>VZQC01011398.1:2008046-2071891 GCA_009823505.1 Rhizomys pruinosus | reverse complement strand
TTTTTTTTTTTGGTTAATTGGGCTAGAGGTCTATTTTGTTTTTTTCAAAGAAACAGCTTTTGGATTTGTTGATTCTATGTATTGTTTTATTTGTTTCTATTTCAGTCATTTCTGCTCTGATTTTTGTGATTTCTTCCTGTCTTTTAGGTTTAGGGTTCATCTGTTGTTGTCTCTCAAGAAGTGTTTTTAGCTGCAACATTAGATCTTTTATTTGTTCCCTTTCTATTTTTTTTTAAATGTGGGCACTTAGGGCTATACATTTCCCTTTCAAGACTGCTTTTAAAGTATGCCACAAGTTTTGTTGTGTTGTATTGGCTTTTTTGTTCAGTTCCATGACTACTTTTATTTCACTCTTTATTTCTTCCCTGACCCATTCATTATTCAGGATAGTGTTGTTTAGTCTCCATGTGTTCTTGTAGCTAGTTGGGCTTATTCTGGTGTTCATATTGAGCTTTATTGGACTGTGGTCTGATAGAATTCATGGAATAATTTCAATCCTTTGGTATTTGTAGAGATTTCTTTTGTGCCCCAGTATGTAGTCAATTTTGGAGAATGTTCCATGAGGTGCTGAGTAGAAAGTATATTCTCTGGTGTTTGGGTGGAATATTCTGTAGATGTCTGTGAGGTCCATTTGGTGTATTGTATTGTTCAGTTCTGATGTCTCTCTGGTTTTTGTCCAGTTGATCTATCCAAGGGGCTCAGTGGGGTGTTGAAGTCTCCCACTATTAGTGTGTTAGGATTAATCTGTGTCTGTTTATAAAGTTAGGTGCCCCAGAGTTTGGTGCATAGATATTTAGGATTGTGAAGTCTTCATAGTTAATTGTTCCTTTGACAAGAATGTAGTGGCCCTCTTTGTCTCTTCTGATTAGTATTTCTTTGAGATCTATTTTGTCTGATATTAGAATAGCCATTCCAGCTTGTTTCTTGGTACTATTCACTTGGAATATTTTTTTCCATCCTTTCACTCTAAGGTGGTGTCTGCTTTGAGGGTGAAATGGGTTTCTTGTAGACAGCATATAGAAGGATTCTGTTTTCTAATCCATTCTCCCAGTCTATGTCTTTTGATTGGGGAGTTTAGGCCACTAGTATTTAAGGTTATTATTGAGAGATGTGTGTTGCTTCCTTTTTTTTGTTTGCATTCTTGGTATAGGTATTTATGCTTTTCTTGGTTTCTCTCCTTAATTGCTTAGGGAAAGTTGCTCCTTCCCTCTGTTTTTGGAGTATTTTCCTCTTCCTTCCTGAGTTTTTCACTTTCTGCCTTTTGTTCTTTCCAACATTTGTCATTATTTCCCTCTAGGTCCTTCTTGAGTTTTTCATTCTCTTCCCTTAGTTCCCTAATTTCTTTGAGTATGTCTACAGTTGTTCTTCTAAGGTTGGTGTCTTGGCATCTTTCTCAGAGATCTCATTGTAGGGATCTTCTGTAAGGTTGGTAGAGTTCACTGTGGCTTTATTGTGAGCTTTTCCCATGGTTTTTCTTTGTGTCTTTGGCATGTGGATTTGTCTGTTTGTTTCTTTGGATTCTGACACCTCGTTGTTGGCTGCACAGACTATAATCACCAACGTTACACGTGTTAGGTCCTCTACACCAGAGCTCCACCAGGTTGATGGGGGGGGAGATTCTGTTGCTATTTTGGCGAGCATGCCAATAGGCCCCCAAGAGTCAAGGGAATTCCGCCTTGCTGGTCTGGAGCTCAAGCTGGGACATCTGGGGGCAGGTGTTGAGTCCCCCAAGAGTCAAGGCATTTCTGCCTTGCATTGCTGGCACCTCACTGAGTACATGCTCCTGTCTGGAGCCCAAGCTGGCACTTCCGGGGGCAGGTGTTGAGCTCCCCAAGAGTCAAGGCAGTTCTGCTTTGCCTTACCAGAACTTCACTGAGTCCATGCACCTGTCTGGAGCCCAAGCTGCCACTTCAGGGGCCGGATGTTGAGCCTCCCAAGAGTCAAGGCAGTTCTGCCTTGCCTTACCGGGACCTCCATATTTCCTATTTTTGTATGTAACGTTCTATAGATGTCTGTTAAGGCCATTTGACCAATGTTGTCATGTAGTTAAGATGTTTTTCTGATTATTTTTGTCTGGATTACTTGTTAATCAGTAAGAATAAGCTGGGGCCATGTGAGAAGTATGAGCAAATGTACAGAAGATGTAATGTTTATGTCACAAATAAGGAACATCCAGAATGGGAGTAAAGAAGAGAGATTAACTCATCTTGAGCAGTTACTGAACCACAATGAATCACATTAGGAAAATCAGATTATTCATTGTAGAGTAACTAGAAAGCAGTTTGTGTTGAGATAGTAGAGTTGCAGTGGGGCGGATTCTTTATTTACCAGGCTCTGTAGACTGAGAGGCTCTTGTTGCTAGGTGGTTCAGTCTAGAACTTAATCCTATGAGAGACAAAGGAAGATAGGAACTTGTGTTCTCTTTGTTATGTAAGTTCTGAAGGGAAAGAAAATCTCTGTTCATGAGTGGAGTGTTACAAATGAGACATGAAGCACATTAACCCTAGAAAAGACCATGGACATAGCCACTTCACCTGCTAGTAAGTCATTTGAGAATTTAACACTGACGGATTGACGCATAAATAATTAGTGCATGAATAATACTCCCTATACCAGTATTATTCCCAGTATTTCAGACCTTATTCAGATAAAAGGAGCTATACGTTTACTATTTCCTATTCTACTGTATTTAATTGGCTGGGAGATCTAAGCATTGTTATTCTGTTACTCATAGTTTGAATCATACTGATTTAGACAATAAATCAAAATAAATGTTAATTAGTAATTAGGGTACAGTGTGCTGAAGTTGATGAAGCTTTAGAAAGAAAAGTGACTAGGCAAAAGATTTGAAAATCATATTTCAGGTTTCTATACTATGTAGCACTACTTTTTTTAGGAATTAAGATATTCTAACCACTCAGGAGGCATGACATGTCAAGTCATTGCATAAAATAATGTAACAAGTACAAAGAAACTCATTGTCAAATGTTCTTTTGAATATGTTTTCCTTTGAGCTAGCTGAAAGTCATCTTTGTAATAGATTCTGATGGACTTGGATTGGGTAAGTCCATCAACAGTGTCACATCAATAAAACCTATCATCGGGACAAAAAAAATCACATTACAAAATTAACAAAAGCATTTCAAGAAAAGTGTGGAAAGCCCTATAGTGGTGTCTACCTGCAACCCCAACACTCCCTTAGAGAAACCTTGGGATGAAGGATTATGCATTCATAGCCAGACCAGATGAGATACTGAGACTAGAAAACCACAGACATGTAGAATGAATCAAGACAGGATGTTACTCACAATTTAGAAATTTTATCTCTGGGCCATGGTGGCACACACCTTTAATCCTAGCACTTGGTCGGCTGAGGCAGGCAGATCTTTATGAGTTCAAGGCCAGCCTGGTCTACAGAGCTAATTCCAGGATAGCTGGGGCTACAGGGAGACCCTGTCTCAAAAAGACCAAAAAAAAAAAAAAAAAAAAAAGAAGAAGAAATTTTATTAAGAGATTCTTTTCCTTCTGGTCTGCTAGGTCTCTTGTTTTAATAAGGTGTGAGTGTGGAAGTGCATGTGTGCCCATGAGTACATCTGTGTGTGTATGTGTCTGTGTGTGTGTCTGTGTGTTGTGTGGTGTATACATATGTTCACTTGTGAGTGTGGACATGAATGAACACATGTGTGAATCCAGAGTCAGATGTCAGTTGTCTTCCTCACCTTGTCTTGGAGACAGGGTCTCACAATGAGCCTGGAGCCCACCCATTTAGCTAGACTGGATGGCCGGAAAGCACACAGAATCCACCTGTCTCTGTGGCTCCAACCCAGTGCTAGGGTGATGGAAACACAGCACCTCAAGTGGCTGTTCACATGGGTGCTGGTGATCCAAACTGAGGTCTTTGTGCTTGCTGAACAATTACTCTACCTACTCAGCCATCAACTCCATTCTGTAAATCTCTTGTTTATTATACTTGATTACTTTCCCCAAGTAATTAAAACACCATTGTTGTTCTAAACATAAAACTCATATTCATCCTACAACAAATTTCCTGATACCTATATTCAATGGCAAAGCAAAGACTCAGGGAAATAGCCAATGTTGGAAAAACATGTGTTCCATGAAAGATTTTATAACTTAATGTGTCCTTTGGTTGAAATTCAAGAATAAAAATAAGATAAAATGAAGTACAATGTCAGTTGTTCAGCTGAGATTCCTGTGTTTTGGTGAGGATTTTTTTTATTAATTTTATTTATTTCTGTATGTGTATGAATGTACTGTCTGCATGCAAGTCTGTGCACCCATGTCGTGCAATGCCGCGGAGGTCAGAAGAGGGTGTCGGATTCCCCTGGAACTGGAATTCTCCTGGAACTGGAGTTTCAGATGGTTCTCAGCAGACCATGTGGGTGCTGGGGATCGAACCCGGGTCCAGTGAGGATAGATTTTTAAAAGGCAGTGTAGAGCTAGGTATAGAGACACACACTTTGAATCCCAGCACTCCCAGTGCAGAGACAGGCAGACCTCTGGGAATGGAGGACAGCAAGGACTACATAGAGAGTTCCAGACCAGCTGGAAACCCTGCCTCAAAAAAATAATAATAAAGTACAAATTATGAAAAGCATGGGGATTTATTTGAAATAATTACTTCCTCATGACAAGCCTTCAGCAGAGGTGTCAGGCTATCTTATGAGGACATTGTGCTTCCCAGACAGCCATGGAAAGAAAAGAGCCTCCCTGACCAGAGCTGACAGCAGCACTCATCCACTGGCAAAAACACACAGACTAAGAAGTCAGTTAGGCAGGAACACCAGGTCCAGGTAGCAGAAAACACCAACAGCTTCCCAACCAGCCGATGACCTCCCAAACCAGAGCCTTTGGACCACTGCTGCTTTCACACATGAAAGTTAATAGAATGGAAGGAAAACAGAGAAGTAATGAATGATTTACTATTATGTAGATTTATTTTAAGTATCATAAGAATAAATAAGAAATGTGAGTATTGTTTTATCATTCCTAAATAAGGTCATTCAATTTACTGAAAGAATTATTTATATTTATTCCAAGCAATATGTATAAACCAATATTGCCTCATCCAAATAAGAAATATGGTCATCTTCAATTAATAACTTTGGCTTTAAATATTTATTGTAGAAATGCACAGAACTTATGTTTAGAAAACAACACTATGAATCAATATACACTATCTATGTTTCAGAAATATAATGATGATGAATTTTGATGTTTCTACACACATTTTGACTCTACCTGACTAAAACTGATGGATGAATCAAATATACCATGTGGAGTTACACCTTGGGTAAAATGCTAAGCCATTTAGGCTTGCAAGCTATTCTTTATCTTCCACCATGGCCTCATGTAACTAAGCCACTCCTATCTCTGCCTGATTTTTCCTGTTTCATTTAGTCCTGCTGTTCTGATGGATGAACTCAGCCAGAAGACAAACCATTAAACGTTAGAATTTCATGCAACCAGGAGTAAGGGAGGACACAGTCAGCAGAGCCACCTCTCACCCCCTTTTGCAATCTCATAGGACATGGTGGTTATGGGTGAGGCCCTGGTTTACATAAGGATCACTCTCCTGCAGCTCTGGATAGACAGATTGCTCTATTGTTCTGCATGGCCCCTGACTGGGTATACTCAGCACACCAGCCTCCCAGAAGTAGTGATACCCTTGAGGCTCACTGGAACCAGTAGAAGAATGTGGGCTGCAGGATGGCTGACCTATAGCCTGCACTTTGGGGGCCAGACACACATTGTCCACATGAAGGCCAAGAAGTTTATGCTTTCCAGACATCTGTCTGTGTTCACTTACACAGACCAAGGTGCACTCCTTGAGGAACAGCCTTTTGTCCGGAGTGACTGCTACTATCTGGGTTTTGTGGAAGGAGACCCAGAATCCATGGTTGCCCTTACCACCTGTTTTGGGGGCTTTCAAGGAATATTTCAGGTAAATAACACAGCTTTTGAAATCAAACCCAAAAATGATTCTTCCACATTTGAACATTTCATCCATAAGGTGGACAATGAGGAAACAGAATTATTACCCATGAGATGTGGATTAACAGAAGAAGAAATAGCAAGACAATTCAAGATTCAAGAGAGCTATAACTTTACCCTAATGCAGAGCAGTTATGAGGGGTGGTGGACCCACAAACGATTTCTTGAAATGGTATTGGTCATCGACCATGAAAGATTTATTTCTTGGGAAAGCAACATTTCACTTGTGTTAACTGAAGTATTCAAAATTGTGCATATAATGAATGCCATTTATGATACACTAGATCTTGATGTAATTTTACAAGGAGTTGTGGTCTGGACTGAAGGAAACCCATTGTTGATAGATACAATAGATCTCGTCCTGATAAATTTTTGTAACTGGAAGAATTACATCCTTCATGATCATCTACAAAATAGTATTGTACATCTTTTTGTGGATCATTATTTTGGTATGTATCTTGGCTTAGCCTTTGTTGGAACTGTCTGTCAGCCATCCCATAGCTGTGGGGTTGATCGTATGACAGGAGGAAATTTGTTTACCTTTGCGAAAATTGCATCACATGAGCTAGGTCATAATCTGGGTATGGTGCATGATGAAGACTCATGTACATGCGGAGAGAGCTCATGCTTAATGTCTGCAGTTGAGACTGACAGCATAAAATTCAGTAACTGCAGTTATGCAGCATATTGGCAAAGCTATGAACCTACCAACTGTTTGCACAAGATACAAAGACCATTAAGCCATGTCACAGTATTTTTCTGTGGGAATGGTGTGGTTGAAGATAGAGAGGAGTGTGACTGTGGATCAACAATCAATTGTACAAGTGATCCCTGCTGCATGGAGGGCTGCACTCTGAGACCGGGCGCTGCCTGTGCTTCTGGGCTTTGTTGCAAAGACTGCCAGCTCATACCATCTGGCACAGTGTGTAGAGAAAATGGCAGTGAATGTGACCTCCCAGAGTGGTGCACTGGAACTTCACGTGAGTGTCCTCAAGATTTCTATGTGCTGGATGGGAGCCCTTGCAAGGGTGATGGCTACTGTTATGAAAAGAGATGTCATAACCGCGATGAACAGTGTCAGCAGATTTTTGGCAAGGAAGCCAGGAGTGCAGCTCAGATTTGCTACAGGGAAATCAACACCCAAGGTGACCGTTTCGGCAACTGCGGTGTCTCTGGCAATGCATACATAACATGTAATGACACAGATATCCTATGTGGGAGAATCCAGTGTGAGAATGTTGCACGTCTTCCCAATCTGCAGGAGCATTCCACTATGCACTGGAGGCAGATCAGCGGCATAACCTGCTGGGGTACCGACTACCATTTTGGGATGACCATACCTGACATTGGTGAAGTAAAGGATGGAACAAGCTGTGGTCTAGAGCGCATGTGCTTGCACAGGAAATGTGTACCGAAGCCAATATGGGCCAGTCGTTGTTCAGCGAACAAGACCTGCAATATGAAAGGGGTCTGCAACAATAAAGAACACTGCCATTGCAACTCTGGGTGGGATCCACCATACTGTAACGTAGAAGGCACTGGAGGAAGTGTTGACAGTAGTCCAAACCCCAGAATTGAAGAGCCTACAGACGCTGGAGGAGGTATTGACAGTAGTCCAA
Organism: Rhizomys pruinosus; assembly: GCA_009823505.1. Taxonomy (NCBI): domain Eukaryota; kingdom Metazoa; phylum Chordata; class Mammalia; order Rodentia; family Spalacidae; genus Rhizomys; species Rhizomys pruinosus. Next base: position 2,064,257 of record VZQC01011398.1, on the reverse strand, counting down.
ATCCTGGGAATGAAAAGCAGCCTCAAGAGATGAGTGTGATATTGATTATTATAATTCTTTTTTGTTCTTTAATATTTTGTGAGCTACTTTGCCTTTTGAAAAGTTACCTAGTTCAACCCATGAAGGAAGAACACACTTCTTCATCTGGAAAAGAAGAGCTCAGTGTTGAAATTTCCCTTGAGACAGATTAGCAACATTTTATAATCTCAAAATCCCAATCGTGGTTTAGTTCCCCATACATTCATATATCTTATCCTGGCAGATGAAACATTGCATGTGTTGGAATTCACTGACACAAACTCCTATGGTTACTTAATATTTCAGGATCAAATAAAACTCAATATCAAATGAATACACGGTTTTAGCACATGGCTAAATTCCACCACTTTAAGCAATGTTAGTGGTCCGTGCTCTCCATGTTCCCAGTCAAGGCCTCCTCACAGCTCATGCGCATTTGTAATTTCATTTTGCCTCTGAGTTCCAAATCACCTTTCCCTTTTTCTCTGACACACGTCGAGGGAGGAGTCTTCAAGTGTTCTTTCCTCATTGCCAGCCCTCCTGTGTAGAATCTGCCCACAGGGACAACATAGGAAGCCTGGAGACCTGGGAGAACTGTTGGACTGAAGTTCCTGTCAGCATTGCCTCCTCAGTGTCAACTCTCAGCGATGGCAGCAGGAGCTTTCTGGCTGCATTTGATGCCAAGGTGTGGCCTTGGTCATATGTGTTTTCATAGAAAGTGTGTTCCTTTGCCAGGTTGGACCAGTACTAGTCCAGTAAAATCCACATTGTGGTGGAATCTCCGCCAGTGAGTATCTCTCCTTGCAACTCCTGGCTGGCATAATTCAACTGTCTGATGAATGGCAGTAAGGTGATGGGGTTTTGGTTCGTAGTGGAGGTAGTGGCTGTCATTAAGTCCCTGAAACTGCAGGGTGGCTATCCCCAGAGATACAGTACAACTCCCAAACAGCATACCAGCAAAGTTCTGAGTGCTAGGCCACTGAGCCATCTTTAAATTCTAAAGATTTCAGCACCAACTTCCCAACTCTCTTCAGATATAGGTGTCCCACAACCATAGAACCAATAGCAAAACTCTGAGTGTGAATATCCTGTCTCTTCATTATCCTCCCCTCCCAGACTGATAGCACTGCCATCTGGTTTGCAATGGTTATCTCAGTGATATAATATGATATCTTATGTCTGAATCCTTAGTGACACTAAATTTCCCTTGGTACGATGGAGAACACAGGAAGGAGTCAGCCATCAGAAGATTTTGAATTTTTCACCATTATGTTTCATAGTCTTTTTTTTTTTAATTAGTTTTTATTGATGTTTTGTGCATTTCATACATTTTTCCAATTCAGTTCAGGCTTATTTCCCTTTCCCTCCCCCCCACCCCCACCCCATCCCAGATCATGCATTCTGCCATAACTGTCCTGCATCTTTCTCTCAGTTTTTTTTTTCATTTTTAGCTATAAGTGATAATCCATGAGTACAAGCATCCTTCATGCAAAACCTATCTGCAGGCTGTTGTGCCCAAACACCTACAGCCCCACCATCCAGTGGGGGGTGACAGGTTGTTTGTTCAATCAAGTTGATCAAATGAGTGTCCAGACTACATTGCTGTAGTTTCACCATTCACCCCAATCGCAGCCCTTACATTCTACCATGCCCCCTCTTCCGCAGGTTGTTCCCTAGGCTTAGAAAAGGGGCACAGGTGGATGAGAGGTAAAACAGTCCACTCTCTCTGGAGCTGTTGACTTGGAGTCTGGTCAATTCTGGCTGTTTCCTTTCATGGGCTGACAGTTTGTCCAGGAATAACCTTTCGATCCTACTAATGAAGAACAAGCAATTAGATATATAGGTATTTAAGCAGCACTAATAGTTATGGTAGGTTACTTTAGCATAGACACATGTTTGGTTATGTTAATCCATGAATTACAATTTTCCCCCCTGTTAAATATGACAGGGTCTTACTGTGGCTTATAACATCTCCTAACCTGTAGAGGATGTAAGCTTGTGGCATCAGCCATGGGTTATTTCTCCAAGGGGAGAGCCAATAGCCAATTAGATTTGGGATATACAGGCACATGGCTGCCTCTGCTGCACAGTATTTCCAGGCAGGTGAGGTGTATCTGGTGCTGACGGTGGAGTCTTGCTTGACTCAGGGAGACCCATATTTGCTTTATTGGTTTAGTGGCCTTTGGTAACACTCTCTGGCATTCCAGAGGCCATCTGTACACTTGCATGTGTGGTCTCAATACATCCCTCCCATGTTAACGTCAGGTCTTCGGCAGCAGGGTCTTATTGCCTCTCCTCCTGTAGGTATCCCAACTTAGAGGCAAGGAGCCCTTACCTTTTGTGGGGCCTTGGATCCCCTGGCCAACATCCACCTGGTAGAACAATCCATTGCTGATGTCAGAGCTCCTGTATTAATATATTTTGCCTGAGTGCATAGCCCTAGGACTTTAGTATTATATTTGGTTCTGAACTGAGAGTAATCCCTTCCACAGTTCCCATGTCTAGTAGTCAATTAAAGAAAGCAGTTTTACCGGTTTTATAAGAGATTACCTCTACAATAGTTGTCTCCAATTTACAGTTGGGGAGCGACCTCATCGTCATATTTCTCCTTGTTCTATGGGGGGGAAGGCAAGGAAGTCTCTCATATCAGAACCTTTGTGGCACCTAGAAGGTAAGTTTCATTAGGACTCATTATAACTAGTTGTTTCATGTAGGATCCACAGAGGGGTTCAATGTTTATGGCAATCTGAGGCTTTTCTTCCTTTGAATGTTCAGACGGGTCAGCCTTTCCGTTGTCTCTTTTTGGTACATCCTACTCAATGCAAACCTGTATCTTTTCTTTCTCAGCCATTAAGTTGGTGACGTTTTGTCCTGTTGGAACAAACAAATCTTTTCCCATAGTTAGTTTTAAGATTTGAATTGCAAGGGTTTGATGAAAAGGTTTCATGTCTTGAGCCTTCCATTTGACCCAGTCATACCACTCCTGGGTATATACCCACAAGACACAACTTACTGCAAAGATACATGCACAGCTATGTTTATTGCAGCTCTGTTCACAATAGCAAAAAGCTGGAACCAGCCCAGGTGCCCTTCAACTGACAAGTGGATAGAGAAAATGTGGTACATGTATACAATGGAATACTATGCAGCAGTAAAGAGGGACAACATCATGAAATTTGCAGGTAAATGGATGGAGCTGGAAGACATTATGTTAAGTGAAGTAACACAGTCCCAGAAAAACAAACGACAAATGGTGTCCCTCATATGTGGATGCTAGTACCAACAACCCAGATATAAATATTTCTCATGGAGAGGGAGACATAGTAAAAGAACAACAGAAAGACTGCATCAGAAAATGGACTGAAATGGTGAATTGGAAAGGGGGGATGGGTGGGAGAGGGACACGGGTGTATATTCGATTAAGGCATATTTAATTGACGTGAGCTCAGCAAGTACCCAGTTTCGCCTAGACACTGTCTACAGGACACATGGTGTTTTAGGACTTAGTAAAAGTAAAAGTAAACATGTGTATATTAAACAACATTGGTTTACAGAATCTGATAAAAATGGTAATGCATCTGAATTAAATGGAGATATAATTCGCTGTTGCCCACATTTGCTTTACATAAAATCTGTAGAGCAAGAACTTTGGGATTGACACATACAAATGTTCTCTATAATTTCTCTGTTGTACAGTATCACCTTGTAGCATTCTCTTTAAGATGATTTAACGTAAAAATTAAGTTTGCTTCCCAAGTTAATCATATATAGTCACCCAAAACAACATGGGTGAATTTGATGAAATCTGTGCCTTGACTCCACCCTATAGTCATGTATAATACAACTGTCTTCTGGAGACTCATACGCTAAAAAAAGGGGGGGGGATACAGAAAGACATGTTTCATAGTCTTGAGGAGATAATTTACACTTACAATTTCTTGAAGTCTCTAAACATGATACCCTCAATTCAAATTCATAAAAAGTTAATTTACAGTGTAGAATTTAGGGCTGTGGAGATGTATCAGTCAGCAAGTGCTTGCTTCACAAGCATGAAAACCTGAGTTTCTCAGAACCCATCTAAAACACTGATCATGTTGGTCATTCCCTAATGACAGTGCTGTGGACACAGAACTGGATAGATGCCTGAGCTCACTGACCAACCAACCAGTCTAGCCTAATTGGTGAGGTCCTGGCCAGGGGAGACCCTGATCCAAGGAGGTGGATAGTTCTTCTGAAGGTGCCACCAGTTGTCTTCTGTCCTCCTCATGAATCTTCTCACATAAATGCTTCTGCATCCCCACCCAATTGCACACAACCCATACATGAACATACATATAAATGCACGTAAAAATGGGATCCAGAAGATATTAATATGGTTCTATGTAGAATATAGTTAGGAATAGCTATTATACATCTTCTGGAAATGAAACAAAAAGTCCTAATGAAACTATAAATATCATATTTTAAAGAAGGAGAGAGCAATACTGGCAGGAACTAGATGAACTGAAATTTCAGATGCTGAGAACAATCTGAACTGACGGGAGCAGGCACAGCCTGCCTCTCCTTGGGGCACCTGCTGGTGTTCATCTGCATTGAGGATGCATTTTGATGGGTGTGAGGATCTCTGCTGAGAGACTATAAAGCCCAGCTCTCCTCATAAGACACAGAACCAGACTCATGAGCAGGGCATTATTGTCATTATAATTATCATCATCTTCTCCCAAGTAATATTTGCTGAATTCTGGGCTCTAAGTGTTCTGAGTTAAGCTGTAATTTATAAGTTTCATGGTTTCTAAATTATGTTGTAACAGAACATGGGACATGAAGAGGGGCATATCTCAATTACATACACAGTTTTTCTATTAAAACATTTACATGATTTTGACAATTTGTTAAGGTCATGGAGGACTAGACTGAGAGCTCTTGGATTGTACAGGTGAATCCTTATTGCTCAAAACTGAGGGAGCATAGTCATCTTCACTCCCAGTAAAAGTCTGCAGACCCATATATGAACAGTGCAGTACAAGTGAAGGAGAAACTGTCCAAGATTTACTTAACCTTAATCACCTCTGACCTCAGTAACCCATGACTGATTTGGGAAATCAGCTCTGTACAGAATCTAACAGAAAAGGGTAAAACTCTAGTGGAGACTGCAGAAGATTCTGGAGATAGGAAGACATTCAGAGTTGACTTCTGGTCTTTACAGACACATACACCAAAGATTTGTTGTACAATTTCTGAAAACTTGAAGGCTAGCCATATGAAAAATCAAAGTGATCATTCTGGAAAGAACACTAAGAAGAGCCAATCAATGTTTGAAGGTTTCCTATGAGTCAAAGGGATCCAGGTGTTTGTTTATCAGGACATAGGAGAAGCACCATAGGAAAGCATTTCAGAGAGTTTAGAGGCGGACTCACCCATCATAGCTTAAGTAATTTGAAGTTTTATTTCTGTTTTTATGTAACTGGGCACACTTGTTGACAGGAAGTTTGAGGGTGACCTGAAAATGTAGCTCAGTGACAAAGTGAATAACTAGCATATGTTGGGCTATGGGTTCATTCCCAGGTACCACCATACACACATGACAGAGAGAACAGTGTGGGGGGATAACTAGAAGCTTGAGTGTGGATTTATCTTGTTCCTCATTGTACGCACAGACTCCAGCTTCGCCTCATTTAACAGAATGTTAGCTGCTCGCTTGTCCTACATGGCTTTTACAGGGTCTAGGTGAATTCATTCTTTATAGAGTTCTGTGAAAGTTTTTTGTATTAAAGTGGTGTTTATTTCATCAAATGCTTTTTTTATATATATTGAGAGTCCTTGTGATTTTATTGCTCATTTTTGTCTTTTTTTAAATTTTTATTTGTGGTAAAGGGATCAAATTCTGAGCCATTTCTCCAGAATAAGCCTTCCTTCTTTTGGTACAGTATAGTACATGCATCACATGTTTCCTCATTGAATCTTAGATGTAGATTTACAAACACTATTGAATTTGGAAAGGTAGTATCCTGTCAGGTATTTTTGCACATAGATTCTTAGGGGATGTTAACCTGCAGGGATTCTTTTGCCCCTTTGGCAGCTTTGTGCAGTTTTAGTATCATTGGAGTTCTTGCCACATGAAATGAGTTTGAAGTTTTCCCTCTCCTTGACTATTCTTGGAAGAGTCTGAAGGGCAAGGATGTTAACTCTTTACATTTCATGGAGCTTTCATGTGCCTTGACTTTTCTCTTCTGTGACGTTTTCCCACTGCTTCGTGAATCCCCTTGTTCATTTGAGAACTCCAACCTACAGTTCTACTTAAAAAGTCTGTAATAACCTTTAAAATAAATTTCTTTTTAAGTTTACTAGCATGCGTGTATGTGTGTGTGTGTGTGTGTGTGTGTGCGTGCGTGAGTGTGAAGGTACACATGTGGAAAGAGTGTACATGCACATGTGTGCTCATGCATGTGGAGGAGGGCAGCCTCAGCTATTGATCCTCAGAAATGTCATCCATCTTGGTTTGTTTGGGTTTTTTTACTTTTTATTGAAGTTTTGTGTAATTCATACCACATTTCTCAGTCTGATTTTAGACTCATTCCCCTTTCCATGCCCCCCCCACCCCACCTGAGTTCATGCATTTTGCCATACATGTCTTGCATCTTTTTTTTCAGGCTTTTTAGAGTTTTTCTATGCAGAGGTTTATTGTTTGGGGCTGACATTTACTGTTTCATTCAGTTCTTTGACCCAGTCCTTTTGTTGTTGTTCCCTCCAATTTGTATTGCTCTGAAATATGCATATGTGCATTTCACATGTATACCAAAGTTATGGCGTCTGAAAGTAAACTGTATATTAATTCTAAAACATGTTTAGGAATTCATAATTTTCCCCTTTAATTTTATATTACTGTGAATATCCATACGTACCCTCCCTCCATATACAACAATTACAAAGTCTGAAAATAAGTGATAGGTTAATTCTAGATCCCATTAAGGTATTCACATTATAATGGTTTCTTTCAGGTAAAAGGAAAAAAATTATATATATATATATATATATATATTATATAGATATATCTGAGTTTGGTCGGGACATGGTGCACACGCCTTTAATCCTAGCACTCGGGGTCAGAGGCAGGTGGATCTTGTGAATTCAAGGCCAGCCCTGGTCTACAGAGTGGTTTCAGGACAGCTGGGGCTACAGGGAGAACCCCTGTCTCGAAAAGACCAAAAAAAAAAAAAAAAAAAACTGGGTTTGCCTTACAACTAGGTATTTGGTGCTAGCATCCATAGATGAGGAATATCATTGGTCATTTGTTCATTTGTTTTTCTGGGATTGTTTACTTCACTTAGCATAATGTCTTCTAGTTCCATCCATTTACCTGCAAAGTTCATGATGTTATCTTGCTTTACTGCTGCATAGAACTCCATTGTATAGATATACCACATTTTCTCCATCCACTCATTGGTTGAGGGGCATTTGTTTCAGTTGGTTACATCTCTTCTCTATTATGAAGAGAGTGGCAATAAACAGATGTGCATGTATCTTTGAGGTAGGATGACTCTTGTGGGTATATACCCAGGAGTGGTAGGACTGGGTCAGGTGGTATATTCATTTTGAATCTTTTAAGTGTTCTTCACACTGCTTTCCATAGTGATTGTACAAGTTTACATTCCCACTAGCAGTGAATGAGTGTTCCCCTTCCCCCACAACCTGTCCAACTTTTGGTGGCTTTTGTTTTCATTATCTTAGCCAGTCTTATCAGAGTGAGTTGTTGTTTTAATATGTATTTCCTTAATTATTAATGATATTAAGCGCTTTTTAAGATGCTTCTCAGCCATCTTTATTTCCTCACTTGTGAAGTCTCTGTTCAGTTCTTTACTCCATCTCTTAAGTGGGTCATTTGTTTTCTCAAGTCTTTGTTTTTTGAGTAGTTTATATATTCTGGATGCTAACGCTTTTTCAGTTGTATCACTGGTGAAGGTTTCTTTCCAGTCTGTGGGTTTTCTCTTCACTTCGTTGACTGTTTCTTTCACTGTACAGAAGCTTTTGAGTTTAATGATATCCCACTTGTCAATTGTTGAACTTATTTCTTGCGCAGCTGCTGTTTGATTTAGAAAGTCTCTTCCTACTCCTATGTCTTGTAGGTCGCTACCCACGTTTTCTTGTATCACCTTCAGCGTTTCAGGTTTCACATTGAGGTCTTTGATCCATTGCAGTTGATTTTTGTACAGTGTGAGATATAGGGGTTTAATTTTACTTTTCTACAAATGGTGATCCAGTTTTGCCAGCAACATTTGCTGAAGATGCTGTCTTTCCTCCATTGACATTTTTGGGCCCTTTGTCAAATATGAGGTGGCTGTAATTGTATGAGCTCAAGTTTGTGTCTTCAATTTTGTTCCATTGGTCAATGGGTCTGTTTTTGTGCCAATACCAGGCTGATTTTCTGGCTATAGCCCCGTAATATAGTTTGACGCTTGGTATGGTGATTCCCCCCTGTATTGCACTTTTTGCTCAGGGTTGCTTTAGCTATTTGGGATCTTTTGTTTTTCCATATGATTCTAAGGATTTTTTACAAGCCTATGAAGGAATTCATGGCGATTTTAAGTGGGATTGCATTGAATCTGTATCCTAATTTGGGTAGAATGGACATTTTTACTATATTAATTTTTCCAATCCATGAGCATGAGAGGTCTTTCCATCCTCTGATGTCTTCTTCAATCTCCTTCTTCAGGGGTTTAAAATTTTTGTTGTAGAGATCTTTGGAGTCCTTGTTTAGGTTTGTTCCTAGATATTTTATTGTTTTGTGACTATTGTAAGTTGGAAGGTATTTTTGCATTCCTTCTCCAGTTGCTTCTTGTTGTTGTAAAGAAAGGTCACTGATTTTTCTAGGTTAATTTTGTATCCTACAACTTTACTGATCCTCTTAATAATTTCTAGGAGTTTTCTGGTAGAGTTTTTAGCATCCTTAGGTACACTATCATATCATTTGCAAAGAGGGATAGTTTGACTTCCTCTTTTCCAATTAATACTCCTTTAAGTTCCCTTTCTTGCCCTATCGCCTTAGCAAGCATTTCAAGCACTATATTGAAGAGGAGTGGTGACAGGGCGGTAGCCTTGCCATGTTCCTGCCTTTAAGGGGAATGCTTCTAACTTTTCTCCATTTAGGATGATGTTGGCTATGGGTTTCTTATATATACCTTTGATTACATTGAGGAATGTTCCCTTCAGTACAGTTCCCTCTAGGACTTTAAGCATGAAGGGATGCTGGATTTTTGTCAAAACCTTTTTCTGCATCAATTGAGATGATTGTGTGGTTTTTGTCTTTCAGTCCATTTATTGTATGATATTTTTTGATTTACATATGTTGAACCATCCCTGCATCTCAGGTATGACTCCAAATTGGTCATGATGATTTTTTTTGATATGTGTCTCTATGCGTTTTACAAGTATTTTGTTGAGCATTTTTGCATTTGTGTTCATTAATGAGATGGGTCTATAGTTTTCTTTTTTGGTTGTATCTTTGCCTAATTTTGTATTAGAGTGATGCTGGCTTCATAGAAGGAATTTGGGAGATTTCCCTCTGCTTGTATCCTTCTGAGAAGTTTGAGTAATAATGGTTGTAAGCCCTCTTTAAATGTTTTATAGGATTCTGCTGTGAAACCATCTGGGCCTGGGCTTTTTTTATTTGGGAGGTTTACTATTACATTTTCAATTTCCTCATATATTATGCATTTGTTTAAGCTGTTAATCTTTTCTTGGTTAAGCTTTGGTGAATTCCAGGATTTTAAATATTCATCCATATGTCTTAGGTTTTCAAACTTAGTAGAGTATAGGTTTTTGAAGTATTCTCATATGATTGTCTGTGTCTTTTCTCTGACTTTTATGATGTTTCCTTTTCATCATGAATACTATTGATCTGGAGTTGCTCTTCCTTTCCTTTGGTTAACTGGAATAGGGTTTTATCTATCTCGTTTATCCTTTCAAAGAACCAGCTTTTGGATTCATTGATTCTTTGTGTTGTTTTCTTTGTTTCTATTTCATTGATTTCTGCTCTGATTTTTGTGATTTCTTCCTGTCTGTTGGGATTAAGGTTCATTTGTTGTTGCCTCGCAAGTGTTTTTAACTGCAGTGTTAAGTCATTTATTTGTCCTCTTGCCTGCTTTTTTGTTTTTTTTTTTTTTTTTTTTTTTTGGTCTTTTTCAAGACAGGATCTCCCTGTAGCCCCAGCTATCCTGGAATTCACTCTGTAGACCAGGCTGACCTTGAACTCATAAAGATCTGCCTGCCTCTGCCTCTGCCTCCCAAGTGCTAGGATTAACGGTGTGAGCTGAGAGCTATGAACTTCCCTCTTAGGACTGCTTTTAAAGTATCCCATAGGTTTTGTCTCTTGTATTATCCTTTTTGTTTAGTTCCAGGAATGTTTTTATTTCTTTCTTATTTCTTCCTTGACACATTCATTATTCAGGAGTGTGTTGTTTAGTCTCCATGTGTTCTTGTAGATAGTTGGGCCTATTCTGGTGTTGATATTGAACACTGTGGTCTGATAGTATGCATGAAATTATTTCAATGCTTCTGTATTTGTAGAGGTTTTTTCTGTGTCCCAGTGTGTGATCAATTTTGGAGAATGTTCCATTGGGTGCTGAGTCGAAAGTATATTCTCTGGTGTTTGGATAGAATATTCAGTAGATATCTGTGATGTCCATTTGGTGTATTGTATTGTTCAGTTCAGATGTCTCTCAGTTTATTCTTTGCCCAGTACCTATCTAATGGGCTCAGTGGGGTATTGAAATCCCCCATTATTAGCATGCCGAGATCAATCTGTGCCTTGAGGTCCTGTAGAATTGTGTTTATAAAGTTCAGTGCACTGGAGTTTGTTGCATATATATTCATGATTGTGAAATCTTTATGGTTAATTGGTCCTTTGATAAGAACATAGTGGCCCTATTTGTCTGTTCTGATTAGTTTTACTTCGAAGTCTATTTTGTCTGATATTAGAATAGCAATTCCTGCTTACTTTTTGGTACCATTTGCTTGGAATGTTTTTTTCCATCCTTTCACTTTTAAGTTGGTGCCTATCCTTGAGGGTGACATGGGTTTCTTGTAGACAGCATATACATGGGTTCTGTTTCCTTTTTTGTCTTTTTAGACAAGGTCCCCCTTGTCTAGTCCCAGCTGGTCTGGTGCTTGCTATATAAAACAGGCTGTCCTTGAACTCACAGAGATCAGCTTACCTCTGCCTCCTGAGTGCTGGGATTAAAAACATGCACCACCACACCTGGCTTAAGATGGTTCTTAGCCACCATGTGGGTACTGGGAATTGATACCAGGTCCTCTGCAAGAGCAGTCAGTGCTCTTAACTGCTGAGCCATCTCCCCAGCCCCGGGTTCTGTTTCCTAATTCATTCTCCCAGTCTATGTCTTTTGATTGGGGAGTTCAGCCCATTAATATTTTAAGTTATTATTGAAAAAATAAAGTTATTATTGATAGATGTGTGGTGCTTCCTTTCACCCTATTCTCTGTTTGCATTCTTGGTCTAGGTTTGTATTTCTGCAATTATACTTTTATTAATAACTCTCTATGTGCTTGGGGATAGTTGCTTCTTTCCTCTGACCTTTGAATAGCTTGGAGTATTTTCTGAAGGGCTGGTTTCCTAGACATGAATTCTTTCATCTTGTTTATGTCATGAAAGACTTTTCTTTCTACTTCAACTATAATTGACATTTTTGCTGGATATAATAATCTGAGTTGGCACCTATAGTGGTTTAGCACTGGGAGTACTTTGGTTCATGTTCTTCTGGCTTTCATCATCTGCATTAAAAAGTCAGCTGTAATTCTGATGGGTTTTTCCTTTATACATAACTTGTTTTTTTGCCTTCAGTAATTTGTCTTTGTTTTGAGCATCTTACTATTTTAAGTATGATATGGCATGGGGTATTCCTTTTATGATCTTGTCTATTTGGTGTTCTATGTGCTTCATGTATTTGTATGGGTTTGTCAGTTTTCAGTTTGGAGAAATTTCCTTCTATTATTCTGTTGAAGATCTGATCAATACCTTTGTCCCAGGATTCTTCTCCTTCCTCTATCCCTATGATGTAGAGGTCTGATCTTCTCATAGTGTTCCACATTTCCTGATTGTTCCACTCTTGTGGTTTTTACATTTTTTATACTATTTGGGCAGTGCAGTTCTTCCACCTTGTCTTCCAGTGTTGATATTCTACTTTCTGCTTCATCCAATCATCTGTTACTGAGGCTTTCTCCCATCTTTTCCTGCTGATTGGATGAGTGTGCAATTACCTTTTTCACTTCATCATGTGATTTCTTTAGTATTTCCAGTTCCCTTTAGAGTTTGTCATTCTCTCCTTCCAGATCCTTGATTCACTGTTGGGTTTCCTGTTTCATTTCAGCATGGAATCTTTTCAGTGTTTCCACTTCATTCCTGAGTTTGTCATTCTCTCTTTTGATTTCTTTGAGTATGTTTATTATTGTTCTTTTAAGATCTGTGTCCTGGGTTATCTCCAGGGAGAACTCACTGTTGGAGTCTTCTATACGACTGCTAGATTTTGTTGGGGATTTATTATTTGCTTTTCCCATGTTGCTGATTTTCCTTTGTGCTCTTAGCATGTGGATTTTTTTTGTTTGTTTTTTTATAGTCTGATGTGAAATTCAAGTCCTTCTTCCTTTGGTTGAAGGCCTGTTCCTCCTTTCAACAAGCCTGGAAGGTTTGCTGTCTCTTCTGTTACTTTGTACTCTGAGTCACCTTCTCTATTCCCACCAGGATGGCCACAGGGGGGTGGGGGGGCAGGAAGCACTGCTTTTTGCCTGCCCAATCTTGTCCCCACCAAGGTGACCATAGGGCCTTAGCCAATCTAGTTTGGAAGTTGGAGCAGCTCCAGAGACCCTGCACCAGAAGCAACTGGGCTGGGATGGTCCTGGAACCCTCCCTGCACTGGAAGTGACTGGGCTGGGCTGGTCCTGGAAATCTGAGCTGGAAGCATCAGGGCTCTGATGGTCCTGGGACCCTGCACTGGAAGTGATGGAGCTGGGAAGGTGCTGGAACCCACCAGCCAAGAAGCGCATCCTGTCACTCTCCCTGCGCCTGAATCAAAGGTGCTAGGATGGTCGTGGAAACCTTCACCAGAAGTGACTGGGCTTGGATGGTTTTGGAAGCCTGTGCTGGAAGCCGCCAAGGGGCTGGGATGATCCTGGAAACTGCCTGCCAAGAAGCCCAGCCTGTCACTCACCCTGTGCTGGAAGCTACTGGCCTGGGATGGTCTTGGAACCCTTGGCTGGAAGCAACAGGGCTCCAGTGGTCTTGGAACCCTGCACCTGAGGCAACCCTCCTGGGAAGGTGCTGGAACCTGCCTGCTGAGAACCTGCCTTGTCACTGTCCCATCTTATTTCATTAAGAACGAGTTTCTCGGGCTGGAGAGATGGCGTAGTGGTTAAGAGCGCCGACTGCTCTTGCAGAGGACCCGGGTTCGATCCCCAGCACCCACATGGCGGCCGAGAACCATCTGAAACTCCAATTCTAGGAGGACTCCAGTTCCAGGGGAATCGGGCACCCTCTTCTGACCTCCATGGCACTGCACGACACGGGTGCGCAGACCTGCATGCAGACAATACATTCATACACATACAAAATAAATAAAATTAAAAAAAAAAAAGAAAAAAAAAAAAGAACGAGTTTCTCACTGACCTGGAACTCACCCTTGACTAAGCTGCCTGGCCAAGAAAGCCTAGGGATCCAGGTGCCCAAATGCTCTGTACTGCCACCATACCTGGCTTTTTAAAACATGGGTTCTAAGCATAAAACTCAGACCTTCATATTTATGGGGCAAGCACTTTACTGAGCCATCCTTTAAGTCCAAAATGATAAATACTTTGTGACATGAGTATACACGCATCACTGTACATTCATATTCCCTACCCTGTCTGTGTCCCCTGTCCATCACCAATCTGGCCCTGTCCCTACAAACCCGTGGCTCCAGTACCCACTCCTGATTTCATATCTTATGAAATTATGTCAAATATTACATATATATAAATCTAAATTCCATAAATGAGAGAAAGCATGCAATTATTACCTTTCTGAGCCTGGCTTATTTTGCTTAACATGATTATCTTCGGGTCTGTCCAGGTTTCTGCAAACGAGATTTCTTCATTGTGCTTTATGACTAAATAAAACTTCATTGTAGATGTACCACATTTTCTTGATCCATTCCTATATTGATGGACACCTAGACTGTTTGCATATTTTGGTTATTGTTAACAGTGCTATGATAAGCATGAAAGTGCAAGTTTCTTTGTGATATGCTGACCTGGGTTCCTTTAAGTATGTTCTCAGGAGAGTTAGAATTTGTTTGGTTCAGGTGGAGGGGAAACTTGGCATGCAGAGAGGAGAAAGATTCAGGACTCCAGTGAAAAAGGAAAATGGGTTTATTGAGTGGAGACTGACTGCCTGTGTCGGCATCAAGATGACCAATGTTAGAATGGCCCCAAAGTTGCAGTTTTAAACCCAGGCACACAAGGAACTGAGTTTTCAGGGAAGTGGGGGCAAGGAAATGGGCGATAGGGTGTAGGTGGGTCTGTGGCTGGTATCAGAAGGAGCATCTGGAGAGAAACTGAGGCCCATGTTCTGGTCTCTGGAGAGGCATGATGCAGAATGTTGCGGCAACATTCTTTTCTTCAGATAACAGGAACGCAGTCCAGGGTAATTATTTCTTGGATCTTCTGCTTTGGTTGGCTTTCTGTAATCCCAGATTTAGGTGGGCTATGACCTTACATTCCACCCTTTTGTGTCATAGGGATAGGGGTGATGTTTTCAGTCTGGCTTCTTACTGATGACATGAGATGATGGGGGTGTTAATGACACAAGAGGGTGAGATATCTTACACTTGGGTGATATCATCATGATCAGGGAGGCGTTTGTAGTCGCCTGAAGGAGGAGTGAGCAGAGGTTGATTAAAGGTAGTGTGGGAAAGTGGTTGAATATGTCCTGAAGCCAACAAATGGGGCAACAGATTTGTAGAAAATAAGTCCAGTGGACACCAGAGGATAAGCATGGGTTAAAACCAGGGATATAATCCTTCTAATAAATTCGACCCCATGGACTGATGGACTTGGAGTCTATGCTGACTTGAGTTCCTTCATGTATGTTCTCAGGGGAGGTAGAATTCCATCATATAACAGTTCTTTGTTTTTTTTGAGGTACCCCCATACTGATTTGTTTGGTGACTGTTCTTCTTTGCTTCTCCACTGCTGGGACAAAACACTGACCAATTTCTCCTTGGGGAAGAGAGGGTTTCTTTGTCTTACATCTGCCAAGTCACAGTTCATCACATAGAGAGCCCAGTGTAGGAAGTCAAGCAAGAACCTGGAGGCAGGAGCTGAAGCACAGGCCATGGAGGAACACTGCTTATTGGATTGCTCTCCTGGCCCATGCTCAGCCTGTTCTCTTATACAATACAGAACAACCTGTCCAGGAGTGGCACTGCCCACAGTTGCTGCATCCTCTCACAGTGGGCTGCCCTCCCACATCACTCAACAATCAAAAAAATACCCCACAGGCATGGCCACTGGCTAGTCCAATGGAGGAAATTCCTTAGTTGAAGCTCCCTCAACTCATGTGTGGCAAATGATCACTAAAACTATCCAGCACGGTGACTAAGCTCATTTCCACCAGCAGTACATATGTCTTCACTTCTTTGCCAGCATTGGTTGTCATTTGTTGTTTTCATGACAGCCATTCTGATTGGTATGTAGTCAAATATAGATTTTTTTACACTTTTTTGAGAATATCAGACATGAGTACTGTATTTACATAATTTCTACCCTCTCCCCTGCTACAACTCTTCTAACATCCCCTGACTCCCTCTCTCTCATGACTTCTGTTAAAATTTTTATTGTGCCTGTCAATTTAGTGTTTTTCTTATACATATATGTTTATGGCTGACTACTGGGGATTAGATAACCTAACTGGAAGCTCATCCCTAAATAAGACTGATTCTCCTTCTCTCAACAGCCATTGACATTTAGACGTGAGGACTTTAGAAATTTCTCCTGTCTGTACTGCTATCCTGACTGGCGTTCTCATTATATAGGACTTGTTTAGACAACCATATTGTTGAGATTTCTTAGGTGCAGCATCCCTGTCATGTCTAGAAGACACTATCAGCAAGTGTACTGGTCCTTTGGTGCTCACAGTGTTTCTACCCCACTTCCAAAATGCTCCATGAACTTTAAGGGTAAGAGTTATAATTGGGGTTCAGCACAACATGGTCACTTATTCTCTGAATTTTATCCAGCTGTGGACTTCCATGGTCAGCTCCATCTGCTGAAAATAGAAACTTCTATGATGAGGGGTGTTGTTTCTCTCTAACAATACATTGTCTTTGTTCTCTTCATTTAGTGTATTTACTATATGTCGTGAGGAGTTTCTGTTCTGGTCCTGTCAAATTGGTGTTCTGTGTGCTTCTTGTGTCTGTATCAGTATGTTATTTCATTAATTTGGAGAAGTTTTCTTCTATAAACATGTTGAAGATCTGGTCAATGCTATGGATGATGCAAAAAAAATTTAGAATTGTCTTTTTTTTCACATAAATTTAGTTTTATTTTTTTAACAAATCTAGGTCCGTGTTCCCGCCCATTCCTCCACCCCACCAGAGTTCATGCATTCTGCCAAACATGCTTTTCATCTTTTTCTCAGTCCTTCTCAATATTCTCCATGAGGAAGTTGACTGTTTTGAGCAGAAATTCACTGTTTCAGTCAGTTCTTGGATGCAGTCCTTTCTGTTGTTGTTGTCATTGTTGTTGTTTCCAATATGCATCACGCCCAACTGCTTTGGACAAAAGCTCAGGGGGCCATACACAAGAAATACTTACAACTAGGTAATTGGCACTAGCATCCACAGATGAGGGATACCACTCCTCGTTTGTTTTTCTGGGACTGTGTTACTTCACTCAGCATGATGTCCTCTAGCTCCAGCCATTTTCCTGCAAAGCTCATGATGTCGTCTTTCTTTACTGCTGCATAGAACTTCATTGTGTAGATGTACTACATTTTCTGTACCCACTCATCAGTTGAGGGGCATTTGGGCTGGTTCCAGCTCCTTGCTATTGTGAAGAGAGCTGAAATAAACATGGTCATGCATGTATCTCTGCAGTGGGGTGAGTCTTGAGGGTACATGCCCAGGAGTGGTATGGTTGGGTCGGGTGGCAAGTTCATTCTAAGTCTTCCAAGGGTTCTCCATACTGCTTTCCATAGTGGCTGTACGAGTTTACATTCCCACCAGCAGTGGATACTCATCCTTTCCCCACAACCTCTCCAGCACTTGGTATCATTTGTTTTCTTGATCCTAGCCAGTCTTATTGGAGTAAGATGATATCTTAAAGTGGTTTTGATTTGCATTTCCTTAATGATTAGTGATGTTGAACACTTCTTAAGGTGTTTCTCAGCCATCTCTAATTCCTCACTTGTGAAGTCTCTGTTCAGTCCTTTGCTCCATCTATTGAGTGGATCATTTGTTTTCTTTTTTCTTTGTTTTTTGAGTAGTTTATATATTCTGGAAATCAATGCTTTGTCAGATGTATCTGTGATGAAGGTTTCCTCCCACTCTGTGGGATTTCTCTTCACTTCTTGTTTGTTTCTTTTGATGGTCCCATTTGTCAATTGTCAACCTTAATTCTTGTGCAGCTGCTGTCTGATTTAGGAAGTCTTTTCCTAGGCCTGTGTCTTGTAGTCTGCTGCCAACTTTTTCTTCTATCACCTTCAGAGTTTGGGGTTTCACGTTGAGGTCTTTGATCCATCTGGAGTTGACTTTTGAGCAGGAGCAGGAGTAGGAACAAGTCTCATTCTGTTAGTAGGTCTCCTGTGCCTGAGAAGAGCCAGAAGAGTGGTTCTTCAAGTAGATCTAAGTCTCCAGCTTCTGTGGATCGCCAGAGGTCCAGATCTCGATCCAGGTCCAGATCAGTTGACAGTGGCAATTAAACTGTAAATAACTTGCCCTGGGGGCCTTTTTTAAAAAAATTCCCAAACCATACTTGCTAAAAATTCTGGTAAGTATGTGCTTTTCTGTGGGGGGTGGGATTTGGAGCGGGGTTGGGCTGGGCTGGATTTCTTTGTAGATGTGGACCACCAAGGGGTTGTTGAAAACTAATTGTATTAAATGTCTTTTGATATTTTAAAAAAAAGAATATATAGACTACTCAGAAAAACAAAGAAGTAAGGAAACAAATGATGGAGTAAAGAATTGAACAGAGACTTGACTAGTGAGGAAGTAAAGATGGATGAGAAACATCTTAAAAAGTGTTCAACATTATTAACAATTAAGGAAATGCAAACTAAAACCACTCTCAGATATCATCTCACTCTGATACAATTGGCTAAGATCAAGAACACAAAAGACACCAAATGCTGGAGAGGTTGTGGGGAAAGGAGAACACTCATCCACTGCTGGTGGGAGTATAAACTTTTACAACCATTATGGAAAGCAGTGTGGAGAACCCTTAAAAGACTCAAAATGAGCCTGCCACCTGACCCAGCCATACCACTCCTGGGTATATACCCACAAGACTCATTCTACCACAAAGATACATGCACATCCATGTTTATTGCAGCTCTCTTCACAATAGTGAAGAGCTGAAACCAACCCAAATGCCTCTCAACTGACAAGTGGATGACAAAAATGTGGTACATCTACACAATGGAGTACTACTCAGCGGTTAAGAAAGATGATATCATGAACTTTGCAGGTAAATGGATGGAACTTGAAGCTGTTATGCTAAGTGAAGTAACACAGTCCCAGAGAAACAGGTGGTGAATGGTTTCCCTCATTTGTGGATGCTAACACCAAATCCCCAGATGAAAGGCAAGCTGAACAACATTATAGTTATATTTCTGTTTATCCGAAAGCAGCTATGTTGTTATAATGTAAATCTCTAGAATCGATCCAACACTTGCTCTCAGACTCTGTAATTACTATTTATGAGTGGAAAGTATATATGCATATTTTAGAATAATATAAAATTAAAGGAAGAAAACATGAATTTCTAAACATAAAAAAAGACTGAGAGAAAGATGCAGGATAGTTATGGCAGAGTGCATGATCTGGGGTAGGGTGGGGGGAAGGGAAAGGGGAATATATCTAAACCAAACTGAGAAATGATGTCTGAAATACACAAAACATCAATAAAAGCATAAAGAATAAAATAAAATAAATAAAATAAAATCACAGTAGTTCAATCTTCTATCTGGGAGAGCTCTTTCCAGGAACTACAATGGTTGCCTGAAACCATGAACAGTAGTAAACCCTCTATTTGTTGATTTTCCTGATATATACATGGAGTTTAATTTATAAATTGGTTACAGGAAAAGATGACGAACTAATAACAGATAAACAATAAAAGTAATGTGAATGTGTGCTCCCCAAAGTACAATATAGTTCCCATCCTTCTCCTTTTTATGATGATGGGTAACAATACATTGTGTTCTTGTTGAGGTGAGTGGTGTAGGGAGTGTAAATTAGCATTAATATACTAAGTAATGATCACATCATTACTTAGCACTATGATATCATGGTGGTTTATTTGACAAGCAAGATGGCTACTAAATGCTAAATGGGAGGGTAGACTATCTAGTATGGAAACACTGGAACAGGGATGACTTATCTTTTGGGAGAAATGGAGAAGAATTTCATCTTATGTTGCAGAGTAGCACATAGCTGAAAACTTATGAACTGTTTCTTTCTAGAATTTTCTGTTTAATATTCCTGAACAATGGTTGACTTTAGAAAGCAAAACCGGGGCTGGAGAGATGCCCTACCGGTTAAGAATGCCGACTGCTCTTGCAGAGGACCTGGGTTTAATCCCTAGCACCCACATGGTGGCTGAGAACCGTCTTTGACTCCAGTTCCAGGGGAATCCAACACCCTCTTCTGACCTCCGCAGCATTGCATGACACGGGTGCACAAATCTACATACAGACAGTACACTAATACACATCAAAAATAAATAAATAAATTTTTAAAAATTTTTAAAAAGAAAGCAAAACCACAGATAAAAGAAGATTATTGTAATAACAATAATAACAATAACAAGTAAAAAGTTGGTATGTAATTTGTACTTACTTATAGCTTTCCTATACAAACAATAAATATACCATGTCTGCAACCACATTAAAAAATTTAAAAAATATAGTTAAATGAAGCAGAGAGCCATACTGGCAGGAACTAGATAAACTGAAATGTCAGGTGTTGAAATAATTTGAACTGAGGAGAGCAGGCACATCCTGCCTTTCCTCTGGAGCACCTGCCAGTGTTCCATCTGCATTGAGGATGGGGTTTGACCCAGTCAGGAGTGAAGATTTCTGCTGAGAGACAGGAAATCTCTGTCTTTCTTGTGTGATGCAGAACTAGACTCATATGCAGAGCATTATTAGTTGTCATCAATATCATCATCACTATCACTCCCCCCAAGTAATATTTTCTGTGTTTGAAGGATTTAAAGAAGTGAAGCTTCTGAGTGAAGCTGAAATTTTTTTCATAGGTTTATACATCTGAACACAGGACCAGAAAAGCAGTTTGTCTCTTGTACATACACAGTTTTTTCTATTAGGATACTTACTAGATTTTGAGCTCAAGATGGTGGAGAGCTAGACTGAGATCTTTTGGATTATAGAGGTGAATCCTCATTGTCTTTCAAAACTGAGGGAGCATAGTCATCTTCACTCCTAGTGAAAGTCTGCAGACCCATATGAGTACAGTATAAAGGAAGGAGAAACTGTCCAAGATGTACTTAACCTTAATCACCTCTGACCTTGCTAATCCATGACTGATTTGGGGAATTGGCTCTCTACAGTATCTAACAGAATGGAGTGGGAGCCTCTGGGAGATTCCAGAGCTATAATTTATACAATTACCTGAATGCAATAATTCTATACGTTTATGACTTGAATATCCTTGCCAAACTCATGGAATATCACTGGTGCCAAATGTAATAGTAATAGCAGATGGAGGCTAAAATAGTTTAAGAAAGGTTCTCCTGTGAATTATGGCTCTTCTAGTGGAAGTAAATTGGTTATTGTGGGAGTCACTTTGTAGGGCAGTATGCCCTTTCTCTCTCATGTGCTCTTCTGTCTGCCTTCATAGAATGATGAACCTGGAAAACCCTCTTAGATATAACCCTTGAATCTTGGAGTGCCCATGCTTCAGAACTGTGAGATATGATTTTATTTTCCATAAATCATCTAGTAGAAAATATTAGGGCAGAAATTATCAAGAGTTGAGTTACTGGACAGATGTAGTGGTACACACCCTTAATTCCCAGCACTTGGAAGGCAGAGGCAGGAGGAGATCTCTGAGTTTGAGGCTACCCTAATCTAAATAGCAAATTCTAGGCCATCCAGAGTTACATAGTGAGATTCTGTCTCAAAAACAAAATACAACCAACAACAACAAAGCATCTTGTTGCTTCTTTAACAAATAGCCTAACAGAGGTAGCTTTGGGACTAAGTATTGTGTAGAAAGCGGAAGAAATTGAGGAGTGGTTATAAACATTTAGATTGATTCTGTTCAGAAGAGGAAACTTCAGAAGATCTGAAACTTCTTAGACATTACTTAAATACTCATGATCAGAATATTGGCTATAATCCAGATGTTTTGGCAATTCTGAGGAGCTCTCTATTGAGAAAGAGGAACAAGGTAAGGGAAACCAGAAGAAAAAGCATCCTTGTAATTCAAGAGCAAATAAGTTCTCTGTGCAGTGTCCATGCCCTATACTTTTAATAATACAGAACTTCAGAGAGAGAAACTATAATACCTTTAGAATATTTAGAAATAAGATAGGGGCTGGAGAGATGGCTCAGCGGTTAAGAGCACTGACAGCTCTTGCAGAGGAACCAGGTTCAATTCCCAGCACCCACATGCTGGCTAAGAACCATCTTTAGTGCCTAGCGTGGTAGCACATGCCTTTAATCCTAGCAATCTGGAGGCAGAGGTAGGTGGATCATTGTGAGTTCAAGGCTAGCCTGGTCTAGAGTGAGCTCCAGGCCAACTGGGACTAAAGGGAGACCTTGTCTCAAAAAGACAAAAAAAAAAAAAAAAAAAAGAAAGAAAAGAAAAGAAATAAGACATATTTAAGCAACAAAGCATTCAAGTTCCATGGCTACTTTTGGTTAAGATAAGATTTTTTTTAAAGAAGCAATTATTTCAAGACAGAATTTATCATAAAAGTGAACCAGGAGTGTGGGGAGATGGCTCAGTCTGTCATGCACTGTGGTGTGAGCATGAGGGTCTAAATCTCAATCCCAGGCACTTATGTAAAAGCCAGGCATGGTAGTGTTCATCTGTATCCACAGCCCTGGAAGATATAGACAAGTGGAGACCTGGAATTAATTGGAATATCAGCCTGGCTGACCTAATGAGCTCTAAGTTCAGTGAGAGACCCTGTGTCAAAAGATAAGGTGGAGAGCAATTGAGGAATGCACCTTATGGAGCAGACCTCATATTCAACCAGAAATCAGTTGCTTGCCTTCACAACAGTTATTCCACTATTGAACAAATAAGCACTTCTTGTCTGGCAAGATGGTATTGTAGCATGCAAGATTCAATCTAGGAAAGACCATTGCCGGCTTTTCTCCCCCATCTGCCTAGCAACTTCTGACATAGGTACTATGAGAGCTAGTGAAAAGGGAGAATGCTTCCTCTTCAGTCCCAGTATGATTTTTCTATGTGCTGCAGCCAAAGTATGTAGTGTTTTCAGCAATAGGATCTTCCATGCCAGGTCTAGTGGGCAACTAATGGCAATCCCTGTAACCTGTACAGTTTTGTGTGCCTTTGAGGCCTTTCTGGTCAACAACTCTCAGGGAGATAGCCCACAAATGTCCCTGGGAGTTTTGTTTAATAACCCATGGCCTCAGGGATTAGCATTATCTACTGGTATCTACTCTTTAATAAACTAATTAAAATCATAATTTTAAAATAGTTCAAATGGATTTTGTCTTTTATGCAGACAGTCTGTGTCTTTTGATTGGGGGGAATTGAGATCATTGAGTGATTATTCAAAGTATGTCTTTCCTGTTATTTTATTGATGTTATAATATTTAGTGTTACACTATTCTTTTCTTACCAAAATATTCTAGCAGACTTTATTTTTTCCTATGGCCTTATGGATACATTTGTATTATATCATTTTTTTAGACAGGGTCTCCATGTAGCCCCAGTTGGCCAGGAACCAACTATGTAGACCAGGCTGGCCTTGATCTCACAGAGATCCATCTGTCTCTGCCTCCTGAGTGTTGGGATTAAAAGTGTGCACTACCAAACCTGACAGATACATTTATCTTGATGATTTTTTTAAACAACTTTTCTTTTTTCTTTTTTTCTTTAATTTTATTTATTTTTTATGTGTATGAATGTACAATCTGCATGTAGGTTTGTGCACCCCTGTCGTGCAATACCGTGGAGGTCAGAAGAGGGTGTGGGATTCCCCTGGAACTGGAGTTAAAGACGGTTCTCAGCCGCCATGTGGGTGCTGGGAATCGAACCTGGGTCCTCTGCAAGAACAGTCAGCATACAACTGCTGGGCCATCTCTCCAGCCCATCTTGATGATTCTTTTGAGCGTCTTCTGTAGAGATGGCTTAGTGGTCATGATGTTCCGTAAGCATGTTTCTGTCAGAGAGATTTTTCCTTTCTCCTATTGTTACAAATATCTTTGCTGAGTATAGTGAGTCTTTTTCTTTTTAGTTTTATTTGTTGTAGTCGAAGTCTTGCAATGTAGTTCAATATTATTTAGATACCCTCCCCTATACCCATCTCCTCTTACTGCTCCACCCAATTTATTGTACTCTATTATATATACAATAAGGCAATAAGGTCTATAGAGTCTAATTTGTGTCCCTAAATGTTGCTCAGTGTAAGTCCATCCATAGGAGCCTAATTAACCTACAAGGGGCCCAAGACTCAAGAGTCCCAGAAAGAGACTGCCTCTAATCTTCCTCTCAGCCATCAGTTGCCAAAATTTCCTTAGCTTCGATTAAGGTTTCTTATCCACTTGCCCATGTTTGTGCTTTTATTTTGTGTGGTCTGAATGTGCATGAGAGATGTCATCATTCTCATGAGCTCATTGAGTAACTGATCAGTTATCTGGAGAACTCTCTTTCCTTGTGGCCACCCAATACCACTGACTCTTACAGTCTTTCTGCCCCTCTTCTGCAAAATCCCTGAGACATGGGAGGCAGAAGTTTGATATAGGTGTCCTATTCAGGGATAAGCACTCTGCAGCCTCTTGTTCTTTGCACATTGGCCGGTTGTGGGATTCTGTATTAATCACCATCTGTGGCATAAGGAAACTTCTTTGGTGAGAGCTGAGAGATACATTAATCTATTATTATGAGTCATTAGGAGTCAGTTTAATAAAATAACTACTTAGTAGAAAACTAGCATTAGGTTCTCCTTTATGTTTTATGTGCTATCTAGCCTCAGGTTCCTAAGCTTGCTGTCAGTGTTAGGTATGGGTTCCATCCTATGAAGAAACCTTAAATCCAAGCAGAGAATAGTTGGCTTCCCATAATATTTGTGCATTTGCTGCATGCACCAATGGGCATATTTTGCTAGGCTGGTTGCTGTAGTTCACAGGATTTACACCTAGCTACAGAAGATGATTATTTTTTTCCTTCTGGTAACATGCATAGCACCTTCCACTTCTACACTATGAACGCTACCAGTAGAGATGAGGCTCTGAAGTCAGCACCAGCTTGATTTCTCCTTGTTTGTTCTACAGATCTTGTATAGCATGCCTTCAACAATAGGGTCTTTCTGTAGACAATCCCCCAGGCCTGCTGGGGAATTTCGGAGTCTGACCAAAGGAAAGGGGGTGAGAGGCGCAGAGTCAAAACACAGACCCTAGGGACCAAGTGAATGCAGAGGGTCAGCTGTCAAGGTCTCGTTTATTGGGGGCAGGGTAAGGGGTTATGTATTGCTTGCATTCCCACTCTCCTCTTGTCACCTTATGATTGGCCCAGGTCTCACCTGCCTAGGGCAGGTTAGGTTGATGAGGGACAAGCAGGCATGTGTAATTCTCAGCATACTGGCTACTGCATATTTCTATCAGGTTCTGGTGGGTAATCAACAGCAGTGGCAATGACCAGTATTATTTGAGGGTCCATGAGATCCCCGGTCAATAGGTTCTAGAGAGGAAGTCCATTCCTGCATTGAAAATCTTGGTTGTTGTTCAGCCTGTGATATCTAGAAGGGACGATGTCCGCCTGTTAAAGGGTAAATCTTTTAAAAAACTTTTCATAATATGTATGTATACTTTGAGAAGCTTCTATACCAGTCAGTTTCCATATGGCTTTTTTTAGGAATTTTTGTTTGTTTGTTTGTTTTTTGTTTTGTTTTGTTTTTTTAAATTTTTTTATTAATTTTTATTTATTTCTGTATGTGTTTGAATGTACTGTCTGCATGCAAGTCTGTGCACCCATGTCGTGCAATGCCGCGGAGGTCAGAAGAGGGTCTCGGATTCCCCTGGAACTGGAGTTCTCCTGGAGTTGGAGTTTCAGACGATTCTCGGCCGCCATGTGGGTGCTGGGGATCGAACCCGGGTCCTCTGTAAGAGCGGTCGGCGCTCTTAACCGCTAGGCCATCTCTCCAGCCCTTGTTTGTTTTTTTGAGACAGGGTCTCCCTATAGCCCCAGCTGGCCTGGAACTCACTCTGTAGACCAGGCTGGCCTTGAACTCACAGAGATCCATCTGCCTCTGCCTCCCAAGTGCTAGGATTAAAGGCGTGTGCCACCACACCCAGTCCATATGGCTTTTTTTTAAAGCAAAGAACTTTTTTTAAAGCAAAAAACACATTCGACCAAATTTTTAAAAATTAGTATGGACTAATTTACAATAAAATAATCAACCTAAAACATCAGCCCCTTCATTTAGGACCAAAGAGGCCAATAGTTCTTGATTAAAGAGTAGGATTGCACAGTTGTTATTTTGACCTATATTTGATGGCACAGAAGTACAAAAGTCATACAACTTCCACTGCCACCTTCCCTTCCCTCCAGGTTGAAACAGTGTTTAGATCAATACTCATACTTTCAGACTCAGCTGTATTTTGAAAAACATCTACAACAATCTTATGAGAACACTTTTCAAACAATTCTTATTTTAAAAAAAAAGAAAAAAAACTTAAAATAATTTTCTGGCACATTAGACTGCTTAAAGAAATCGCAAAGATGAAAACTAATATCCAAGAATTAGCCTCTTTTTTACAGAAACCTTCCAGGTAAAGCATTTTCCCTAATTAACTTTGCTTCTTATAATCAGCAGAGAGATTTACAAGAGGCAGAATGCACCATTTTTTGCTTCTTGGTTGTAGATGCCAGCTTAAGAATTTATGACTAGGGGCTGGAGAGATGGCTTAGAGGTAAAAATCACTGACTGCTCTTGCAGAGGACCTGGATTCTATTCCCAGTACCCACATGGTGGCTAAGAAACATCTTTAAGCCAGGCGTGGTGGTTCATGCCCTTAAAGCTAGCACTTGGGAGGTAGAGGCAGGCGGATCTCTGTGAGTTCAAGGCCAGCCTGGTCTACAGAGTTCCAGGACAGCTGGGGCTATAGGGAGACCCTGTCTCAAAAATAAATAAATAAATAAAATTTATGACTAAATATAAAGGAAAATAGGCCTAAGCTCACAAATTGTGGAATTGGGGAAAATATCTCTTTATAGTTTTTGTCTATCTTTACTTTCAAATCATAACAAAAAGTTCAAATCATAAACAAAAAGTTTAAAGAATGACGAAAGATTATATAGGTTGTTGGCTAAAACAGAATTGAAAGTCACTTTACATTATCATACCCCTAACTAGTAAATAGGCCACTGCATTTCCAAGTTTGCAATTTGTATTCTAAGTTACTGGAGCAGACACAGAATTTGACAGATGTACACAGGTTAAGTATGGCAGCTGTTAGACAGAATGCCTTATTTTCCACACTTTCTAATGTGAAAAAAAAAAAAAAGCTTACGATAACCAACATGAGGGAATGTGTAAATTTAGGTGAGTTGGCCAGGCACTTAAAATTGGGGAGAGAAACTTTGAGATTTTGAAGTAAACTAGAATTATTTTTGCAACCACATAATTTTCTAAAAACCACTTAATACACCATACTAACTAAACTTACTCAGCTTTTGAGTTTGTCACTCTTGTGACAAAACCCAAACCCACGTGTAACTTAAGGTACTAAGAGCATCCGAAGCCTCAGTTTTGGCCCCATTTGTATACTTCAGTGCTTAGAACATACTTGAGGACTATAGACACACACACACACATACAATGAACAAGCAAGGTCATAAGAGCCCAAGAAGAATAACTTTCTCCCTAATCAGACAAGTTTAATAGAGTTTGAGAGACATATCACCAGTCACATAGACACATTAAAAAAGAACAAGGCCTCCTCAGCCATGGGATGACAGAACAATGCTCTAAAAGAAGAGACAAGCAGCAATTTCCAGTTAGGGATGAGAACCCTAAAAACGACCCTAGTACTAGCACCGTGGAGTACAACCCTTACTCTACTCCAGCCAGTGTGTGTTTCTTCTAGCTTCACAATTAATTTCAAGGTAATGTGGTCTGAAAATTCATATCAGAAAATAAAGATCAGCTGAGTATGGTGGAGCATGCCTGTAATCCCAGCACTTGGGAGGATGTCACAAGATTACTGTGAGTCAGAGTTCAACCAGGGTCTCATAACAAGACCCTGTTAAGAAACTGAAACAAAAGGATCTCAGTAAGTAGACATTAGATGCTCAGAACGAAAGTAGCCATTTTGGAATAAGTTGGTTTTCTTTTAAATTAAAAGTTATCCAGCTTTATTTATTTATTTATTTATTTATTTATTTATTTATTTATTTATTTATTTGTCTTTTTGAGACAGGGTCTCCTTTTAGTCCCAGCTGGCCTGGAGCTCGCTCTGTAGACCAGGCCTGCCTCTGGCTCCCAGGTGCTGTGATTAAAGGCATGCACCACCACACCTGGCATCAGCTTTACTTTGTTATTGGAATTACTTAGCTGAGTTATATCCTAAGCACCACCACAAAAATCCAGACAAAAACCTACTAATGTGGCTGCTCGAGAGATGGCTCAGTGGTTAAGAGCACCAACTGCTCTTGCAGAGGACCTGAGTTTGATTCCCAGCACCCACATGGTGGCTAAGAACCATCTTTAACTCCAGTTCCTGATGCCCTCTTCTGACCTCCGAGACACAGGTACTCAAACTACATGCAGACAGTACACTCATACACATAAAAAATAATAAATAAATAAATAAACTTTTAAAAATCCTACTAATGAATTACCAGGGTAATATGTTCAAATGGAAATGCCAAGCCTCCAAATCCTAACAGTTAATGACATTTTCCATTCTTTTTCTCAAGTAGCAAAGGACACATCTTGATTTGAACAAACTAATCAGCTTGTGTTATTTGACATGCAGACTAACTTATCAAAATGGTTTAAATACCTCAAAGAATACTTATAAAGATTAAATTTTTCTGAGCACGTGTGTGTGTGTGTGTGTGTGTGTGTGTGTGTGTGTATGAGAGAATGAATAAAACTCTGGCTTTAGTTTCCACGTAGCTAAAAATATGGATATAGCGGGGCATGGTGGCACACACCTTTAATCCCACACTCAGGAGGCAGAGGCAGGTGGATCTCTGTGAGTTCAAGGCCAGCCTGGTCTACATAGCAAGCTCCAGGCCAGCTGGGACTAAAGGAAAGCGCGGCTCAAAAAAAAAATAAAATGAGGGAGAGAGAGAGAATTGAGAGCTCGATAGAGCTCTGGCGTTATTAGACAAAACAGGATCTGAAAACTTAGGAAGACTTCTAAGCTGACCTTCCATAGCACACCAAGCATTTCCAGTTCTGGTACAGGATCATGCTAACTAACTTCTTTCTTTGTAGTGCCCAGCAGGCACTCAGCAAACCACTGTCAGGAGCTATGTGCAACAAGCAACTGTGGATGAATTTTTCTTTCCATGATGCAGACTGACTTGTTCAAGTTTTGAAACCATGTCCCTGGTCCACCAGCACCATGGTTTACTCAAATGAAGTAATCATTCAAGCCCTCCTTGCTGCAGTATGAGGGACAGAGGGTTGGTCAGAAAGGGGCTGAGGGCAATTACTTATGCCATAAAAAATCTATACAGCAGAAATATGACTTGTCTGCTAATAAACTATATATGAGGTTTTATAAATCACTAACACAGGGGCTGGAGAGATAGCCAAGTGGTTAAGAGCACCGACTGCTCTTGCAGGGGACCCGGGTTTGATCCCCAGCACCCACATGGTGGCTAAGAACCGTCTGTAACTCCATTTCCAGGAGAACTCCAGTTCCAGGAGAATCTGAGACCCTCTTCTGACCTCCACTGCATTGCACAACACGGGCGCACAAACCTACATGCAGACGGTACATTCATACACATACAAAAATAAATGAAATTAAAAAAATAATAAATAAATAAATAAATCACTAACACAGCTATAAAGAAATACTACCATGCCAATTCTTATATTTGAACAATTAAAAATGTAAAACTATCTTGTATGACCCAGATTTGATTATAAATGGAAGTTCATTGAGTATTAGGTTATCAATTAGCTAAAAGAAATAAAAAACATTTATAGACATTGACATACAAAAAAGATACTAGATAAAAAATGAAATTACTCATAATTGTTTCCAGCTCCATCTTTCTCCTGGGAGAACCCCAAAACAGGTCTATGGAAAACTATTCATAAGCATACAGTATGGCATCTGCTCTTAGGTATATATCTTTCCATCAAAAGTAGATGGTCATAGTCACTTTCATATTTAATAGGTTTTTTGATGTTTTTTTGAGACAGGGCCCCTATGGCCCAGCTGGCCTGAAATTCACTATGTAGAACAGGCTGGCCTCTATCCCATGAAGATCTGCCTGCCTCTGCCTCCCAAGTTCTGGGATTAAAGGCATGGGGCACCATGTGCAGCTTCATATACAATGTTTTTAGAAACATCTATTTCACTTACTGTAAAGGAAGCCTACAAACCACTTCTAAGAAAAAGGCACTTTGTTATGAAAGGTGGATTAATTTCATGCAAGATGTGACTAGAATAGACTCAAAATCAGTGTTCATTTTTGTATTTATGAATACAGAGCAGATGCCAGTATATAGAATGCAGCTGGTCACATTACAAACAAACCAATTGCAACATTAATTATATTCTCGGCAAAACAGTAATTATGACATTTCTCTAAAAACTAACACAGGTCCAAGCTCAGCAGAAGGGGGAGGGGGGAGAAAACTCACCAGCAGTTGCTCCTTGAGAGCTTAAACTGTTTTTCAACAGAATTTCATGTCTACAGTTTAGCTCTCTACATCAGAGTGTAAATTGCTTTTTAGGCAAAGGACCTGGATGGCAGAGGTGTGCTTGTTTCTAGCGGGGAGAACCCAGGTCAGAGAGCTACTGGGGAGTAACAAGAGGTGCATTTCTCTGGCCAGTCAACCAAGCGAGGAGGTTGTCATTCTGAGTTCTCAAGCAGAGAGGGCCATGCTCATCATGGGAGCTGGACAAGGCGCAGGCACTCGTCTGGGTGAAGAGCAGAGGGGACACTTCTCCAGGGAAGTCAGAACCAGGTGTCAGTGCAGCTTCAAAGTGGCTCTTTTCTGATGACAAAACTTTCAAAGTATCTCATTACATCATCACACAGGGCAACCCCATATAACCTTGGGTGCCAACATCACTGTGTTGAGCTTTTTCATTTGGTAATGGCAAATCTCCCTCACCAGGTGTATAAAAGGCATCTTCTACACCCTGTCTAGTCTTGACTGAGGTTTCAATGAATGGAATCCCATAACTCTTGGCCAGTTCATGGGCTTGCTTTGTGTCTACTGTCCATGTTGGAAAATCACATTTATATCCTACCAGAGCCATAGGTATATCATCAGAGTCTTTCACTCACTTAATCTGCTCCCTGTAGAGGTTAATATCTATAAAGGATTTTCTATTATTGATAGCAAATATGCAGAGGAAGCCTTTGCCTGTCCTCATGTATTGGTCTCTCATGGCACTGTACTCTTCCTGTCCAGCCATGTCCAGTATGTCCAACAGACATGTCTCACCATCAATTACCACCTGTTTTTGGTAAGAATCCTCTCTGGTGGGAAAATATTCAACCACAAAGTGGTTCAGAATTAGCTGGATTGTCAGTGCACTTTTCCAACACGACCTGCTCCAACCACCACCAGTTTGTACTCAGTCATTTCACACCAGCAAGAACCTCAAGCTCTGCTGACCCAGCTTCAGTGGCTTTTGGATCTCAAGTGAGAAAACTGTTGTAGACCCCGAAACCACCATCAACTGCCCCCACCCGGGCTCCATATGGCTTTTTCTAAAGGCCTTTAATGTTATTTATCCCTCCCCATACTCCTTTGTCTGCCTGTCCAGTAGCTCCAGGTGCAACTTCTGGGATTTGACTTCCAAAGAGCTTAGATGGCTCAGCTCTTCCAGCTTTGCTTGCAACATACATCTCTTTCTTAGGCTGGTACCACTCCCTGTATGCAGCTCTCCTTGGCAAATGCTCACATCTCTGGCATCTCGAATATCTTCTTGGGGTCTCCGCTGCCAACAAGGCTTCACATTCACAGCTTCACGCAATGGCCTATCAGGGCCTTCTTTATTCAGGGATGCCCCTGCTTCACTCTGCCTGGCCTCTGTGGCTCTCTGAAACCTCGGACAAAGAACTAATAACCCCTTCACTCTTGCATCCTTCGTGCCTCTAAAGCCAGCACCACGTGAATGAATTGCCGAATTTGGCTGCAAGTTTGGGATGGACTCTCTCCTACTTTAACCACATTTGCAAAATTTCTCTGCCCTGGACTTGGAGTAGAAAACGCTTTCAGTATTTTCCTTTCAAAAAATTGGAGGTTTAGCTGAGTGCGGTCTTGCCCTGAAGGTACTGTTTCTGTTGTTTACTTGTAAATCTCGAGGCCTCTCCTTAATCACTTTAATCTCACTTTTTCCATTGTTTACTTTTAAATAGCTAGGCCTCTCCTTAATCACTTTAGCCACCTTATCAAAAGGAACCTCTCCTTCACATGCCTTGGACCTACCTTTAATCTTCCTAATGCAGTTTTCAGATCCAAACTGTACATTCTGCATTTCTTTCTGCCCCATCTGCTCTTCTTCATTGTAGATCTGTACGATATTCACCATTAATAGCCATGCCACCATTTCTACATTAAGCTGTCTTAAAATAGCCTCCACCAAAGACATTAGTCCATTGCTTTTCAACTTAGCATCAGGCAAGCATTTGGGCTGCGGGCAAACTGCTGCCAGACTCTTTATCAAAATATCCCAGCTGCTGCCTAAGTCTTTATTTTCCTCTGGAACTACATTTTTGCAGCAATGCTTTCTTCCAGGCTTTTACTATAATGGTCCATTAAGCTCTGCTTACAGTAGTCAACAGCTTTTCTAGCCCGAAGTTCCAAAGTATTCCACATTTCTCCAAATATCCACGTGGTCAGGTTCTTCACAGACAACAGCCCACCCTCTGGTACCAAATAACTGTATTAGTCACTTTTCTATTGCTGTGATAAACCATCATGAGCAAGGGAACTTATAAGAGAAAGAGTTTATTTGAGCCTACAATTGATGGTTCCAGAGAATTAGAGTCCATTGTGGTGGGAAGCATGGTGGTGGGAAGCATGGTGGCGGGGGCTGGAGCAGTAATCCAAGGGTCACATCTTGCAGTGAGCACAGGAAATCAAGAGAGATACTGCAGACTGCAAGGCTTGTTAAACTCACTATGCCCGCCCCCAATGACATACTTCCTTCGGCACAGCCACACCTTCTAAGACCTCCAAGAACAGTGCCACCAACTGGAGACAAAATGTCTGGATACTTAAAGCCTATGGGGGACACTCATTCAAACCACCACATTGACCTTTCTATATTTTCAAATTGAAACACGCATATCTAGGATTTCAAAGCTAGCGTCTATGGACAAGAGAGAACATATGACATTTGTTTCTGGGTCTGAGTTACCTCACTCAGGATGATTGTTTCTAGATCCATTCATTAACCTGAGAATTTCATAATTGTTTAAGAGCTTAATAACGTTTTGTATGAACCAAATCTTCACTATCCATTCATCTGTGAATGGGCATATAGATTGTTCCTAATTTCTGGATATTATGGAAAGGGCAGCAATGAACACAGGTGAACAGGTGTTTCTGTAGTAGGAGTCTTTGGGAATATACCCAAGAGTGGTCTGCCTGGATCATATGATAGATCAATTCCAAGCTTTTGTTTTCTTTTATCTTGGCCATTCAGATGGCTGAAGAGTTGACCATTAAATAAATGGTTGAGATATTTCTCAACCATTTGCATTTCATCTTTAGAGAACTCCCTGTTCAGCCAGTTGTGTTTCTTGGCTGTTTAGGGTTTTGTTTTGTTTTTTTTGTTTGTTTGTTTTTTTAGTTTTTATTTTCTAGAAGCTATCCCTCTGTGAGATGTATAGTTGATGAATATATTTTCCATTCTGTAGTTCACCTCTTCATCTAAAAGATGGTGTCCTTTGATGTACAGAAGCTTTTTAGTTTCATGTGGTCCCACTTATCAATTTTTGGATTGAATGACTGCACATTAGGAGTCCTGTTCAGAAAGTCCTTTCCTGTGCCTATAGGTTCCAATTTTCTAGTTTCTCCTCTATCTGATTCAGGCTAGCAGATCTTACATTCAGGTCCTTCATCCACGTGAAGTCGAGTTTTGTGCACTGTGAGAAATAGGGATCTGATTTAATTCTTCTACATGCCCTTATTCAGTTTAACCAGCACCATTTGCTGAACATGCCACCTTTTGTCCTTTGCAAGACATCAGGTGGCTCTAAACATGTGGATTTAACCCTAGGTCCTCAATTCTATTCCATGGATCAATGTTTCTGCTCTTATGCCCATGCCAGGCTGTTCTATAGTTCTATAGTATAATTTCAGATCAGGGGTGCCGATGCCTCCAGCAATTCTTTTACTGTCCAGGATTATTTTGGATATCTTTGGTTTTTGCTTTTCTATATAAAATGTGAGATTATTTTTTCAGTTTCTGTGAAGAATTGTGTTGGAATTTTAATGGATATTGCATTGACTTTGTAGATCACCTTTGCTTCTTTGAAGGCCATTTTCACAAGAATAATCCTACTGATCCATGAGCATGAGAGATCTTTCCATCTTCTGGTATATTCTTCATTTTCTTCCTTCAATGTCTTAAAGCTTTGATTGTACAAATTTGTTAAATTTATTCCAAGATATTTCATGGATTTTGAGGCTATCACAAATGGGATCATTTCCTGGATTTCTTTCTTGGTATTTTTCTTGGTGTATAGGAAGGGTACTGATTTAGAGATGTCAGTTTTATATTCTGCTATTTTGATGAATGTGTTTATCTGCCCTAATAGTTTTCTAGTGGAGTCTTTGTGTATAGAATCCTTTATCTATAGAACCATATATTCTGCAAATCACTCTACTTTGACTTCTTTTCCAATTTTCACTCCCTTTATCTCCTTTGATTATCTTATTGCTCTAACTAAACTTCAAGTACTGTATTGCACAGGAATGGAGAGAGTGTACATCCTTGTCTTGTTCCTGATTTTAATAAGAATGCTCTCAGTTTTTCTGTACTTATGATGTTGGCTGTGGGCTTCTGATACATTGTATTTATTATGCTGAGATATGTCCCCTGTATGCCTACGTTCTCCATGACTTTTAATGTGAATGAATGTTGGAGTTTGTCAAAGATCTTTTCTACATCTAATGAGATGATCATGTGGCTTCTGTACTTGAGTCTTTTTATGTGGTAGATTACATTTAACCAATTTATGTATATTGAACCAACCCTATATATCTGGGATGAAGCCAACATGACCATAGTGGACAATCTTTTTTATATATTCTTGCATTTGGTTTTGCATTTTATTGAGAAATTTTGCATCTATGTTCATCAGAGATTTTTTTTAAATTTTCTTCTTTGATGTGTCTTTTTCTGGTTTTGGTATTAGAGTAATCTGGTTTTGTAGAAGGAATTTAAATTTGGAAGCATTCATTCCTTTTCCATTTCATGGAATACCTTAAGGAGTATTGCCATTAATTCTTTGAAAGTTTGGTAGAATTCTGTACTGTATTCATCTGGTTCTGGACTTTTTAGTTTGGGAAATTATTTTAAAAATTGAATTCCTTTAAATTGTCCTACAAGTAAAAGAAAGTGTTACACTGTGATGTTGTATAATTCAGAAAAATATAGAGACCAACCTAATACAAACTATAAATAGAACAACTAGCATTTTATATTCCCAGTTAGTTCAAATGTCAGTATCTAGCTCCTTTTTTTAGCACAAGAATCATTCATATAAAACCAATTTGCAAGCAGTTGTGCCCAGCCCACAGAGCCCAAGGCTCCCACCATCCAGCTGGAGGGGCTTGAATGTTCAATCAAGTTGATCAAATAAGTGTCTAGACTATATTGTCATAGTTTTACCATTCACCCCAATCGCAGCCCCTACAATATACTACTCCCCATCTTCCACAGATTGTTCCTTAGGCTTAGAGATGGGGCACAGGTGGACAAGAAGCACAACAGTCTACTTTGTCTGGAGATGTCATTTTGGACTCTAATCAGTTCTGGCTGTTTCCTTTTGTGGGCTGACCGATTACCCAAGGACAGGCTTTCAATCCTACTAATGAAGCACAAGTGATTAGATATATACATATTTAAACATTGCTAGTTACTATGGTAGGTTACTTTGGTATAGACACAGATGTTTGGATGGTGTGTTAATCCCTGGATTACTTTTTTTTTTCCTGAGAGAGATGACAAGGCCTTACTGTGGCATATAAATCTCCTAATCACTAGAAGGTATAAGCTTGTGGCGACATCCACGAGTTATTCCTCCAAGGAGAGAGCTAATAATCAAATAAAGTTGGGATATACAGACATATGGCTGCCACTGCTGCACAGTATCTCCAAGCAAGTGAGGTGTAGCTGATGTTGGTGGAGGAGTTTTGCTTGACTCAAGGAGACCAACATTTGTTTTATTGGTTCAGTGGCCTTTGGTAACACTCTCTGGTATTCCAGAGACCAACTGTATACTTGTAAGTGCGATCTCGATACAATCCTCCCATGGTTACATCAGGTCATTGACAGCAGGGCAGACCTTACCACCTCTTTTATTGCAAATATCCCAGTTTACAGGCAATAAGCCTTAACCTTTTTTGGGGGGGGGGGCTTGGGTCCCCTGGCTAGCATCTCCTTGGCAGAATAATCCATTGCTGCTATCAGTGCTCTCTTGTACTAATTATATGAACTACTTAAGCCACAATAAGAACTTGTCACCCTTTATAGAGAAACCAGTTTGCAGATTAGCATACCATCCAAGCATCTGTGTCTATGCTCACAGCTTAGCTTGACATAATAATTGGTACTGCTTAAATGCCTGTACATCCAATAGCTTGTGCTTTGTTAGTGTGACTAAAAAGGGTATCACTGGAAAGCTGTCAATCCATGAAGGGAAACAACCTGAACAGACTGGAGTCCAAAATGAAACCTCCAAAGAAATTTGTCTGTTTTCTTCTCACCCACTTGTGCCCCTTTCCCAAAGCCCAGGGAACAAACTGCAGAAGAGGAGGCGTGGTAGATTGCAAGGGCTGCAGAGAGATAGGGGTGAATCATGAGACTACAGGAATATAGTCTGGACTCCTGCTTGATCAACATGCCTGTGCATACAAGCTTCTCCAACTGGACTATGGGAACCTTGGGTTGTTTAAAATTTGGACATAGATACTTGCAAAATGCACCAATTACCTAATTGTATGACATACTGAGCAATATCAATGTTATCTGCAAACAACTGTGTCATATTGTAGAATACCTTAAAAATAAAAAAAAAATAAATTAAAAAAAATTGAATTCTTGAAATTTTCATATAATATAATTTGATGGTATTTAGATTCCCTCCTCTAGGCCCACCTGCCTTTTCTGCCCCCTGCCTAATTTAATGTATATAATAAGGCCTATTAGAATCCAGTTCAGGTCTCCAAATATCTTTAGTGTGCATCTATCATTGGAGTCTGCCAGGCTTGAAAGAGACTATCTCTCCCCTTCCCAGAAGCCTATCTATTGCTGCAGTTTCCTTCCATGGTGTTGAAGCTTCTTATCCACCTCCTCTTGTCTAGTCTGGGATATTTTCTGGTTTGAACTTACATGGCACATATGTGTGCTTGTAGGGCTGAGACTTTGTCAGGCTGGAAGGTGGAGACATGCAATTATTGTCCCGGGGGCCCCCTGGGGGGTCAGAATATGCAGTATTCCTTCATCACCTGGGACAAAGCCCCAGACGCCGAGGGCTCCCTCTTTGATGTACAGAGCATAAGTCATACTTCCAGCTTATTATACACACACCCAGGTTCTGTTGCTCCCAGTAGGAGCTGCATTGGGTTGTACTTCCCAGAGTATCCCTAAAAGAAAAATAATAACACTATGTGACAACTGAGCTTTTTTAATAAAGAAAAAGGAGGAGATTTAGGTATTCTTTTGGCAGAAGCACTTAGAGAGTCAGTCAGCAAGCAATCTCCAAGCCTGGACTCCTGCTGATATCTTCCTTGCCTGTGAAAACCTGCCTGGTGCCAATTGTCTTTGATGCCTTGGGCAAAGCACTGTCACATTCCTGTAGTGATCTGGAGCATATGGCCTGAATTTCTGCCTGCCCCAATCCCCAATTCTGTATGTTCCAACCCCCAATGCTCTATATAAAATCCCTGGACTACAGCAATAAACCGAGTTACTTCCCTCATGGAATTGCTCCTGTTCCCATCTCTGGGTTCATTCCCCTGTCTCTCTCATCGCTTCCAAATCCTACCCCTCTCTACCAGGACTTAGACCCAGGTTCTACGAGCCCTGGACAAAGGAGGAAGAACACCTTGTGGAAAGCAGCACACATGTGATACATTTAAAACAACATCTGGCAATGCAACGTAGGGCAAAACCTTTCATAGAAAAGAAATAAAGGTAAGATTTATGGTTTTTTGGGTTATAATCAAATAATCTCATGCTTCTCCTAAAGGAGGCAGGTCTGTGGGAAGTGCCTGCACTGGACGCAGCCAAGTCCTGCCCCCTCCAGAGTGGGGGTGTTATTTTTGGCCCGGGCTGTCTCTCAGCCCCAGTGTTCCTCCCAAGTGGGACAAACTTTGGAGGATTCAGAGTAGGGAAGCAAGCCACCCCTGAAAGGCAAAAGGTTCAGGGTAGCAGCCAAGTTTTAGCACATCCTCACAACTTTCCTCATGGAGGATAAGCTTTCAATCTGTCTTTAATTTTTCTTCTTATCTTTAACTTTGGTTCACGCAGTCACAAGAAAATCATGAATCTAATTGAGTTCACTCCTGCTGAGCCAGGCACCTGCAAGAGTTTACTGCCTGTAAGCTTTTTCTCTTCATTATCATCTCTCTCTCCCTTTCCATTCCAAATAAATCTGCATGCACACATACACACATGCACCAGCTAGACTCAAGGACAGAGCTATGGCTGGTCAAGTCTGGAGCAGAGTACCGGGGAAGTTCAAAACAATCACTCAGGAAAGAAAAACGCAACGAATCCCATGAACCCAGGCCATTGCACAGTTGGTTCCCCCCCCCACCCCTGCAGCAAGGGACCAAGTATGTCAGGAGACCACAAACCCCAGAATTCTTTGAGCCTGTTGTGGCCATGTTAACTTCCTTTTTTTTTTTTTTTACACTCCAAGCCAGCCAACTGTGATTCCCAGAATGCTTCAAGCCTGTCACTGGGTGAAGGAAAACTTCTAATGATTTGTGTTCTTTCTAAAACAGGTCTCCCAAAGATACACAGAGAAAATGTACCTTCAAACCTTACTGTGCTTTTTCAAAACTGAGTTTTAATTGTACTGTTCCTTGCATGTCAATTTTGATCTTGAGATAATATTTTTATAACATGGCCATTCAAAATCTGATAAATTAAATTCCATCTCATGCATCCTTATTAAGATGTTAAATTTTTAAATCTAATACATGGGTACCCGGAAACATCTTCAAATACAATGTGCACAATTAATCAATTAATTTAAAAGTCCTAGGCAAATCTAAGTCAATTAATTAAAAGGATCCTAAGCAATTCTAAAGTCAATTAATTTGAAAGGTCCTAGACGTCTTTTAGGTTTGTTTTCAGCTTTTTAAAATTGACAGGTTTCGACAGGAACCCGGAAGTCACTCAGGCAGGTAGATTTTGGGGTAGATTGTCTCCTGTGCTGCTGGAAGGGGGTTGCAACTCTGAGCCCTCTTGTAGGGGGTGGCTGTCTGTGCAGGACCACCCTTCGCCTTTGCAGCCAGTGACGAGCTGGTTCAGGTTTGGTTTTGGTGCCTCTGCGGTTTTGTGGGCTGGCTCCTGAGGCAAAGGAACCCAGAAGTCACTCAGGCAGGTAGATTTTGGGGTAGTCTCGTGGGCTGCAGGAAGGGGGTCGCAACTCTGAGCCCTCTTGTAGGGGGTGGCTGTCTGGGCGGGACCACCCTTTGCCTTTGCAGCTGGTGACCAGCAGGTCAGGTTGGGGTTTGGTGCCTCTGTGGCTTTGTGTGGGCCATCTCCTGAGGCACAGGAACCCGAAGTCACTCAGGCTGGTACTGGGGCACAGGCTAGGTCAGGCATACCCTACCACCACCAACGGGAATTGGAGAGAGAGTATCCAAGTGGACTTTTTTTGGAGAACCTTCAGAACAGGAAGAGAACAGTGACTTAGGCTTCCAATATCCAATATATAAACAAAATTGAAAGCCTGAAACCTAGACAAGTCAATACTTCATAAACAAGGAGGAGGAAAGAAAAAAAAAGCATCAGAAGGAGGCAAGCAAAGCCATCAACTAACATAGTGAAAAGACATTTGTGATTTGAACCACAAAAGGGAAACCCAGATGCCAGGGATATGACGAAGGGACAACATGGGAAAGGCACAGGATAATCCTGCATTAGGCTCTACCAAACCTGTAGGAGATAGCTACAATGGAATCCCCTTGGAGGTGACCCAAGGAACAGATCTTAGAGGAATAATTGCAGACCTATGCCAAGAAATTAAAGAAAATAAAGAAGAATTCAGAGAACTAAAGAGAGAGAATGAATAACTCAAAAAGGACCTAAAGGGATAAAATGACAAACTTCAGAAAGAACTAAAGGAACAGATTGACAAACTCCAGAAAGAACTAGAGGGAGAAAAACACAAACTCCAAAAGGAAGTAAAAACATTGAAAAAGGAAGCCAACAACAAAGTAAGGAGCACCAAGAAGAGATTGAGAAACTCAAAAAGGAAATGGAAATACTAAAGAAAACACAGGATGAAATGAAACAAAAAAGGAATTAGAACACTCATCCAATCAAGAAGAAAGGAATGGAAAAAGCCTCAGAAGTAGAATAGAGGAAGCAGAACAAAGAATATCAGATCTGTAAGATAACACAGAGCAACTAAAAAGCTCAAATAAAGATTATGAAAATTTTAAAAATACACAAAAGTGAAACAACCAGGATATATGGGACACTATGAAAAGATCAAACCTCTGCATCATAGGAATAGAGGAAGGAGAAGAATCTCAAGAAAATAGTATTGATCAGATCTTCAACAGAATAATAGATGAAAATTTCCCCAAACTAAAAAT
Source organism: Rhizomys pruinosus (assembly GCA_009823505.1). NCBI lineage: Eukaryota > Metazoa > Chordata > Mammalia > Rodentia > Spalacidae > Rhizomys > Rhizomys pruinosus. The sequence continues at coordinate 2,023,541 of VZQC01011398.1, read as the reverse complement.
AGACAAACCCATACAAATACAAGAAGCACATAGGACTCCAAATAGACAAGATCAGAAAAGAAACTCCCCATGCCATATCATAGTTAAAATGCTAGATGCCCAAAACAAAGACAAAATTCTGAAGGCTACAAAAGAAAAACAAGTCACATACAAAGGGAAACCTGTCAGAATTACAACTGACTTCTTGGCGCAAACCATGAAAGCAAGAAGAACATGGAGCAAAGCATTCCCAGAGTTAAAGGACTATGGATGCCAACCCAGAATACTTTACTCAGCAAAAATGTCAACTATAGTTGAAGGAGAGAGAAAAATCTTCCATGACATAAACAAGATGATAGAATACATGTCCAGAAAACCAACTCTTCATAAAATACTTGAAGCAATTCAAAGGGCAGAAGAGAGGAGCAACAATCCTCAAACACCTAGGAAAAGAAACTAATAAAAACATAACCGTAGGAGCAAAATCAGAGGCTAGAAGTCCAAATGGATAATAAAGTGAAAGGAAGCAACATCCATCTTTCAATTATAACCTTAAATATTAATGGGCTAAACTCCCCAGTCAAAAGGCATAGACTGGGAGAATGGATTAGGAAACAAAATCCATCTATATGCTGACTATAAGAAACCCATCTCAATTTCAAGGGTAGGCACCAACTTAAAGTGAAGGGATGGAAGAAAATATTCCAAGCAAATGGCACCAAAAAGAAAGAAGGTGTTGCTATTCTAATATCAGACAAAATAGACTTCAAAGCAAAAGAAATCAAAAGAGACAAAGAGGGCCATTACATCTTTATTAAAGGAACAATTGGGGGCTGGAGAGATGGCCTAGCGGTTAAGAGCGCCGACCGCTCTTACAGAGGACCCGGGTTCGATCCCCAGCACCCACATGGCGGCCTAGAACCGTTTGAAACTCCAATTCCAGGAGAACTCCAGTTCCAGGGGAATCTGAGACCCTCTTCTGACCTCCGCGGCATTGCACGACACGGGTGCACAGACCTGCATGCATACAGTACATTCATACACATACGGAAATAAATATAATTAATAAAAAAAATTTTAAAGGAACAATTGACGATGAAGATCTCACAATCATGAATATAGACGCACCAAGCACCGGTGCACCAAACTTTATAAAGACAATTCTTCCGGATCTCAAGGCACAGATTAACCCCAGCACACTAATAGTAGGGACTTCAATACCCCATTAAGTCCCCTAGACATATCAACAGGACAAAGGATAAACAGAGAGACATCTGAACGAAATGATACAATACACCAAATGGACCTCACAGACATCTATCGAATATTTCACCCAAATACTTTCTACTCAGCATCTCACAGAACATTCTCCAAAATAGACTATATACTGGGACACAGGAAAAAAAATCAACAAATACAAAAAGATTGAAATAATTTCATGCATTCTATCAAACCACAGTGCAATAAAACTCAATATCAACACCAGGATAAACCCTACAACCTACAAGAACACATGGAGACTAATCTCCGCCTTAGGAGGTTGGCTTCCTGGTTTGTCAAAAGCCAATTTGGAGTTACAGCCCAGACTGTCTCAGGTCAATATCAAGCCATCCCTAAAAAGCCATCCCTTTCTCATCTGGAGAAGGATGGCAATACTGCCCCATTTTAATAAATTGGAGGGGAGCTGTAGGGCTGAGACTTTGGCTGGAAGTGGAGACATGCAATTATTGTCCCGGGGGCCCTTGGGGGGGTGAGATATGCAGTAATCCTACATCACCTGGGACAAAGCCCCAGACCCCGAGGGCTCCCTCTTTGATTTACGGAGCATAAGTCACACTTCCAGCTTACTATACACACATCCAGTAGGAGCTGCATTGGTTCGTACTCTGGTTCATCCCAGAGTATCCCTAAAAGAAAAATAATAACACTATGCGATGACTGAGATTTATTAATAAAGAAAAAGGAGGAGATGTAGTTATTCTTTTGGGAGAAGCACTTAGAGAGTCAGCAAGCAACCTCCAAGCCTGGACTCCTGCTGATATCTTCCTTGCCTGTGAAAAACTGCCTGGTGCCAATTTTCTTTGATGCCTTGGGCAAAGCATTGTCACATTCCTGTAGTGAATAGTGAATCTGGAGCATATGGCCTGAAAATCTGCCTGCCCCAACCCCCAATTCTGTATGTTCCAACCCCCACAAGGCTCTGTATATAAAAACTGGATTACAGCAATAAGCCGAGTTACTTCCCTCATGGAATTGCTCCCATTCCCATTTCTGGGTCTGTTTCTTGTTCTCTCTCTCTCTCTCTCTCTCTCTCTCTCTCTCTCTCTCTCCCTCTCCCATTCTACCAGGTGTCACTTCCAAATCCTCCCCCTCCCTGCCAGGGCTTAGACTCGGGTTCTACAAGCCCTGGACCAGGGAGGAAGAACACCTCATGGAAGGCAGCACACATGTGATACATTTAAAACAACACATGCTGTCGCCATTGCTGTGAGTCCATGAGTAACCAACTAGCAGCGTGGAAAGCTGTTTTCCTATGGGCTCTTATGATCTTTCTTCCCTCTCTTCTGAAATGATCCCTGAGCCTTGGGAGGCAGAAGTTTGGCATAGCTGTCCTATTCATGGATGAGTATTCTGTGGCCTCTTGTTCTCTGCATCCTGGCCAGTTGTGGATTTCTATGTTAATCACCATCCATTACATAAGAAAACTTTTTGGTGAGTGTGCAGAAATGGAGTAATCTATGGGCATAACAGTAAGTCATTTGGAGTCAGTTTAATATGAAAACTATTTAGTAGAAAACTATTTGGTTCTCTCCTATGACCTGTTTAGCTTGCGGTTCCTAAGCTTGATATCCCTATCAGGTATTAGCTCCATCCTAGGGAGCTGAACTTAAATTTAATTAAAAAATGGTTGGTTTCTGTGATGGAAATTGTGCCACCATTGCACCAGTGAGCATATCTTGCCAAGTCATTTGTTATTGTAGTTCACATGATTCACAGCTGGATAAGGATGATGTGGGAGGTTGTTTGTTTGTTTGTTTGTTTTGGTCTTTTCGAGACAGGGTCTCCCTGTAACCCCAGCTGTCCTGGAACTCACTCTGTAGACCAGGCTGGCCTTGAACTCACAAAAATCCACCTGCCTCTGCCTCCTAAGCACTAGGATTAAAGGTGTGCACTACCATGCCCAGCAAGGATGGTGGTTTTTTTTCTTCCTTCTGGTAGTTAGCATACCACCTTCCAGCATGATGAACGCTACCAGTAGAGATGAGGTTCTGAAGTCAGCACCAGCGTGATTTGTCTTTGTTTGTTCCAGTTGGCAGATTTGTAATTACTTTATCTATCTCATTGCTTATTATGAGATAGATTCAACTTTGGTAGGTCATACATATCTCGAAGCTTATTCTTTTCTTTTAGATTTTCTAGTTTGGTGGAACAGAGACTTTTGATAGTGCGTCCTTATAGTTTTCTGTATTTCCTCCTGGTCTATTGTAATGTTTCACGTTTTACCTTTTACTTTGGTAATTTGGGTCATCTTTTTCTCTCCCTTAATCTGGCTAAGTGATTACCATGCTTATTAATTTCTTCAAAGAACAAGCTACTTATATCATTGATCCTTTGTTTCTATTTCATTAACTTCAGATTTATTTTATTTATCTCTTCCCATCTACTCTTTTTAGGTTTTGTTTGTTCTTGATTTTCAAGGCTTTCAGGTGCATCATTTATTTATGTACTTAAATTTTCTGATGTAAATACTTAATACCATGAATTTTTTGTAGGACTAAGGTTTTGGGAGGTTGTGATGCCATTTTTATTCAATTCTAAAAATTTTTTTTTATCTCCGTGATTTCTCTCATGATCAAATTTTCATTCAGTGTTGTGTTATTTAGGTTCCTTGAAGTTGCACACTTTTTCCTATTTTGATTATTGTTGATATCTTTGTGGTCAGATACTATTATTTTTCTATTATTCTCCTATAGCCCCAGTATGTCTTCACCTATGCCCTAATTGAATTTCTAAGGATAAAAATAATGGTAGTGTAAGTTACAAAAAAAAAAAAGAGGAAATAGAGGCCATATTCTTCCTGAGTTGGGTCTTGGCCCAGCATCATAATTAAATTAAAACCTCCTTTAAAACTCCACGTGGTTGAGTGGTCTCTCCACCTGGACTTTACAACATTTGGAGTTCCCACTGAGATAAAAAGTGACCCCGAGAGGGTACTCAGTGGAGACACTCATTAGCAGTAAGGAGTGGCTAGGAGGAGCACTGTGGGAGAAGTTCCCCATCTCCAGTCACTCTGAGTGCACACTTGTAGGAATGGGCCCATTTCTAGAATAGAGCTCTAAGCTGGTTAAAATCCCCATATAGTGGACCGGACGCAGCCTGAACCCTTTGGGGCACTGAAAAGAGACATCTTTCTCAGTCTGGTTGGTTTTTTTGGTTAACTGGTGTGTGAGGATCGATCCCTACATGTATCTGGTGTCTGACTCTGTATGGTCTTACCTGTTCAGTTTTTTGTTTTGTTTTGTTTTGTTTTGTTTATTCCTGTTTCCTTCATTTTCTGGACTATAATTTTCCCTAAGGGCTCTTATTTCTGGAACTATGGGGCAGGGAGCATCCCTAACTACCGTCACTCCATTGGACTTAATGTTCTTTCCTTTTCCAGAGACTAAAGCAAAAGTGAAAGTAAAGCCCAGCCTGGTAGCCTCAAAATTTATAGGATCTGGAATGGCGGTGGCCCCTTGGCTGGGCCTCTTGGTCTAAACTCCCCTTTGGCTCAAGAGTCATCAGCTGTCCCCGCACCTAAACCCCTGCTGGAAAATTTAGAGACTCCCCTGGGGTCTCACCCCACCCAAAGCCATGTGAGCCTCTGTATCTCCTACTGCAGGCTACCAGAGAAGAAAGGGATCCACCTTTTTCCAGATTTAAGGTGGTAACTATGTTTTATGTTTGTGGTAACTGTTCTTCCAGTATCTAAGATTCATGTAGCCCTGCTCCTCATGTGTCTAAGTTTTCATGTGTGTTTGTAATTCAGTCATTGTAACTGTCTCACGTTGGTTTTGTCAAAGTGGACACTCCAAGTTTCTTTCCATCCTTTATGTGCACAAAATTGTTCATTTTGTTTTGGCATGCCAGACTAAATGTGCATGTGCAAACTTTAAATATGGATATTAAAAAATGAAGTTAGAGGCCTAAAATTTGGATACTGTAGACATCTTTAAATTTAGTATCTCTGAGTCTATCAAATGCTTCACAACTTTTGGGTGGTAATTTTTCATAAGAATCAGCATCTGAGTTGGTTGTTTAAGGATCCTATTTTCTAGATAACTTTTGGTTTGTGTTTGCTTTCAAGATGATTGTGTGAGGTAACTTGCTTGCTTTGAGAGTATTTTTTTCTCTGAATATTCAGTCTGATTTGTGTTTCTTTGAGACCACTGTGGGCCTGAGAACATCCAGCTGGATGTAGCCCTGATTTAATATATTAACTTGCCTTCAGTGCTGGGAATGAATTCTGGGACTGGTCTTTGTTCTATCTTTCCAGCTTTGTCCTAAGTCCTTTTCCTGCAGCCCTACTCTGGTTGGGAGTTGGGCATTTTCTGCTAAACTTAAATTGCCTTTTGGGACAGGCATGGTGCCCCCATGCCTTTAATCCCAGTATGACTTCAATCCCACCACACCTTTAATCCCATCTTTTGGGAGGCAGAGGCAGGCAGTTGTCTGTGAGCCCAAGGTCAGCCCATCTGGTCTGCTTGGCAAGCCAGGACCAGAAATAAACTGCCTTTTTCTAACTATTAGTAAAATTCTCATCGGTAATTAATCCTAGGAATATTGGTCTGGCTTGTGTAGAGGGAATTCCTGAGCTCCTGGGGGTGCCCACATGGCTTCCATATCCCTGGCTAGAGACCCATTTGGGGTCTGGCACCTTGATCGTTGGGGTGCCACATGGCTTTTCCTGGGGTACATTATAGGAGCTGATTTCCAGGATGGCCTGGGCCACTTTTGTCTCTTGCCTCTGAGCAGTGGGAAAGAGCAGCCTGGGACAACTTTTGGGCTCTGTTGTGTTCCTGCAGGAATTTTTGAGCCTGTTTCCCTCACTCCCTTCCTCTTTATGGGAGGAAAAGGGACATCCCTGTGCCTGTGCCCTCCTTGCTTATCTGGCAGGCAGTCCTTTCTGTGTGTTGTGTGCTTGTGTTTGTGGAAGAGTTGGTTGCAGAGAACTGAGTGAACTGAACTCATGAAAACTGTACTTCGCTTCATGCTTTTGGTATTTTTAATCTTAAATGATCTTTAATGATGGATTAATCTCTATCACCTTATTAAGACTAAATATTTCTTGTCACCCTATCTTACTCTGTCTTTTAAAAGGAATTGTCTATAAATAAAACTTTCAATTGTTAGCTTCTTTGGATCATGCTGTGATCTTTAGTTACGGTTGGCTTTGAGTGTGAATAGGATCTATAATTCTGTTTTCTATTACTTTTTGAGTTTGAAAACCCAGTTAGGCATATTTGCTAATATTAAAATGTAAATAACATCTCTGACGATGCTTTAGTGAAGTGAAAATCTTTATGTTTAACATCAATGTACATGACTCTGTTCAGTAAAACATTAAGATAACAATCTCATGTGTGAATGTGTGCATATGCAAATGTGTGTATGTGTGTATGTATGTGTGTATGAAGTACTCTTGGCTTTAAAAAATTCTGTAATGTAGTTATAAATATTAAGGATCTATCAGACCATTGATAGACACTTAGTATTACTTTATACAGTATCATCATCATTACTGAGGTCATCTGGGCATTCTTCTTTGTAAAGTGCTAGGTTTTTAGATGAAAGAGGGAAGAGGACAGTAAGAGTACTGGGGAATAAGTTTATTAGAGAAGTTATTAATACCAGAGGCAGATGGACAATAACATGTGGGGGGGGGGTCTGAGGTAAGCTCAGTCCCCAGCACCAGAGACAGACAACATGGCAGTCTCTGTCCACCCAGTTTGGCCCCCCACTCCCCTCACCCTGTGGCAGAGGAAGGAGACTCTCAGTCTTTTGAAAGTAAGGAAGGCTCTGGTTCCCAGGCAGAAGGAGATGGGGAAACTGTGTGGTAGTGCCTCTATGTCTGGTAGCTGGGGAGTCACAGGTAATGACCCAGTAGGGTGCCTGTTAGTAGCTGTGAGAAGTAGGCTGCTTTCTGAGCAGCAGCTGGTTTAGAACATGTGCTTACAAAAATCTACCCAGATGGTTCTAAAATGCAAAGATCATTACTGAAGTATTTCTGAATCAGAAACAAATAACTTACCTGAGAATCCAGTTAATCTTAAATTAAAAATGGGAAAATTTATCCCACAGCTAGATGACCTCAGTAATGTATAAGCTGTGAAGTTTAAAATGTTATTATTTTGACTATTATAAACGTAGAGTCATACTTTACTCTGATAAAGAGTTTTCATCATGGTGTTAAAGTCTTGGGTTTGAAACTAGTTTTTCATGACATTGTTTCTAACCACAGTATTTATTTTATGGGACTGTTTAAATGTATAGGCTCATGTCTAATGTTAAGGATTTACTTGATATCAAGTTGATTTATAAGTAAGTTGTCATATAAACTAAAACTGTTAAATTATGCTATGGTTCTTGGTCCTTAAGAATATTAGTTCAGGGCTGAAGAGATGGCCTAGCGGTTAAGAGCACCGACTGCTCTTACAGACGACCGGGTTCAATCCCCAGCACCCACATGGCAGCCGAGAACCGTCTGAACCTCCAATTCCAGGAGAACTCCAGTTCCAGGGGAATCCGAGACCCTCTTCTGACCTCCGCGGCATTGCACAACATGGGTGCACAGACCTGCATGCAGACAGTACATTGATACACATACAGAAATAAATTTAAAAAACAAAAAAAGAATATTAGTTCATTTCAATATGATACAGCAAATGGACCTCACAGACATCTACCAAATATTCCACCTAAGCACCAGAGAATATACTTTCTACTCAGTACCCCATGGAACATTCTACAAAATTGATCACAAACTTGGACACAGAAAAAAACCTCAACAAATACAAAACATTAAATAATTTCATGCATTCTATCAGACTACAGTACAATAAAGCTCAATATCAACACCAGGATAGGCCCTACTACCTACAGGAACATATGGAGACAAAACAACACACTCTTGAATAATGAATGGGTCAAGGAAGAAATAAAGAAAGAAAAAAACATTCCTGGAACTAAATGAAAAATATAATACAAGACAGCAAAACCTATGGGATACTTTAAAAGCAGTCCTAAGAAGGAAGTTCATAGCCATCAGTGCCTACATTACAAAAGCAGAAAGAGAACAAATAAACGACCTAACACTGCAGTTAAAAACACTTGAGAGACAACAACAAATGAACCCTAATGCAACAGAGAGAAAGAAATAACAAAATCAGAGCAGAAATCAATGAAATAGAAAAAAGGAAAACAATAAAAAAATCAATGAATCAAAAAGTTCGTTCTTTGAAAGAATAAACAAGATAGACAGATCTCTAGCCCAGTTAACCAAAAGTAAGAGCAACTCCAAATCAATAGAATGTGTGATGAAAGGGGAAATATCACAACAGACAATGAAAAGACCCAGGCAATCTTATGGGAATACTTCAAAAACCTATACTCTACTAGATTTGAAAACCTAAGAGAAATGGATGAATATCTGAAATCCGGGGAATCACCAAAGCTAAACCAAGAAGAGATTGACAGCTTAAACAGACCGATAATATATGAAGAAATTGAAAGTGTAATGAGCTGGGCATGGTGGTGCACGCCTTTAATCCTAGCAGAGGCAGGCGGATCTTTGTGAGTTCAAGGCCAGCCTGGTCTACAGAGTGAGTTCCAGGATAGCTGGGACTACAGGGAGACCCTGTCTCGAAAAGACCAAAAAAAANAAAAAAAAAAAAAAAAAAAGAAAAGAAAATGTAATGAGAACTACCAAGGTAATGAGCCCAGTCCCAGATGGTTTCACAGCAGAATTCAATAAAACATTTAAAGAGGACTTAAAACCATTATTAATCAAACTGTTCAGAAGGATGAAAGTAAAGGGAAATTTCCCAAACTCCTTCTATGAAGCCAGCATCACTCTAATACCAAAACCAAGCAAAAATACAACCAAAACAGAGGACTATAGACCCATCTCATTAATGCACTCAGATGCAAAAATTATCAACAAAATACTTACAAACCATATACAAACCCACATAAAAAGATCATTCATCATGACCAAGTTGGGTTCATACCAGAGATGCAGGGATGGTTCGACATATGAAAAGCAGTAAATATCATAAAACACATAAATGGACTGAAAAACAAAACTCACCCAATCATCTCAATTGATGAAGAAAAAACCTTCAACAAAATCCAGCACCCCTTCATCATTAAAGTCCTGGAGGGAATTGGACTGGAGGGATCATTCTTCAACATAATCAAAACCATATACAAAAAACCCACAGCCAGCACCATTCTAAATACGGAAAAGTTAGAAGGATTCCCCTTAAAGGTAGGAACTCGGCAAGGCTGCCCTCTGTTGACACTCCTCTTCAATATAGTGCTTGAAACACTAGATAGGGCAATAAGAAAAGAAAAGGAACGTAAAGGAATACTAATTGGAAAAGAGGACATCAAACTATCCCTTTTTGCAGACGATATGATAGTTTACCTAAGGGATGCTAAAAACTCCACCAGAAAAGTCCTAGAAATGATTAAGAGTTTCAGTAAAGTGGTGGGATACAAAATTAACCTAGAAAAATCAGTAGCCTTTCTTTACACCAACAACCAGAAACTGAAGAGGGAATACAAGACCTTCCCAATCACAATAGCTTCAAAAACAATAAAATACCTAGGAACAAACCTAACCAAAGACACAAAAGAACTCTACAACAAAAATTATACACACCTGAAGAAGGAGATTGAAGAAGACATCAGAAGATGGAAAGATCTCCCATGCTCATGGATTGGAAAAACTAATACAGTAAAAATGTCCATTCTACCCAAATTAATATACCAATTCAATGCAATCCCAATTAAAATCCTCAAGACATTCTTCACAGGCTTGGGGGGGGGAGTTCTTAAATTCATATGGAAAAACAAAAGACCCCAAATAGCCAAAGCAACCCTGAGTGAAAAGAGCAATACAGGCGGGATCTCCTCTATACCATACTTCAAATTATACAAGAGGGCTATAGTCATAAAAACAGCCAGGTACTGGAACAAAAACAGACCTGTAGACCAATGGAACAAAACTGAAGATCCAATCTTGAGAACATATAATTTCTGTCACCTCATATTTGACAAGGGGGCCAAAAAAAAAACCTCAATGGAAGTAATACAGCCTCTTCAGCAAATGGCGTTGGCAAAACTGGATCACCACTTGTAGAAGAATAAAATTAAAACCCTATCTCTCACCTTGTACAAAGATCAACTCCAAATGGATCAAAGACCTCAACATGAACCCCAAATCTCTGAAGGTGACAGAAGAAAAAGTTGGCAGCAGCCTACGAGACATAGGCATCATAAAATCTTTCTAAATCAGACAGCAGCTGCACAGGAAATAAGGTCTACAACTGAAAGTGGGACCTTATTAAACTCAAAAGTTTCTGTACAGCAAAAGAAATAATCATGGAAGTGAAGAGAAAACCCACAGAGTGGGAGAAAACCTTCACTACTGATACATCTGACAGAGCATTAACTTCCAGAATATATAAACTACTCAAAAAAATCAAAGAAGAAAACAAATGACTCTCTCAAAAGATGGAATAAAAAGCTAAACAGACTTCCCAAGTGAGGAAATAGAGATGGCTTAGAAAAATATTTAAAAGTGTTCAACATCGTGGAGATCTCCCAAGATCAGCTGAAGCGCAGGTAGTGGTGCACAGGCTAAAGAGCACACAAAGAGCACACCTCCCCCCCCCCACTAACTGGGATTACAAAGGCATCTGAAGGAGGCAAGCAAAGAAAGCGTTCAACACAGTGAAGAGGAATTTGAGACCCACATTGGCATACAGACAAGGAGAAGCCCATATACCAGGAACACGACGAAGAGACAACATGGGAAAAGGGCAGGATAAGCTTTCACCAAGCTCTACCAACACTGTGGAAGATTCCTACAGTGGGATCCCCCTGGGGATGGTCCAGGACACAGATATCAGAAACACAATTGGGAACATACTTAAAGAACTACAAGATTATAAAGAGCAAATCAAAGAAGAAAACTGAATGAAGAACTCAAGAAGAACCTAGAGAGAGAGAATGACAAACTCCAGAAGGAAGTAGAAACACCAAAAAGATCCCATGCTGAAAAAGATAAGGAAACCAACCAGCGAAGCAAAGAGCTACAGGAAGAGATTGAGAAGCTACAAAAGAAGTAGAAATACTAAAGAAATCAGAAGAGGAAATGAAAAAGGAAATCAAACACTCATCCAATCAAGAGGAAAGGAATGGAAAAAGCCTCAGAAGCAGAATGGAGGAAGCAGAACAAAGAATATCAGACCTGGAAGATAACACAGAACAACTAAAAACCTCAAGTAAAGATTATGAAAAATTTAAAAATACACAAAAGTGGAACAACCAGGAACTGTGGGACACTATGAAAAGATCAAACCTCCGCATCATAGGAATAGAGGAAGGAGAAGAATCCCAAGAGAATGGTATTGATCAGATCTTCAACAGAATAATAGATGAAAACTTCCCCAAACTAAAAAAGGACAAACCAATACCAATACAAGAAGCACATAGAACTCCAAACAGACAAGATCAGAAAAGAAATTCTCCACGCCACATCATAGTTAAAATGCTAGACACCCAAAACAAAGACAAAATCCTTAAAGCCACAAGAGAAAAACAACAAGTGACCTATAAGGGGAAACCTATCAGAATTACAACGGACTTCTCACAGCAAACGATGAAGGCAAGAAGAACCTGGAGCAAAGCATTCCCAGTGTTGAGGGACAATGGATGCCAGCCCAGGTTACTATACCCAGCAAAAATGTCAATCATAGTGGAAGGAGAGAGGAAAATCTTCCATGACATAAACAACTTGAAAGAATACATGTCCGGAAAACCAACCCTTCAGAGAATACTTGAAGCAATTCAAAGAACAGAAGAAAGGAGCAACCAACCCCAGGCACCTAGAAGGAGAAATCAATAAAAGCATAACTGCAGAAGTAGAAACCTAAATCAAAACCGCAGATGGATAATAAGGCAAAAGGAAGCAACACAAACCTATCAGTCATAACCTTAAATATTAATGGACTAAATTCCCCAATCAAAAGACATAGACTGGGAGACTGGATTAGGAAACAGAATCCATCGATATGCTGTCTGCAAGAAACACATCTTACCTTCAAGGACAGGCACCACCTTAAAGTGAAGGGATGGAAAAAAATATTCCAAGCAAATGGTACCAAAAAGAAAGCAGGTGTTGCTATTTTAATATCGGATAAAATAGACTTCAAAGTAAAAGAAATCAGAAGAGACAAAGAAGGCCATTACATTTTCATCAAAGGAACAATCCACCAAGAAGATTTCACAATTATGAATATATATGCCCCAAATTCTGGTGCACCAAACTTTATAAAGACAATTCTCCAGGACCACAAGTCACAGACTAACCCCAGCACACTCATAGTGGGAGATTTCAATACCCCACTGAGTCCTTTGGATAGGTCAACAGGACAAAAAATAAACAGAGAGACATCTGAACTGAACGATATGATACACCAAATGGACCTCATAGACCTCTACCGAACATTCCATCCTAATACCAGAGAATACACTTTCTACTCAGCACCCCACGGAACATTCTCCAAAATCGACCACATCCTGGGACACAGAAGAAACCTCTACAAATACAAAAAGATTGAAATAATTTCATGCATCCTGTCAGACCACAGTGCAATGAAGCTCAACATCAACACCAGGACAAGCCCTCCTGCCTACAAGAACACATGGAGACTAAACAACACACTCTTGAATAATGAATGGGTCAAGGAAGAGATAAAGAAAGAAATAAAAACATTCCTGGAACTGAATGACAATGACAATACAACACAACAAAACTTATGGGATACCTTAAAAGCAGTCCTAAGAGGGAAGTTTATAGCCCTGGGTGCCTACATTAGAAAAACAGAAAGAGCACAAGTGAATGATCTAACACTACAGCTAAAAGCACTTGAGAGGCAACAACAGATGAACCCTAAACGCAACAGACAGGAAGAAATAACAAAAATCAGAGCAGAAATCAATGAAATAGAAACAAAGAAAACAATACAAAAAATCAATGAATCCAAAAGTTGGTTCTTTGAAAGAATAAACAAGATAGACACACCTCTAGCCCAGTTAACCAAAACAAAGAAGGAAAAACTCCAAATCAATACACTCCGTGATGCAAAGGGAAATATCACAACAGACAAGGAAAAGATCCTGAAAATCATACGGGAATACTTCAAAAACCTATGCTCTACCACGATTGAAAACCTAGAAGAAATGGAACTCAGCAAGGATGCCCCCTGTCACCACTCCTCTTCAATATAGTGCTTGAAACCCTTGCTAGGGCAATAAGGCAAGAAAAGGAAATTAAAGGAGTTCTAATCAGAAAAGTGGAAGTCAAGCTATCCCTTTTTGCTGATGATATGATTGTCTACTTAAGGGATGCTAAGAACTCCACTAGGAAACTCCTAGAAACGATTAAGAACTTGAGTAAAGGGGCAGGATACAAAATAAATCTAGAAAAGTCAGTAGCCTTTCTCTATACCCACAAAAAGCAACTGAAGGACTACAAGGAGACCTTCCCACTTAAAATAGCCTCAAAAACAATAAAATACCTAGGAACAAACCTAACAAGGATCTCTACAACAAAAATTTTAAACCTCTGAAGAAGGAAAATGAAGAAGACATCAGAAGATGGACAAACCTCCCATGCTCTTGGATTGGGAAAATTAATATAGTAAAAATGTCCATTTTACCTAAATTCATATACAGATTTAATGCAATCCCAATCAAAACCCCAAGAGCTTCTTCACAGGTTTGGAAAAAAAATCCTCAATTTCATTTGGAAAAACAAAAGACCCCGAATAGTCAAAGCAACCCTGAGTGAAAAGAGCAATACAAGGGGGATTTCTATACCAGACTTAAAACTATACTACAGTGCTATAGTCATAAAAACAGCTTGGTACTGGCACAAAAACAGACCAGTTGACCAATGGAATAAAACTGAAGATCTAAACCTGAGCACATACAACTTCAGCCACCTCATATTTGATAAAGGGGCCAAGAAGACACAATGGAGGAAAGACAGCATCTTCAACAAGTGGTGCTGGCAAAACTGGATCACCACTTGTAGAAGAATGAAATTAACCTATCTCTCCACACCCATTACATTCTACCAGGCCTCCTCTTCCACAATTTTTTCCCTGGGCTTGGGAAAGGGGCACAATGGGTGAGAAGAAAACAGTCTACTTTCTTTGGAGTTCATTTGGACTCTAGTCTGTTCAGGTTGTTTCCCTTCATGGGTTGACAGCTTTTCCAGTGATACCTTTTAGTCATACTAACAAAGCACAAGCAATTGGATGTACAGCATTTAGCAGTACTAATTATTATGTCAAGCTAAGCTGTGAGCATAGACACATGCTGCTTGGATTGTAGTGTAATCCGCAAACTTGGTGTTCTCTATAAGGTACACAAGTTCTTATGTGTATTAAATGCTCCTAACACTAGAGGACATAAAGCTTGTGGCACCACTGTGAAGTTATTCCTCCAATGAGAGAGCTAATAGCCATCGATTTGGGATATATACAGACATTGGCTGCACTGTTGCACAGTATCTCCATGCGTTAAGTGTAGCTGATACTGACAAGAGGAGTCTTGGCTTGTCTCAGGGAGCCCAATAATTTTGCTTTATTGTTTAGTGGCCTTTGGTAATGCTCTGGCATTTCAGAGGCCAGTTGTATGCTACAAGTGATGTCTCTAACATTTTTCATGCTCACACTAGTCTTTGACAACAGGGACTTACTGCCTTTTTTTTGCATATATCCCACTTATAGGCAAAAGGCCTTTATAATTTGGGGGGGTTGAATCCCCTAGCCAACATCTCTAGGCAGAATAATTCATTGCTGATGTCAGAGCTTTCCTGTAGTAATATATTTTGCTTAATTACACAGCTTATAAACACTTTACTATGGAATTTGCTCTAGATAGAGAATTATCTTTCACAGTTCCTACCTATCAGTCAATTAAAAAGGGTAGTTATGCCTGTTTTATAGGAAATTACCACTGTAACAATTGGCTCTAATTTAGAGTTAGGGGTGGTTTCATACCATCATGTTTTTCTTTTTCCTATAAAGGGGAGAGGTGGAAGGTTTCTCAGTATCTGGAAAGTAAACTTCATTAGGGCCCATTTATAACAGTAACCCCAATAGTATTCAGAGAGATGCTCAGTGTCTGTGACTCAGCAGTCTGAGGTTCCTCTTTCTTATAATGTTCAGATGGGTC
>VZQC01011398.1:1888721-2003705 GCA_009823505.1 Rhizomys pruinosus | reverse complement strand
GAGAGATAGGGGTGAATCATGAGACTACAGGAATATAGTCTGGACTCCTAATTGATCAACATGCCTGTGCATACAAGCTTCTCCACCTGGACTATGGGAACCTTGGGTTGTTCAAAATTTGGACATAGATACTTGCAAAATGCAACAATTACCTAATTGTATGACAAACTGAGTAACATCAATGTTATCTGCAAACAACTTTGTTATTATATTGTAGAATCCCTTAAAAATAAACAAATAAAATTAAAACAAAACTCAATCAAGAAGAGATAGACAGCTTAAACAGACCCATAATACATGAAGAAATTGAAGATGTAATAAGAAACCTCCCAACTAAAAAAGCCCAGGCCCAGACAGTTTCATGGCAGAATTCTATAAAACATTTCAAAAAGATCTACAACCATTATTACTGAATTCCTTCTATGAAGCCAGCATCACTCTATCACCAAAACAAGGCAAAGATACAACTAAAAAGGAGAATTATAGACCCTTCTCCCTAATGAACACAGATGCCACAATTCTAAACAGGATACTGGCAAATAGCACACAGACCCACATCAAGAAGATCATCCATCATGACCAAGTTGGATTCATACCAGAGATGCAGAGATGGTTTAACATTTGAAAACCAATAAACATCATCAAACACAAAATGGAATGAAAGACAAAAACCACCCCATCATCTCAATTGATGAAGAAAAAGCCTTTGACAAAATCCACCATCCATTCATGCTTAAAGTCCTAGAGGGAATTGGTTTGGAGGGACCATTCCTCAATGTAGTCAAAGCCATATACAGGAAACACACAGCCAGTATCATCCTAAATGGGGAAATGACAGAAACATTCCCGTTAAAGGTAGGAACTCGGCAAGGATGGCCCCTGTCACCACTCCTCTTCAATATAGTGCTTGAAACACTTGCTGGAGCAATAAGGCAAGAACAGGAAATTAAAGGAGTACTAATTGGAAAAGAGAAAGTCAAGCTATCCTTATTTGCTGATGATATGATTGTTTACTTAAGGGACGCTAAAAACTCCACCAGAAAACTCGTAGAAATGATTAACAGCTTCAGCAAAGTGGCAGGATACAAAATTAACCTAAAAAAAAAAATCAATGGTGTTTCTTTACACCAAGAACAAGCAACTGGAGAAAGGATTCAAAGAGACATTCCCACTCACAATAGCCTCAAAAACAATAAAATACCTAGGAACAAACCTAACCAAAGACACCAAAGATCTCTACAACAAATATTTTAAACCCTTAAAGAAGGAAATTGAAGAAGATATCAGAAGATGGAAAAACCTCCCATGCTCATGGATTGGGAAAATTAACATTGTAAAAATGTCCATTCTACTGAAACTCTTGTGTAGATTCAATGCAATCCCAATCAAAATCCCCAAGAGTTTCTTCACAGGCTTGGGAACAAAAGTCCTTAAGGTCATTTGGAAAAACAAAGACCCCGAGTAGCCAAAACAACCCTGACTGAAAAGAGTTACACAGGGGGGATCTCTATACCAGACTTCAAACTATACTGCAGGGCTATAGTCATAAAAACAGCCTGGTACTGGCACAAAAAGAGACCTGTTGACCAATGGGACAAAACCGAAGATCCAAACTTGAGCACATACAATTTCAGCCATCTCATATTTGACAAGGGGGCCCAAGAAGACACAATGGAGAAAAGACATCATCTTCAGCAACTGGTGTTGGCAAAACTGGATCACCACTTGTAGAAGAATGAAATTAAACCCCTACCTCTCGCCCTGTACAAAAGTCAACTCCAGATGGATCAAAGACCTCAACATGAAACCCCAAACTCTGAAGGCGATAGAAGAAAAAGTGGGCAGCAAGACATGGTCGTAGAAAAAGACTTCCTAAATCAGACAGCAGCTACGCAAGAATTAAGATCGACAATTGACAAACGGGACCTCATTAAACTCAAAAGCTTCTGTACATCAAAAGAAACAATCAAGGAAGTGAAGAGAAATCCCAGAGTGGGAAGAAACCTTCACCACAGAAACATCTGACAAAGCATTGATTTCCAGAATATATAAATATGGTATCACCTCCAGGATTTGTGGCAGGGCCCACTTAATCCTAGGACAACCCATGTGGAAAGCCCGCATAGGAAAGCACACCATGTGTAGGCAGGTTGAGGTTCAAATGCAGAGAGAGATTTTATTCCAACATGTCTGCTTAAATATCCATCATGACTCAATCCTCAGGGCCCAATGCTAAATCTTTTCATCACTCCACTCCACTCCATGGGTGTGGCCAGGGAGGTACCATTGGCTTAGAATTCAACCCATCTAACTAAGCTTTCCCACATATAAACTCCTCAAAAAACCAAGAAGAAAGAAAACAAATGACCCACTCAATAGATGGAGCAAAGAGGTGAACAGAGACTTTACAGGTGAGGAATTAGAGATGGCTGAGAAACATCTTAAGAAGTGTTCAACATCATTAATCATTAAGGAAATGCAAATCAAACCACTTTAAGATATCATCTTACTCCAATAAGACTGGCTAGGATCAAGAAAATAAATGGTACCAAGTGTTGGAGAGGTTGTGGGGGAAAGAGGAACACTCATCCACTGCTGGTGGGAATGTAAACTTGTACAGCCACTATGGAAAGCAGTGTGGAGAACCCTTGGAAGACTTGGAATGAACTTGCCACCCGACCCCACCTACTCCTAGGTATGTACCCTCAAGATTCACCCCACCGCAGAGATACATGCATGGTCATGTTTATTTCAGCTCTCTTCACAATAGCAAGGACCTGGAACCAACCCAAATGCCCCTCAACTGATGAGTGGATAGAGAAAATGTGGTACATCTACACAGTGGGAGTTCTATGCAGCAGTAAAGAAAGATGACATCATGAGCTTTGCAGGAAAATGGCTGGAGCTAGAGGACATCATGCTGAGTGAAGTAACACAGTCCCAGAAAAACAAACAATGAATGGCATCCCTCATCTGTGGATGCTAGTGCCAATTACCTAGTTGTATTTCTTGTGCATGGCCCCTTGAGCTTTTGTCCAAGCAGTTGGGAGAGACACATACTGGAAACAACAACAACAGAAAGGACTACATCAAAGAACTGACTGAAACAGTGAACTTCTGCTCAAAACAGTCACCTTCCACATGGAGAATATTGAGAAAGACTGAGAAAGAGATGAAAAGCATGTTTGGCAGAATGCACGAGCTCTGATGGGGTGGGGGGATAGGGTGGGGTCACAGGTCTAGATTTGATAAATGTATATATATATATATCATATATACTATATATATATATACAGTAAATTAGTTAATTATAAAGTATTCACAATCACAATAAATCAAAATTAAAACCACTTTACGATATCATCTCACTCCAATGAGGCTAGCTAGGATTAAGAAAATAAATGATATCAAATGCTGGAGAGGTTGGGGGGAAAGGAAAACATGCATCCATTGCTGGTGGGAATGCAAAATTGTACGACTACTATGAAAAGCAATGTGGAGAACCCTTAAAATACTTAGTCCAGGCGTGGTGGCACACACCTTTAATCCTAGCACTCAGGAGGCAGGGGCAGGCAGATCTTTGTGAGTTCAAGGCCAGCCTTATCTACAACGTGAGTTCCAGGACAGCTGGGGCTACAGGGAGACCCTGTCTCGAAAAGACCAAAAAAAAAAAAAAAATAGACTCAAAATGAGCCTACCACCTGACCCAGCCATACCACTTCTGGGTACCCACAAGACTCATCCTACCACAGAGATACATGTACAGTCATGTTTATTGCAGTTCTCTTCACAATAGTGAAGAGCTGGAACCAACCGAAGTGTCCCTCAACCAATGAGTGGATAGAGAAAATGTGGTACATCTACACAATGGAATTCTATGCAGCAGTACAGAAAGATGACATCATGAACTTTGCAGGTAAATGGATAAACTACAAGATTTTATGTTAAGTGAAGTAACAGTCCCGGAAAAACAAATGACAAATGGTATCCCTCATTTGTGGATGTTAGCATGAAGTACCTAGTTGTAAGGCAAACTGAACAACATTAATGTTATATTCCTTGTGATCTGAAAACAACTGTGCTTTTATATTGTGACTCTCTAGAGAAGTTCTAGAACTAACCTACCATTTATTTTCAGAATTTGGATTTTGGGTATATGACGGTGGTTATGTATGCATATTTTAAAGTAATATAAAACTAAAATGGAAAAATGCAGAGCAAGAAATATGATGTGGAAATAATATACAGTTTGTTTTCAGAAGATACAATTTTAATATAGGTGCAATGTATCAGGCTGGTATAACTTAGCCTTTCTGGGTACTTAACCATACTTAATGCCCATACCAATTTGGCAGAGGGACCTAAGGGATAACTTTATTCCTTGCCCTCAGAGGTCAACTAAGTCTTAGGGAACTATTCATGGGGGCATTTCTTGAAATGTCCTGCAAATGTGAGTCACCAGTCTTGCTGTGTAAGTAGGTCTTGGAGATCCACTATCAGTGGATCTTCAGCCAGTGTCCAGTCTATAAAGAGGAAAGTCTGCTCATGCTTCAAAAAGGGAAGCCTGGTCTAGCAAGACCTGATTTTGTCCTCAAGTGGATGGAACTGGTAAATGAAAAGCCAAAGGAGCCAGGGGCTCCCATCCCCCCCCCAAAAAGCAAAAAAACTGAGTGATCCCTGAGGACCAGATCCTCAACTGACCTTAAGAAAACAAAAATGCTGCTTAATCTGGGCTAACTGTGTGGCCTTAAGCATCCAAAAAGAAAGGAAAACTGGAAACAAATAATCAGTAAGGCATGAGAAATTGTACTTCAGATATAAAACTTGTGATCTTAGTAAAAAGACAAAAAGAAAAAAAAAGAATATTAGTTAATTTTAAGGAAAAATTACTTCTGTTCTAAGATGTAATTTATTTCTATGTGTTATACATGTGGTGGCATTTGCTAGGCCTATGTAAACCACCTCTAAGCATTCAAAGAGAATTGGTCATTCAAAACTGCTCCCAGGCTTGCAAGGATATCTCACAGTTTATACTAGTGTATTTGAAATAACTCTCCCATCTCATTACATGGGAAATAAATATTAATTATTTAGTAAATCTGCACAACTAAGGGTCAATCTCTTTATAAATGTTATGTCTCATGGTATTAAGAAAGGAAATGAGGGAGCTCGAGAGATGGCCTAGCAGTTAAGAGCGACGACTGCTCTTGCAGAGGACCTGGGTTCGATTCCCAGCACCTACATGATGGCTAAGAACCGTCTTTAACTCCAGTTCCAGGGGAATCGGATGCCCTCTTCTGACCTCTGCGGCATTGCACGACATGGGTGCATCAACCTACATGCAGATAGCACACTCATACACATAAAAAATAATAAATAATAAAAAAATTTTTAAAAGAAAGGAAATGAGAAGGTAAAAAATATTAGAGAAATATTTTTAGTAAGGACTTATAAAGAAATGAAGATATTTTTAGTAAGGATTTATAAAGAGATGAAGATATTTTTAGTTAGGATTTATATAAAGATGATGAGCTAGTCTACGCAAGTGATAAAAGTCTGAAGGGGTTTGTTATGGAAGGGGAAAAGTGAGACTATATGAATAAGCTTAATTTTCTAAGGTTAAATCAAGTAGTTTAAGCAAAATGTATATCTAGTCAAGGTTTATTTAAGATTGTTCTGTTTTTGCCCAAGCTTTATATACACATGACGTGGCACTTTAAAGTATAGTAAAAGGATAAGATAACTGTATTGTATTAAATTAAATTGGTATAAACACTTAAGATAGCTTACTAATACCCTGAATAGTATTGTAAGTATACAGAGTTGTTAATTTTCAGTCCACTCCTGGCTTGCACTGGACTCCCTGTTACAGATTTGGATTAAATGGATACAGACAAATAGTGGGTTACCTATGGCTACTGAAAGATGTACTTTATGTTTCTCACAAGTGTTACTTTTGATACTTCTTTTGACCTAACAAGATAATTTGGCTCAAAAAGCTAGGTTCTACCTTCCTGAACCAGCTGCATGCAGTGCAGAAGAAAACACTTTGGATGGGCTTGGTAATCCTTATCAGCTTACTTCCTGTCTTTCGGTATGTGATACAACTACTACCCTTTTGGGAGAGCTATAAATCAGCATAGGGGGGACTGGGAAAGAAAGAGACTGTTTCTGTTTGTAGTAAATTTTAGTAAACAGTTTACATATAAGATAGGCCTGAAATTGTTTAATTCTCTCTCATGGGCTATGCCTGCTTAACCTATGGTATCAAGTCCCTCTTCCAGTCAGTATTATATAAGGCTGCTTGGGTTTTTGTCCAAACCTTATCTAAAATATTATACAGTAATTAAAAGTATCAGGCTGGTGTAACTTAGCCTTTCTGGATGGTTAACATACTTAACACCCATACCAATTTGGCTGAGGGACTTAAGGAACAACTTTGTTCCTTGCCTTCTGAGGTCAACAAAGTCCCAGGGGACAATGTATGGGGGGATCTCTTGAAATATCCTGCAATTGTGAGTCACCAGTCCCCCTGTGCAGGGAGATCTTGGAGATCCACTAATGGGACTCTAGCCAGTGTCTATTCTATGAAGAGGTCTCTTCATGCTTCAAAAAGAGAAGCCTGGTCCTGCAAGACCTGACTTCGATCTCCTGTGGATAGAACTGGTAAATGAAAAGCCAAAGGAGCCAGAGCCTCCCTGCCCCTCAAAATCCGAGTGGCCCCTGAGGACCAGATCCTCAACTGACCTTGAGAAAACAAAGCTTGGTTAATCTGGACTAACTGTATGGACTTAAACACCCAAAAGGAAAGTATAACCAAAAGATAAGTAATCATTATATTTTCTTTAAAGTCTGAAATAATGTGCTTCCAAACATTAGACTTAAAGTCATATGAAGATCTATTGTTGTCAAATAATAAAATTTCCCCTTTCTATTTAGCAACTACCTAAGAGGAAAGTTACACTGTGACTACCAAAATGACTGGAAAGCAGATCCTGAGTCCAGACACCATGGCCAAATGAACAAAAGGAGAAGCCCAATAACGGATGCTTCGAAACCCCTCATTGAGAAATTCTAATGGACTTTTAAGTTGGACATTTAATTCACCCTGTTCATCTCCTGGTTCCCTGCTTAGAAAATGTACCTAACTATTCTCACTTTCATAGGCACCAGTCAAGGACTTCGTTCTCTCTGTAGCTATACCTCTGGGGGTTTTTTAGACAGACCCACTGAGTAGGAGTCACTTGCCAACCCCTATACCCCCCCCTTTCAGCATGGAAGAAGTCAGAGTTGTTGGCACCCAGATTCCCTCTGGCAATTGGGATAACCTCCTCAGAGGGTAATGTGAGCTAAAACTTGGCTAGGCAGTTTAGGATCAAGATACCCCCAAAGATCCAGTTTCTTTCTCAGCTGAGAGTTGAAGACTTCCTAGATCTGCCAGTAAACATATCCTTCTGGTTGATCTGATTTGTGGCCCATGCATCCTTAAGTCACTTGTCAGATTTATTAACCGGTGGGTAAATTCTATCAAACTCATGGTGCTAAGGACCCAACACACCCCCCCCCCAGCAGAGATCATTTCACCTCAGAAACACCGAGGTCAGCTCTTATGAACTTTCTTCAAGGATCTGAAGATCTCACAACAACAGGGGAGAATGAAATAATGGATTATAAAAATTCAGGGATAGTGCTCACAGATGCCATTAAGTTCCATTTTCCTTGCTTTCTTGGCACACTTCCCTCTGATTGGTAACTTTAACTGTCATGTTAAACTCTGATTGGCTGTTGTACTTATAAAAGGCTGTGTAACCCACTCCTCATGGCCACATTCCTCCCAAGTTGAGTGTCGGCCAGAATTGTAATTAAAAAAAAATCCTTTAAAAAAAATAGAAAGTACTGTAATAAATAAACTGGTAAAATCCTCAAACTAAAATATGTAATTATATCTTAGAATATAAATTAGAAAGTTGACTATAATTTTTGAATCTTGGTTAATGGCATAAACTTCCAAAAAAATATAAAATTTGTCACTGTTTCTTTAATGTGAGTTTGGCATTCACTCCCATTCCAAATTCTTCAAACTATTCAAAGTCTTTCAATGAATTCATGTTACTTCTTTTTTAAATATATTTTATTTATTATTTTTATTTAATATGTATGAGTATATTGCCTGCATGTGTGTAAGTGAACCCATATCGTGCAATGCTCGAGGAGGTCAGAAGAGGGTGTCAGAAGAGAGTGTCAGACCCCCTGGAACCAGAGTTACAGATAGCTGTTAGCCTCCATGTGGTGCTAAGAATTGAGCCCAGACCTTCTATAAGAGCAGTCAGTGCTCTTAACTACTGAGCCATCTCCCCAATCTTTATTTTTTAATTTTTATTTTTATGTATGAGTATAGTGTCTGTATGTAAGTGTGCCTAGGTCCTGCAATGCCTATGGAGGTCAAAAGAGGGCATCAGATCCTCTGGAACTGGAATTATGGATAGTTGTTCTCTGCCATGGAGGTACTGGAAACTAACCCAGATCCTCTGCAAGAACAGCCAGTCTTCTTAACCCCTAAGCCATCTCTTCAGCCTTGTAATCATGTTACTTCTTAAAAAAAAAACTTTTAATAAAGGGGCTGGAGAGATAGCTCAGTGGTTAAGCACCTATTGCTCTTGCAGAGGATCCAGGTTCAATTCCCAGCACCCGCAAGGTGGATAAGAATTGTCTTTTTTAAAATACTTTTTAAAATTTTATTTATTTTCGTATGTGTATGAATGTACTGTCTGCATACAGGTTTGTGCACCCGTGTCATGCAATGCCGTGGAGGTCAGATAGGATGTTGGATTCCCCTGGAACTGGAGTCAAAGACAGTTTTCAGCTGCCATGTGGGTTCTGAGGATCGAACCCAGGTCCTCTGCAAGAGCAGTCAGCACTCTCAACCGCTAGGCCATCTCTCCAGCCCCGGCTAAGAACGGCCTTTAAGCAAATGGAACAAAGAAAGAAGAAGGTATAGCTATTTTAACATGTGGCAAAATAGACTTCAAACTAAAACTAGTCACTTCATACTCATTACAGGAAAAACTGACAAATAAATTATCATCTTAAACATATATACACCTCACATCAGGGCATCCAATTTCATAAAAGAAACTTTGTTAGCTCTATAATCTCACATTGACTCCAATACATTGGTAGTGGGTGATGTCAATACCTTTCTGTCCCCAATAAATAAGTCAACCATACACACAGGCAGATACACAACTCTGTAGGGTAGCAAGGGTGTCCACAGGCTCAGTTCCAGTAAAGTCATGGCAGTGTGGGTCTGGCAAGTGCACTGTCATTACCAGGATGACAGGCAAGACTGGAATTTTGATGGGCATGCTTTCGTCACAGATCCTTGTGATTTTTTTTCAAGCATTTGTTATAATGTCTTCTTTTTCATTTCTGATTTTTAGTCATCTAATTTTCCCCTTTAATTTATCTAAATTTTGTTTGTGTTATCTATAAAAGAAACTGTGTTTTATTGATTTTTTCCTCCTTTTTTTCTGCTCTGTGTGTGTGTGTGTGTGTGTATGTGTTATTTCCTTCATTCTGCTAAATGGATTTAATTAGCCAATATTCTTTCTAGTTCTTTTATATTCAAAAATATATTGCTTGTATTGATTGATTGTGGGAAGATCCAGTTTGAATTAGGGGCTAGTTCTCAGCATCCCTCAGGGCACTGTGGAAGTCGTAGCATTCCTCTGACCCCACCCTAAGAGGGAGAAAACAACATGGCCCAAGCACCCAAGCACATGATGCTAGGCAAAGCAGCAGTATACAGTGGCACAAAACTGGGGGGAGTCTGTGATTGGCTCTGGGAACTGATGTCATTTTGCTTATAAAAGTGACTTGCAGGGGCTGGAGAGATGGCCTAGCGGTTAAGAGCACCGACCTTTCTTACAGAGGACCCGGGTTCGATCCCCAGCACCCACATGGCGGCTGAGAACCGTCTGAAACTCCAACTCCAGAACTCCAGTTCCAGGGGAATCCGACACCCTCTTCTGACCTCCGCAGCCTTTCGCGACACTGGTGCACAAACCTGCATGATGACAGTACATTCATACACATACAGAAATAAATTAAAATTTAAAAAAAAAAAAAAGTGACTTGCAGCAGGCAATGATTCAAATTCTCCATTACCACCATTACACAGAATTCCCAGTCATTATTTTGCACACATACAGGCCAAAGCAGGCCTGAATTTCTAGTGTCAGTGGCTAGTGGGTTGGACGGAGGTCTATCAGACCACCAGCTTGGTAAGTTAAGCATGGGGTCAGATGGAGACCTATCAGGTCACCACCCTGTGAAGTGAATTGTGAGTGAGTATAGGCTGAAGATAGGCCATCAGCCATCAGTCTGAAATTCCTGTCCAGACCAGCAGTCTTTGGGCAGGTGGGAAAGCACAGCCAGATGGAAACATTCCATTTTCCCAGGCTAAGGACCTGAATTGGAAGTACCTCTCAGGTTGGGTTAGGAAAGTAACCAACTGACTTCTGCACTGAGGGGTCAGTTCCTCACAGTGACCACAGGTAGCAACTGTGCTCCCCTTCCCTTAGCAGGACTGCCCTATACTTGCTCATAGCAAGGGAAGCTCCTATAGATGATTCTTTTCAATACAGAATTTTTGTCAATTTGATGTTATGTCTTAGTGTAAATTTTTTAATTTTAATTTATGTGGGGTCCTATGGTCCGTTTAAATCTTAATGCCTATTTTCTTCTCCAGATTTGGGAAGGTTTTAACCATTTTCCTTTCTTTTGTTATTTAGTGTTATCATTGGGGTATCTAAATTTATTTTATGTAACATAACACTTCTAAATAAAATATAAAATCAGCCTGTACATATTATTGAGATAGTAGTATATTGTTATATTATCTGATGCTGATTATCCTCAATTAGTGAAAGGATTTAAATTAGTGAAATGGATCAATATCCACAGAAATAAAATGAAAGTTTTTGTTGTGTCTTCAATGTTCAGAATAATTTAATTTATTGTTATATTTTCAGTGACTTTTGGTGTGTATACAGGAGAATTTTTGTTATACAAGGGGCACTTTAATATGTACTGAGTGGTAGGTATGGTGTAGTCCCAGCTATTCAAGAGGCTGAGGCTCACTTGTGCCAGGAGTTTAAGACCAGCCTGGGCAGCATAGCAAGACCCTATCTCATATAGAAACCATGGGCTGGGAACACAACTAATTTGGTAGGATGCTTGCCTTACATGCATGAAACCCTAAGTTTGATCTCCAGCACTGCATAAACTGAATATAGCAGCACATGCTTCTATTCCCAGTACTGAGGAGGTGGGAGTGAGATCACAAATTAAAGGTCATTCTTGGTTGCCTAATAAGTTCAAGGCCAGCTTTGGATACATGAGACACTTGACTAAAGAAAAAAGCCTACAACAAACAAGCAAACAAATATTTGCTTAATAACAAGTTTAAATAGCCTTCAGAGGATAGTCATAGTTAGTCCCCTCTTCCCTCTACTATGGTCTTCAATCTGTAGGCCATTTCAATGTGAATTTTTGGATGACTAGTCCAGGCTACTATAAATGACTTTCTGATATTTTAAAAATGTATTAGGTTCTTATTTGTTGTGAAATTTTGTGATGTTTAATGAAACATGACTTGTTAGTGAGATTTTTTCACACTTAAAACATTTATAAAGTTTTTATCCAGTAGTGATTTTTTAAATGGAAACAAAGTTGTCAGAAGCCGAAGAGATGGCTCAGTGGTTAAAAGCATTTGTTTCATTTGTAGCTGAATAAATTGTTCACACTCATTACATGTACAGGCTTTCTCACCGCTGTGAATTCTTTTATAGGTATGGGAGTTTGACTCTCTAGCACATGGAGGGTTGTTTATCTTTTCTGGTGTAGACTTCTTAATGTTGAATAGTTTTTCTTCCAGAGGAAGGCACTGCCACATAGATTTTGTTTATAAGTCTTCTCCCCTTTGATCACTAATTTTCTCATGATCAAAGGCATTCAACTTCTGGGTAAAAGTCTTGTGAATCCTCTGTTTGTAGGGTTTCTCTCCTGTGTGTATTCTCTAGTGTCCCACAAGGTCTAACTTATAAATGAAAACATTTTACTTATTCTTATACCTTTAGTGTTCTTTTTCTATGTGAACTTTTCTTTGTATTTTTGAGACAGGGTTTCCCTATAGTCTCAGCTAGCCTAGAACTCACTACATAGGCCAGGCTGGCCTTGAACTCACAGAGAACTGCCTGCCTCTGCCTATGTGAACTTTTTATGATGAATGAAGGCTGCTTTGTCTGAAGGACTTTACCACGTATTTTACAGTCACAGGCTTTCTCATCCTTATGAATTTTCTTGCAATTTCTGAGGGATGATTTCTAGGAAAAGTGCTTCCCTGTGTGTTTTATGTTTATAGAGTTTCTCTTTGGTATGACTTTTCTGATTTTGTCCTCTGCCTGTTGACTTTTCCACGTTGTTTTGGGGGAAGACTGTGGCAGCACTTGGAAATTTGGATTAGAAAAGCATTGCATGTTCTGAGTTAAATAAACTGTTCTGTGAGAGCTCAGAAGATAAAAATGTTGAGAGAAATGCAGACAATGGAGGCCTGGGTTGTGAAGTTTCTGGAAGGAGTTTGACAGTTTTCCAAAGACTTTATTGGGGCTGTTTATATTATATATTTTAGGGTGGTTTTTTTTTTTTTTTTTGTCTTTTCGAGACAGGGTCTCCCTGTAGCCCCAGCTGTCCTGGAACTCACTCTGTAGACCAGGCTGGCCTTGAACTCACAAAGATCTGCCTGCTTCTGCCTCCCAAGCGCTAGGATTAAAGGCGCATGCCACCACGCCCAGCTATATTATATATTTTAATTAAGAATTTGTGGAAATGCAAATGTCTACCCTAAATGGATCAAAGACCTCAATATGAAACCTGAAACTCTGAAAATGTTAGAAGAAAACATTGGCAGTTACCTACAAGATATAGGTGTAGGAAAGGGAGAAGTGGGTATAATGGCAATTAAGACTGACTGAAACTTATGTATGAAACATAAAAAATTCAATAAGAAAACAACAAAAAAAGAATTTGTGGAAATGAAACCTTCTTTGGTTTACTGGGACAATCTAACTGAGGTTGAAAAGTTAGCCATGATTAATAAGAGATGAGCATCATTGAGGTGAAATCTTCTGGGGAGTATTTCTTCAGTGTCAGGACACAGATGCTGTAGTCCAGAGGAGCCCAAAGTTGTACATCAATCTGATGGCAAAGCTTGGTAATGGGTAAGAGTCTCCCACGTGGTTCTGGTTTGGAAGGCACAAAAGAGTCATGGAGAGCAGCTGAGGCTTGGCTCTGTGAGAGGCCATGAGTGAAGAAGGTCCAGGCTCATTTGGAGAGGAGACCGCAGAATGAAGGTTCACGGAGAGCAGCTGAAGCCTAGCACTGTAAGAAGCCAGGGGAGGCCACCGGTAAGGTGTAGCCTCCGTTGCAGCAGATGGGAGATGCTAAGACTGTTGTGGGTAGTCTGCTGAGGACAGTGGCAACTGTGGAGTGGCGTTGTCTGATCCCAGAAGACAAGCTGTGTGTGCTGCAGATGGCAGAGATGGAGAATTAAAATTACCAAAGCATTTTGGAGCCCAGAAGATCATTGAGTGAGTTCCAGATGTCAGACAGTGACTTACATTGCAGGACTTTGTTTATGTTCAAGTGTGCCCAGTTCTTCCCTTTTGAAGAAAGAATTTAACTGGATTTTTTTTATTTTACAGGAGCCCATGGTTAGAAGAATAGATATTTTAGAGAAACATTGAGCTTTATAAACATTGGAATTTTTTTAAAGACTGTGGGATTTTTTTAAGTGGGACTATATTTTATATTATGATATTAATATTAATGGAGGTAGGCAAGAAAGGAAACATTGTGGTTTAATAGTGATGTGTTTGTATAAAGACAAGAGGTCAACTGTGCTGGTTAGTTTTTGTCAAGGCAACACAACCTAGAGTCACCCAGGAAGAAGGTGGAAATGTCTGTGAGGCATTTTCTTCACTGTTCATTGATGTGGGAGGCCAAGCCCTTTGTGAGCAGTGCCATCCCTGGGCAGGTGGGCCTGGGCTGTGTAGGAATGGTAGCTAAGCCAGTCAGTACGCAATGTTCCTCTCTGTTCTCTACTTCGGTTCCCTGACTTCCATTGACAATGGAATGTAATCTGTAAGCCAAATAAACCCTTAACTCTCCAGGTTGGTTTTGATCAATGTTTTATCACAGTGACAGAGACACAACCTAGGACACCAACAGAAAAATAAATGTATTTAAATGAATGTTGATACCAGCTATGCATGCAGAAAAAAATATTCCTGAATGCTAATCCACCATTTATTTTGGAGAGGATGGTTGATTATTCCAAATATTAATAAGTCAATGCTGAAGGAAACATTGAACAATGCATATTCATTTTATTAAATGGTGGTTATTTAGAGTATTAATTTTTGGTCTGTCATAAGAAAAAACTAACACTTTCGCTGAGATATATTCTCTATGGAAAATATTTCTGAATATTTGTGTCATTAGTGTGATGCTTATAATGACAAACCCTTTTACAATTTTAGTTATTTCCTCAAGAAACTCATCTTAGTGGTATTTTCAGTATATGGACAGACTCTGTCATTGTACCAAAACTACTTTATGTGAATCTGCTATAATTCTTCTTGCTTTGGGGCAGCAGTGGGGAAAATAGAAGCTATCCAGACACACTAATAGCATAAAGAAAATGCTTCAAGTCCAAGTAGGTTTTGTCCATCAGTTATAACTGAAAAAGCTAATGTTAGCTCAAACAATTTTGTCTATTTCTCAGTTGTCTCAGAACCTGGATGGAAAAGAAGTGAGGTTAATTCTCAAGACCCAGAACATGGCCCATCAGCCAACGGCCCTTTAAAATTCCACAGTGGAATTCACACTTGGTGATTAAGACAACACATAAGGAAAGGAGGCTCTTGGGTCAGCTTACAGCATTTGATGACTGGAAATAAGTGGTTTTTACAACATATTCTTTCATTGTGAATGCTGGGCTCAGTAGAATGTAAACAATAACAACCCTCTATACCATTTCCTAGCTTCTCAGTAGCTTTGATAAGGTTTTACTGAGATATTATTAGAGTATGATGAACTGTGTACACTCAAAGTGTCAGTTTAAGACATTCTGACTCATAGAAACATGCACACAAATTGCAGCCCCAATGAAGACAATGTTGCTTATCATCTTGAATATGCTCATGGATCTGTAGAGCCACTGATCTCCAAAGTTTCCTCTTGACAGTCCTCATTCTTCTCCTTTTCCCATAGCCTCCTTTTTTATTTGCCTTCTTTCACTCATCATGTTGCTGTGTTTTGGTGGTTTATTTTTTAACATTGTTTATATGATAGATGTAGTTTAATGCTTTAAGAAATTCCCCAACTGCTTCTCAAAGTAGTTGTTTCATCCCACCATGGGCAGACAGATATGTCATTACCATACTCTAAAATGTTACAGAACTTTTTCCTGAAAGACCATGAATCCTGTCTTAATTATTTTGGAATGACTAACTGAAGAGCAGTCACTGTGGGGTACCACCCTTTTAGTCATTTGTAGCCTGTTTGCAGTGATGATTACAAATTCCAACCTTCTGGTAATTTCCAGTGACACCGGTCTGAGTGTCTACTTCTGTTCTCAAGACTTTCATAATCCTGGCCATGTCTCTCCTCTATGTTTTGGAGCCAGTTTTCTGGTTAGTGCTTACAAGTAGGATCAAACTAAGAACTTAGGAAGTATGTGGTGAATTGTAGCCATGAAATTGTAGTCATGAAATATGACAGTCCATCACTGATATCCCTTCTCTATTCCTTTATACCACCAATGACTGAGCCAGATTTGTTGGCAAGGTTGATAACAAACCATAAAAGTAGATGGTAACTTCTGACTCCAACCCTAGAGGAGGACACATCCATTGTTGATTTTAAGATGGAAATACCCCATTCTCTGAAAGTTTGCATCTCTCTTACTCAGATTCTCTTACACTGATAAGAAGGTACAAGTTCCAATCTCTCATCTCTAAATTAGAATGTGGAATTCTCAACTTTTGACTGTAACTGTAATACTATAGGAAAACCTTTATTTAACACACACCCTGGCCCAGCTACAGCCACCATGCCCTGTATGGATTTGTTACTACCATAAAATAAAGTCAAATAAAAATAACAATTTAGCCAGACATGGTAACACACACCTTTAATTCCAGTGTTTGGGAGACTGAGGCCAGAGGAATGCAGGTTTGAGGTTAACATGAGTTATATAGCTAGTTCAGGGCTACTCTGGACCATGAGTTCCTGCTGTGTAAGTGCCAGATGTCCAGAAGGCTGCTGGCCTTCTGGCCAGCCATAAGGTTGATGGCCTTAAAGACAAATGTGTGCTGGACCCAGCTCCAGGACTGCAAGACTGGTAGTCTTGTACAGACAACACATAGCCACTAAGCCAGCTTCCTGGCTAAACCCACGGCTGAGGAGTTGGTAACTCTGCAGCCACACCCAGCCTGGAAACTGTTAGCTCCCATGACCTCCTATGTGAACAAACCTGAGGCCAGAGGCTGTTGGCCTTCGGCGACGACCCAATCAGCTGGGATGCTTCTGGCTCCCACAGCCCGACAAGCTGAAAATTTAGCTGCAAGATTAGTAGTTCCATGATCGATCTGATTAAGGAAAACATGGATGCAATAAGATCTCATCAGGTGGCACAATTTATAGAAATTCTCTTTATTCTTACATGGCAAGCAGCTATATAGGTTTGGGACAGACAGTGTGACATCACTTTCTAACAGCCAACCCTAGACCTTCGTACCATCACAAGTCATCCCAGCTTGTGGGTCCTAAACAGAGGTTTGTGATTTTTTTTGCTCATGACCCTAAAGCATGCTAGCTGAAATGTTAGCTCACATATGCCCACATATGCCAAAGCTCAGGCATGCCCACACTGGACTACATAGTTTGACTGTTTCATAAAAAAATAAAATTTTGAATTAAAAATAAAATTAAAGTCATAAGCAATAGCATTGTCTCATAGATAGGGCATTGCTCTGATTGCTTCCCTAATGCACACAATACTGACTTTCAACCTCAATGCTGACAACCTAGGGTTTTCTCACCATCAAAGCCCATTGTGCCTGCCCATGGCTGGCCAGATGTTTTGAAGAATTAACATCTTGGAAGGAGATCTACCTATGACTGAGAGAACTGAAGTGTAAATACATCTGCTGTTCCTCTGTGTGGATGAAGTACAGTAAGGTACATGTTAAGGCTTAGTCTGGGAACCATGGTGCTACTGGGAGGTGGTAGGAACTTCAAAAGGTGGAGCTTGGTGAGAGGTCCCCTAGGTATTGGGGGCTACACATGAAGGGACGTCAGAGAACTGGCCCTACTTTCTTCTCTCTTTTTATTCCTAGCCACAGTGTGAATGTTCTTTACTACAGATCCTAAATTTAGGAAAGTGCACACATGTTAAAAAAAAACATTTTAAATGCATATTCAAAAATACATATATCACTGTCATGTTGTTATAACAGAATACCTAAGACTGTACTTTACTTTTATTTTTAATTTATATGTGTGTGTGAGTATATGCCACATGTGCGTGAGTATCTATGGATGCCAGAAGATCCCTTGGATCTGGAGTTATCAGCAGTTGTGAGCTGCCAGACATGGGCGCTGGGAACTGAACTCTGGTCCTCTGCAATAACAGCAAATATACTCAACCACTGAGCCATCTCTCCAGCACTAAGATCAAGTACTTTATAAAGTGAAGAGGTTTACATGCCTCATGACTATGGTGGGTGGAAAGACCAAATGACATGGTGTAGTCATCTAGAGAAGAACTACTGGCTGTGTCACCACATTGTAGAAAGACATTATGAGGAAGGGTCAGAAAATGGAAGCAAGATAGAGGAAAGCAAGAGAATGTGTTGAAAAGCCAAGTTTGCTTTCTAAAAGCCTGTCTGACAGGCTGCAGTCTAGTTCCCTTCAGACAATGTTGATCCATTCTAAGGGTGGAGCTTTCATGACCTAATTAATTCCATGGGGACCACCCACCTCTTGATGGTTCTACTCCCTCTCAACACCATTACCATTAGGACCAGGCTTCTAGCACAGGAATCTTTGGGGAACAAACCACATCCAAACCACAGTAACCTACAGACTCATTGGCATTTTCTGTTTAGTTATGTAAATGAACAAATTTTGTTCCTTGAGAATCTTACCTTGTAGACAGTCTATTTACCCTTGAATCCTCAATACAACTGTTTGTATGGTAAAGTTATAGTCTATATAGCCAAACTAGTGCTTTTCAAGCTGTAATCCACAATGATACACCTTGCGGGGTTTTGCAGAGTGCAAGTAGCCTAGTCTTGTGAATCTACACCACACATTAGCAAAAGTACTGTCTACCCCCTTAGATATTATGGTCAAACTCAGGTGCTGGGAAGATGGTTCAGTTGGCAAGGCACCTACCATGCAACCATAAGAACTTGAGTTTGGGTCTCTAGCACTCACATAAAAAAGTAGGTGTGGTAACGCATGCATATAACCCCAATGCTGGGGGGAACACCGGGATGAACACCAGGAGACATGAATCCCCAGAACGTGTTTGGCCTAGCCATCAGGTTAGCCAAATATGTCTAAAATAAATGAATGAATGAATTAATTAATTAATTAACAAATAACAAGGTAGACAGTGCCTGAGGAAGATGAGGAAGACACCCAATGTCAATGGGTGGCTTCCTCACAGGCACTTATATGAACATAAACACACATATATACCATGCACAAACACACACATAACACACATATACACCATCCACAAACACACACATAACGCACACACATACACGAAGATATTTCTGTCAAACATTCTTAAATATAAAATTGTATGAAACATCCAATCAAACTAAAGTTGACTCCCCACCACATAGGAAATGTTAGAGTGTGGCTGTTGAAGTGGCTTTTATTCACATGGTTCTCACTGCTCTGAGTGGCTTTAAATTGGAATGTACTCACTGAATCACATTTTCAACCAGGATTCTCTGTGATTCTATATGTGCCTCCCAGTGAAAGCACATGGATCTAGAGAAACGGACATTGTCAAGTTCAATTTAGTCAAGATTACCTCTCTAACAATACTTCAAAGATTTTATCCACATAATTCATACAGGAGGATTAGAATATGCACTCAGTTAAAAAGATTGACATTCTGATGAGTATGCACAATCTTATTTCTGATAAACCCTTTTGTATCGTTTCCCACACAAACAAGTAGAGATTCTCATGGGAAATTTGCTTATGTAATTTTTCAAAAAAAAAATACACTAAGGTTTAGGTTTATTTAAAACTGAACAAAAAAAGCAGTACTTTTAAAATGAAAATTAAGTTTATAGTGAATTCACAGCTTTGAGGACTTAAAATTAATTTTGATATATTTTCATTGGCTGCGTGATTGTATGAGTAAACTTAGAAACAGACATTGAAAATTTGTCCCCAGGGTTAATTCAGCCTGTGTTGATCTTGTCTGGTGAGCAGCACCATAGCTAACCTCTTACCAACTCACTATTATCTACTATCCAGCTAGATGAAAATAATGATGTTAACCATCCGGCCTTGCAGGGATACCATCCGGCCTCGCAGGGATACCGAGGCTGCAGCCTCTCCATGAGAACAGGAGGCTTGGAAGATTCTCCCAAGTCTCATGTATACATGCACTAAAATGTAAAAACATGGATAAACTTTTGTATTTTTATGTATATGAGTGTATGGCCTTCGTGTGTGTAAGTGCACCTGTGTCATGCAGTGCCCATGGACTCAGGAGAAGGCGTGGGATTCCCCTGGAACTGGAGTTATAGACGGGTGTTAACTGCCGTGGGCATGCTGGGTATCAAATCCAGGTCCTCTGCAAGAGCAGTCAGTACTCTTAACTGCTGAGCCATCTTCCAGGCCCCAAACTTTTGTATATTCTTAATGAACACATGCCTATTGAGATTATACATGATTTAATATTTAAATTTTAAATATAATTTCGAGAATTTTTCTCCTCTCTTATTTTTCTTCTTTGTACCAGTGTTCCTTAAATGATAAACATGGTAGGAAGAAGGCAGGCACAGAGCCAGAGAAGACAAGGCAGTATTAGCATTTGCTGAACAACTTTGGACCAGTTAATAGTCGTAAGGCACACTCTGGCAATCACTGCTACTGACACACAGAAGTGACCCCACTGATGGAATTATTGCTTAAGGACTTCTTGAACAAAGTAATCTGTTTTAAAAGGATCAAATCTGCCGGGCGTGGTGGCGACGCCTTTAATCCTAGCACTTGGGAGGCAGAGGCAGGCGGATCTTTGTGAGTTCAAGGCCAGCCTGGTCTACAGAGTGAGTACCAGGACAGCTGGGGCTACAGAGAGACCCTGTCTTGAAAAGACCAAAAAATAAAATAAATAAATAAATAAATAAATAAATAAATAAATAAATAAATCAAATCTTTAAAATTTCAGGCTGTAGCTTATTGTGGATTACTATATTAAATATGTGAGACTTGATAAGTTATAAAGAGGCCTATTTAGTTCTCAGCTTTGGAAACTGAAAGTCTAATATGGGCCTCAGCCTGTCAGCTTCTAGCTGAGGACCTTCTAGTTGAGTTCTAACGTGGTCCATGGAAGCAGTCAGCTGCACATGAGAGTGGCGAGTGACGAGGAGTGACGAATGGCATTTATGGAAGAGGTCACAAAGTAGAAGAGGAAGTGAGAGAGCAAGCCAAGGAAGCCAAACTGACTTTACAATGACCCACACTCAGCATAACCGATCTAGTTCCAACAGAGTGTACTCATTTTCAGGAGCAAAGCATGAAAGCCTCCTAAGGGCCTCACTCCCCCAAACATTCCATTCTCAGCCAAACTTCCGGCAGGTTGATATTCAGGGAACCAACTGTCTCCATTTTATTCTAGTCTTAAAGGAAATGCTATGCTGTATCTATATGTATAGCCTCCATTAAGAATGTTTCTTTTCTTTTCTTTTCTTTTCTTTTCTTTTGAAACAAGGTCTCGTGTAGCCCAGGCTGACTTTGAACTCACTAGGTAGTCAATGATGACCTGAACTCCTGATCCCCCTGCCTCTATCTCCAAGTGCTGGGATTACAGGCAGACACCACCACATCTGGCTAGAAGTTTTATTGCATTATTTTATGTGTATTTTTATGTGTGTGCAGGCACATGTGGATATATGCCCATGTGGAGGTCAATGTATGGTGTCTTCCTCTCTCAGGCTCTACCCTAGTTTTTGAGATGCTGATTTGACGGAACTGACTGGCCCAAGCCCCTGGGATCCTCCCTCTCTGCTCCCAGCCCCTCCAGCTCCGGGATTGCAGGAGGATACTGACACTGTTTTTTAATGTGGGCCCTACAGATTGAACTCGGGTTCTCCCCTTGAAACAAGACACTGACAACAGACCAAATCATTCCATCCAAGTCTGCCTTCACGAACCAAAGAGTTTATTGGGCTCATTTATAGAGGCACAAATGATGGGTAATTTATAGGGTGGTGGGTGATCCCAGAACAGCTCCATCAATTTAGCCTTGCTATAAGGAATCTCTCTTCATTTCAGGTATGTTGTGGGACTCTGTCCTCCGGCCACTGGCATAGATACTACTGTTTTAAAAAATTAGAGCAGCTACGATTACCCACAAGAGATCCTTATAAAACCGGACCTGTCTCCCATTCCTGCGTACTTCTCTCAGGACCAGCCACCATTCCAGGCTCTCAAGATGACCTTTGTCCGAGCACTAGGCTACTCGCCCACCTTCAGCCTGACTGCCCTACATAAAACGCGCCCACTCCAGGGAGCCTCAGCATTGGAATATCCATGTGCATCCAAGGAGTGGCGGAAGGGAACCTGAAAAGGTTCTGCGTAAACTTCTCAGGCGGGGCAGGATTAAAAGGCAGACATCGCCTTCTACTTCAATCCCTGCTTTGGTTGGCTGGGACAGGATGGTCTTCAACACCAAGAAAAGAAAATAGTGGGGCGAAGAGGAGGGGAAAAAGAGAAGAGGAGCATGCACTTCAACGAAGGCGCCCACTTTGTTATGGTGATCATGGCCGGCCGAGCTCTATAAGGTAAAAAGTGGAAATCACTCCTATGAATTCAGACAACCGCTTCCACTGCAGATGGTCACCCAACTTCAATCAATCAACTTCTTCCCCATATCCAGGACCCATGAACGTGCCAGCTTCCCTTGGTTCTGGATATATTTCTCAACAGTGAACAGCTTGCCTATCATTGCCTGACCTTCGATCCACTTGTGCCATATACAGGGAGATTTCAGGGGTTGGGGTGGAGGACTTACATCCTGAAGAACCAACATAATCAACGACTTTGTGCTTACCACGGCCAAGAGCTTCCCCATCAACTTCGAGGTGGGGCTCTCCCTGGACAACTCTTAAACCCGAATGGGCTGAGGGCGTGGTTCACAATAGCTTTCTCAACTGCTTATGGGGCTCAGAGGAGAGGAAGATGTCTTACAACTAGTTTGGCCCTTAGCAGTTTTTGACCTGTCAGTCTTTTGTGGCATGGGTTTACACAAGATTTTTGTCAATGGCCAGCACCTCTTTGATGACTCCCATTGCTTCCCCACCTTCCAGATGGTGGATACATTGGAGATCAAGGGTGACCTACCCGAGTCCTATGCTTAGATCTGAGCTGTCCTTGGGAAAACAGAAACATCCCAAAGTTCCATCTACAGCTTTAATAAAATGTCTAAGGAGAAACACAACAAAACAAAAAACAAAATAGGGCCTGGCCTGTTAACATTCCTTCGAGGAGTCTGGGGAGGGTCATCAGACCCTCACCTGGGATTACAGACACTCTCCTTCCATGCCACCCTCTCCAGCTATATGTAATCCCTCCCAACTGCATAAGGCCTTACGAATTTCCCCGAGTACCTAGAAGGAGGAAGATTAACTTAATGGAGAACACCATCTGTAGAGCTTTCTGGATGTTGTCCCCATGCTTGGGTGAGACTTTAAAGTGATGAAACTGTACTGTGATCCTGGCACTATAAGTAACCCCTCATCCATGCTCTTATAAATAAACCCAAAAGGCCCATTGGTTCAGCAAAGTTAGACTGGGATGGAATGCTCTCTCTGCTCTATTGTCCGTGTCCTGTCTGGGGAAAATCGACATTTGTTGACCCCTCCTCAGAAAAAGTGACACAAAAGAACATTCTCCCTCCCAAAGGCTCCTGGAGAAAATGCACTGTGGCTACACACAGTGTAGTTTAATTATAAAGACTAGGCTTGAACTGCATCAGAGCCAGCAGCATGTCTCCTCTGAGTAACTGATACAGGATCCCAGATGTTCTCTTACTAGGTCAGCTAGCTGTGACTTGTTACAAAGAAGCAGGTGGACTAGATTCTGCCTCTTTGTTTGGGATACACAATGGGGGAGACTGCTTAATTTGCTAAGGAGTATCAGTTCTTGGCAATCTAAAACTAAACAGAGCACAGGTATAGACTTTAAAAAATATATTATCTGAGGCATTCATCCCCTGAAGACATTTGGACACATTACTGACTCAGAATTTTCAAACATGGATTCTGTGAGCTGAAGCCAGACAGTTAAAAATATCGAAGTTATATAGAACAGGGAACCAAGGATCCCTCTCCCTTCCTTTCACCACCACAGGGTAATTTACTTTTCACTGTTTGATCTTAATGAGGCTACAGAGAAGGTACTAGACAGTAACATTTTCCACATGTGTTTCCAAACCAGACTTTTGCAACTTGGAATTCACAGCACTATGCAAGAAGCTACTGCTAAGGGGAAATTGGAACTTGGTTATATTTTCAGACCTGAATATTTGGGTGAGCAATTCTGGTATACTTAGCTTTACCCACATATGGTATGTTTGGTATGGGAAGGCTCTAGCGTAAAGGTTCGAGCATCTTGCCTGTCACTTCACACCCTGCTTCATTCCTTTGGGATGTGGAAGCTGTGAAATCATGTAGTTTTACCACCAGTACTTGGAATTCAATCGGCCTCTTTGACTTTCCCATCACTTTGATGCCACCACTTAGTCCATAGCCCTTGAGAACAAACGTGGGGCTTAAGAGAATCATGGCTTCAGAGGAGCCAGGAGGGATGAACGGATGAAGGAGCTGAGTAGGCTTCTATGAACAGACAAACCTATTGCATGGGACTAAAGCATCTCCTTCATTGTTTGATTGAGTGTATGACACCTTTCTCCCTGCAGGCTCAGTGACATGTTTCTTAAATGGAAGATAAGTGACTCTAACATGAAGAATCACCACTACTTATGGTATCACAAAATAAAGGTGGGAAAAGTGTGAAGCCAGCCATGAAGTAGCCAGAGAAAGCAACTGTACTCCCCTTTGACACAGTTATGTTGTCTCTTAGCTGTGGCCATCAAATTAGCAGGAAGGTAGTTGATAGAAATACAAAACAAAGGCAGAACTTGAAATGTGGCAGAGTACATCAGGTAGCTCAACCATCCAAGTTTCCACAGGACTGAAGGGTTTCCTGAGACATGGATTTTGCATCCTAAAAATGCCATAATCCCAGGAAAATAACAATGACTGGTCCACCTAGGTAAGTAGTGATTTAAATAGGCACCAAGTTCTGTTCTTCATATAAGTTGGACTCTTGATTCCAAAGGCTTTCTTTCATAAAAAAAAAAAAAAAAAAAAGCACCGCACAATACCATCGTCTAGAAATATCTGAAGCACATATTTGGAGCCATATTCAGAAGCAGCAGAAATGGCCTTCGTTCTACCTTCAGGTTCTGAACACAGATAAGCCCAAAAGACAACAATCTTCTTTTGTAAATGTCTTATTGAGTTCTTGTGTATTTCACACAGAACATCTTAATCATCTTTATACCCCTCCCCCATGGCACTCTCCCATATAGCTCCCCCACTAGAATTCATCTATTCTGCCATTTATGTTAAGGTCTATTGAAGATAGTAATCTTTGAAAGAAGCCATTGTGGATTTTTTAAGGATCTTCTGAAATTCCATTTCTTGAGAAAAGGCACCCTGGACAGCCTTCTCCTTTCAGCTCCCATAAAGCAGATGTCCCTTTGTTGATGAGATCTACTGATTGGTTATATCTTTACCAAATTTTCACTGTCTTATCACCTTAGTAGTTTGTAAAGGAAGCCTAAAGGAGGCCTATTATATCTTTTTAAAAAAGATTTATTTTTAGTCTTTATGAGTGCTTTGCCTGCACATATGTATATATGCCATGTGTGTGCCTGGTGCCTGTGGAGGCCAGAGTAGGACATTGAATCCCCTGGAGATGGAGGTACAGATGATTTTTAGTCACCATGTAGGTGCTGGAAACCAAACAGATGATAATGAAGAGGTGAATGGTTGATGGAGATAAGAATGGTTCAAGAATGTAATCTTGAGAAGGCCATAGTTAGCAAGCACAAGTTATCAGGCTTGTAGGATAAAAACCAAGATCACAGAAGTCATGGAGGGCATGGAAGCATGTCAAAGAATGGAAGAGAAAACAGAAGGAGATGTAAGGGATATGAGCACAAGTAAGGTATATTGGGCATGGTCAGGGAGAGATCTCTGGAGCAATGAAGAACTTGGTCAATGCTGAAGGAGAAAGGGTGACTCCCATTAGCTAAGCTCCTTCCTATAACCCAGCTCTTAGTCCTTAAGGATCTAGGATAACTAAAGATATGTGGATTAAGAATTTTTTTTTTTGAGACAGGGTCTCCCTATAGCTTCAGGTGGGCTGGAACTCACTCTGTAGATGAGGTTGACCTTGAACTCACAGAGATGCACTTGTCTCTGCCTCCCAAGTGCTAGGATTAAAGGCATGCACCATTATGCCTGGCAGAAAACTTTTTCTTTTAACCCTGATACAGTCCCAGTAGGAATCCTGGCAGAAGAAAACAGAGATCAGCACAAGTCGGTGGGGCTCCAGGCAATTCTTGATTTATGGCCGATGTAAAGAAAACTTAGCAAGAAGCCAAATGACAAGAAATAAAGAAGTTTGTAGGAAACAGCATGAGACTCAAGAGCATTTCAAAACCACTATTTTGTCTCAGTCAAAAGAGAAACAGAAAAGGATTAATTTAAAAGATAACGTCATACAAGGCCGTCTTGAAATTTTTTCCAACCAGTGCTTTTACCCCAATATTTCATTGCTTAAGGGATGGGCAAAAATGGAATGCAGTGAAAATTTGCCATGAATTTTTTAGGCTTTTTTTTTTTTTAAAGGGAGTGGAGAACAGCAATTCCTGAAAGCCCTCCAAACTCTAGTGGCTGGAACTCTGGTCCAGTACTTTTTTTAAAGGCCTATTCAATTGTAGTTTCCAATATCCAATTAATGTATAAAATGGAAGATGTTCAGTTTGTGTTCACTGGACCAGCTTGAAGATAATAAAGTTGCAAACTAGAACCAATTAATAATCAACACATTTAGTCTTAAAGTGAGGCCCTCATTTGTGGACTTGAGGGTTTTTTTCTGGTTGTATTTGGCAAGATTGGTGGGACACAG
Source organism: Rhizomys pruinosus (assembly GCA_009823505.1). NCBI lineage: Eukaryota > Metazoa > Chordata > Mammalia > Rodentia > Spalacidae > Rhizomys > Rhizomys pruinosus. The sequence continues at coordinate 1,977,122 of VZQC01011398.1, read as the reverse complement.
TGTGGAATTTATTCAGCTACAAAAGTCCCTTGAAATTTCATCAAATATGAGAAGTTCAGACACATAAATGTTTATGAAATCTAGAAAATGACAATCTGGGTTACTCTTGAAAATGACTAAGTTGGGTTTTCTTATTCATAAGGAGGAAGCAACAGAGATTTATGTTTTTCTAAAAATCCTGTTTCATTTTCTCTTATTTTTCATAGTCCATCTTAGAGTCTAATATTAGGTCTGCGGATAGCCTATTTTTACATCCACACACATTTTACAAATTGAGACTAATCTAAGTCTTGAGGTTAATCAATAACTTCAAGCAAGAGATATGAAGAAAAAATTATACATGAAGTGAAAAATTAGTATGTCAAAACACTCTACAATCTTGCAAGGAAGTTGTTAGAAATGGCTTGCTTATTTTTAACTTCCCAGAAGAAATAGCATTTGTTAGTCATATATGGACACAGTGCATTCCTATTTCAGGATATATTGAAATCATTTAGGCTCAGAGATTAGTATTCTGACAAAATTAGCAGTTTCTAGGTGTCAGATAGATGAAATTATCACAGATAATTGCACTATGGTATAATCACAGATTAAGCATACATTTGAACATAATGGATTTAAATAAAAATACTTGTGGGAATATGTCTTAAATTTTAAGATAGAAACTGCCACATTGGGAAATGGTAGTGACAAGCCCACTGGCTATATAGATATAGGCAGCATGGGTTACTAGGGGTCAAACTCCTGAAGGTCTGAGTCTTCATATTAAAAGGTGGAATTCACTACAACAGTGTCATAACACCCTACGATTGATTGCATCCAGGCTTGTTAGGGCCCACTCTTTCTGATTCTGCTTGGAGGCAGCAGTGGCCTTGCTCTGATCCCAAACAACCTTGTCCTGAAGTTAGACTAGCTCAGCACAGCTGTCCATTGTACACACAAAAAAACTCTTTTCTTTAAGCCTGATGAAAAATTTTTATAATAGATCCACTGACTAATAAATTAAATGACACATTTTGAGGCTTGAGTTTGAGTGGGCATTTGGAGTTACTATCTATATGCATAAGTTCACTAGACGTTGTTAACAACAGCAGTCTGAATAGAGAATCTGTGCTAAGTATAAGAACCTTGGGCTGATGGCCTTCATTGCTTTAGCACATTAATTCTAACACATAGCTCCATAGTAATCTCCATACTATGTAGACCTGGAATTCTTCATTGGAAACCGTGGATGACTGGGTGAGACATACAAACTCTAAAGGTGGTAATTGAAATTTTCTGTATGTACCAGTTCTGGAATGAAAACCCCCACTATTTAGTAAATTCTCTTGGAGAGACTAAAGAAGACTGATTAGAGCATCCAATTAAATCTATGTATGGCATCAGTATGAACCTAGCACCTTGCTAGCATTATTGCTAGGGCATGAATAGAGAGCCCTTCACCACAATATTAAGCCAAAAAGATAAACTTTCTTATCAATCAGTAATGTACAGTTATTCATCTCCGTGATGGTGCCTGGCTTCATTTTGTATTAGAGTTAACAGAGTTTCACATTGTGACTTTAATCTTATCAAAGACTCCTAAAGTAAACAATAGCACAGTATGAGAAACCTTGATTGTGTAACTTTTGCTCTTTCTGGCATGAAAATACCAAGTGTCATTTTCTTTTTTTTTTTCTTTATTTTATTTTATTTTATTTATTTATTTATGTGTGTGAATGTACTGTCTGCATGGAGGTTTGTGCACCCGTGTCGTGCAATGCCGCGGAGGTCAGAAGAGGGCGTCGGATTCCCCTGGAACTGGAGTTCTCCTGGAATTGGAGTTACAGACGGTTCTCAGCCGCCATGTGGGTGCTGGGGATCGAACCCGGGTCCTCTGTAAGAGCGGTCGATTCTCTTAACCGCTAGGCTATCTAAAATCCTATCTCCAAATAATCATGACTGCATACACGGCTGGACGTGTCAAGTTTTTACTTTACTGGCGGCAAGTAGTGCTATTTGACAATGCACAAGCACGTGGGCTTCTGTTTCTTATCATCAGATACGGTAATTTTCATTTTCCCAATTCTCAGATTGAAAGAGACAAAACTGCTTGGAAGAAATTTCAGAAATGCCCCTGAGATTGGGTCCCCCAAGGAAAGGGAGCATTTTTTTTTTCCAGTTCTAAGCCTTGCTTCTCCAACCAAAGGATGCCCACCCACGGAGCCCAGCTGGAGCTTAACCACTTGCACTAGCCCTGCCATGAGAGGTTGGAGCAGGACCTGGCCTACCCAGGCTTTTTTGGCCCCAAGCCGCCTCTGCGGTGGGGGTCGTGAGCGCGGGGGAGAAAGGGGGCGAGTCCGCCCCGCCCTCGCCCCGCCCCGCCCCGCCCCGCCCCTCCGCCTCTACACAGAGGGGTGCCCACGTGCCCAGCCCGCCTTCTGCAGCTCCGCGCCTGGCGCTTCTGTCTTCGGGAACCAGCGAAGCAACAGCCGCTCCTCTGTCTGCTCCAGCCCCGGGTCCCCAGCGCTGCAGCCGCTCCCCGCCACCGTCCCTAGCGCGATCCCAGCGCTGCCCCCAGTAAGTTGCCAAGTGCACGGCGGCGTGCAGGAGCCGCCCAGGCGGAGGACGCAGGGGAAGCGGTGGGGTGCAGAGGCCGCGTCCAGCTGCGCGCAGCTGCCAGGAGGCCGCGCTCCTGCGACTGGTACACGGAATGTCTGGGACTGCGAACAGAGGCTGCAGCCAGGGACCCCATCCTCTGGCTGCTCCCCGGGGTATCACTGTCCTCTTCTGGCCCCGTCCTGGTCTCAAGGCAGCAGATCTGCAGCGGCCACGAGGGTGGTGGAACTTGGGATAAGGCCTGACGTGGGGACTCTGCGGATATCCCGTAGTCAGTGTCGTTCTGGGGAGCGCTGGACGCCCCTCTTGGTGAGAGCAGGCTGTCTCCAAGGCCTGCACGCTCGGTGGTCCCCCGAAGTTTCCTTTTGCTCCCTAGGGATTCTTGGTTTAAATTTGGAACATGGCTTGGATCGCTGGAAGCCTTTTCCCACCCTTCTGGGGATCTAGTAGGACAGGTAAAATGAACCAGTGAGTGTTTGTATTGGTATTTTAAAGAAAATGAGTGTAGTACGAAATGTGTTTTAAGTTGTTCTGTGCCTTTTAAGCCTGTATTTCATGGGGCGGTCAGCCTTGATTACCTTAAGACCTCTTCAGAGAGCAGATTCAACCACAGACTAGCCCACCTCCTATTTTTTAATATATGCAATATATGGTAATCTTACAGTTATTTCAAGGAAATATGCTCAACCTAAGACACCAGGTCATATATGCCTCTCAAAGTAGAATCTACCTAGATGTCAAGAGTATCAAGTTAAGCTGATTCAAACTGATAAGTATTTATGCAAAACTGCCTGCAAAGGTCTTTAGGCTGTGGCTTCTGGGGATTGATGGATATTTGTGTTCATTTTAAGGAAGGAATACGTTTAGCTTTCACCTAGGGTGAGGTTTTCTGAATCTAGGTGAATTTCTGAATCAGCCATAAAATTAAGCGCGTGACCTAAAACTTTTCATTCTTGCCTGAGCTGGACTTTTGGAACTGGTTTTCTTTTCTCAATTCATATTAATAATAATCATTTTCGGACTGGAGGGATGGCCTAGCGGTTAAGAGCGCCGACCGCTCTTACAGAGGACCTGGGTTCGATCCCCAGCACCCACATGGCGGCTGAGAACCGTCTGAAGCTCCAATTCCAGGAGAACTCCAGTTCCAGGGGAATCCGAGACCCTCTTCTGAACTCTTCGGCGTTGCACGACACGGGTGCACAGACTTGCATGCAGACAGTACATTCATACACATACAGAAATAAATAAAATTAATAAAAAAAATTAAAAAAAAATAATAATCATTTTCTCAGGAAAGTAAAATGTTTTCCTTGCTGTCTTTGGGGATATACGGGTTAGGACTGTTCTCCTTTATATAAATTTTTGTGCTATTAGATCTCTTTTATCTTGTAGTTGCACTCACACATAATGTGAACAAATGACAACTCAGCGCAGAAGACCATGATTTTTTTTCTTTCCTGTGCTAAAAAGTTACTAGTTGGCAACTTTCCAGGGGTGAGTCTGGGAGGCCGTTATATGCATTCTGATTTTTCAGGTTTCCTCCCTCCCTCCACACGTTGTTTCCCTTGTCTCTTGATTAATGAATGTCATTTCCTTTAAGCCATTTTAATCTTTTAGGATATGTTATGACCTTGAAGACCAGACCAAAGCTTCAGTATCTGCAAAGATTCAGTTTGCAGAATCCCTGACCTTCGTCAGCACGTCAACGGAGTCCCTTAGATTCCATCTCCAGTCATTATCATTGGGCTTAGAGTCTTGAAAGAAGAATAGCAACTTGGCAGGGAAATGGGGTAGTAGTCAGAATTTTAAAGGTCTGGGGCTACCCCGGAGTTTCATTGTATGTTCCCATATCTTTTTGGAAAGATTTGGGACGGATTTTAAAGCTTGTGTTTCTTCACTACAAGCTGCCCACCTTTGCAGAGCCCAGCACCTCCTCTGAGATGCCTCAGTGCTTGCTTTTTACCCTCCCCTCCTGCCCCTTGTTTCTTGTGGCTCTTTGCCAGGGAGCCTCATAAGTGGCATTCCTTCTTTAGGTCTTTCTTTCTTATGTGTTTTTCCTTTGTAGGTTTTCTCTTGTAATGTGTCTGCTTAACCTAGTTAATGAATTAATGTCCCTTCTGTTTGGTTTGCCCCTGCTCTGTGTGTGTGTGTCTGTCCATCTGTCTGTCTCTCTGGCTCTCTGTCCCTCTGTCTGTTTGTGTTCAGAGCCATCTCCTGGTTTTATTTTGGTGCTCTTCCATGACAAGCTTTCAGAACACAATTTTTAAAACATGTTGCTGTCTGCTTCATTATTTCCCAGACATGTTATGAACATGGCTTTGAAATCCCGGTTCTTAATAATCAATTTATTGGATGCTAAACTTTTAGAATAAAAGGAAATTTTTCAGTTGAATATTTCTGAGTTTTCACGTGAAAACTACACACTGAGAAGCTCAGTGGACTGCAAGATTTCACTCTTGTGCTTTTCTTTTCTTTTTTTTTTTTTTTTTTTTTTTTCGAGACAGGGTCTCCCTGTAGCCCCAGCTGTCAGCTGTCCTGGAACTCACTCTGTAGACCAGGCTGGCCTTGAACTCACAAAGATCCACCTGCCTCTGCCTCCCAAGTGCTAGGATTAAAGGCGCGCACCACCACGCCCAGCTCACTCTTGTGCTTTTCTAAATGGCTTATAAAATCTAAATGTTTAACTTATTCCGAACCTTTATGAAAATATTCAAAGCTGTATAAATATAACCTTTCATAGCAGCAAAAAGTAAATGAAATTCTTCCTTTTAATTATTTTCTGTTTTAGTAACTTTTGCTCTGGTCCCTCACACAGGTCACCCAACATATGCTCAGTATGTCTTTATTGCCAAATAAATGCCAGTGATTTCAACACTTTGGGAAAGCATGCTTTGTCTGTATTCTAATATGTTTACCCCTTCTGTATTCTAATACTTTTATCCCTCCATTGACAACTCTATACCAGATATTGGGTGACCCAAAAACTTAAAGCTGGAATCACAGAGGTGATCTGAATCATTCCTGCTTTTGGAGAAGCTCTGCATTGATGGGTTTTAAGACTGTTTTGTTGTTGTTGTTTCATTGTCACTGATTAAAATTAACGCCAAATCTCTGCTGGGCATGGAGGCGCATGCCTTTAATCCTAGCACTTGGGAGGCAGAGGCAGGTGGATCTTTGTGAGTTCAAGGCCAGCTACAGAGTGAGTTCCAGGACAGCTGTGGCTACAGGGAGACCCTGTCTTGAAAAGACAAAATAATAATAATAATAATTAAAATAAAATAAAATAAAATAAATTAAAGTAATGCCAAATCTCAACAGATTATCTGAGTCCCCTGGGTGCCAGGTGATGAACATGCTCTGGTATAAGAAGACAGTGCTGGGGCTGGAGAGATGGCTCAGTGGTTAAGAGTGCCAACTGCTCTTGCAGAGGACCTGGGTTCAATTCCCAGCACCCACATGGTGGCTAAGAACCATACCTAAGCCAGGCTTGGTAGTGCACGCCTTTAATCCTAGCACTCAGGAGATAGAGGCAGGTGGATCTCTATGAGTTTAAGGCCAGCCTGGGTCTACAGAGTGAGTTCCAAGCCAGCCAGAGCTATAGGGAGACCCTGTCTCAAAAAAAAAAAAAAAGTGCTATTTACTCATCAAACACATGTGCTCTGTGCATTTTTGTCGGTGGTAGTCACAAATTGATCCTGAATGCTCTTATATTTCCCTCACTTATTCTCTGACTCTTGTGTGAGAAGAGGTAGCTGTGGCTGTGCTATTTTCATAAAACCAAACCAAATGGGAGTTCATTTCTACCAGGCAACAGCTGGTCAAGACAATCACAGCTTGATTCATCTGTTCATTTTCCTTGTCAACTCACTCAACATTGTTATATGCTAAACTGTGAGAGCGAGCCACTGCTTTCCATATGCATATGGATGGGTTTACACTTCACATATTTATGAGAAGGCTCTCTCCTTCCATTACAGTAACTTCCTCAACGGTTGTATGCTTAGTACTGACAGAAGAAGGAGCTCCAGCGGCACAGTCAGTTAGCCTGTGGTACTCATGCAGTGTTGACTAGAGAAATAAGAGCTGGTTGTGATGGCACAGCCATTAATCCCAGGATTGTGGAGCAGTGGCAGTCAGATCTCTGTGAGATTGAGAACAGCCTGATTTACATACCAAGTTCCCGGACAGTTGTGGCTAGGGGGAGACCCCGCCTCAAAAAGAACAAAAAAGGAAAAGAGAAGAAAAGAGAAAAAAGAGAGGAGAGGAGAGGTGAGGCGGGGAGGGGAGGGAGGGGAGGGGAGGGAAGGGAAGGGAAGGGAAGGGAAAGAAAAGAAAAGAAAAAAAAGAAAAGAGAAAAGAAAAGAAAAAGCAACACCGCATTGGAGAGATGACTCAATGGTTAAGAGCACTGGCTGCTCTTGCACAGGACCAGGGTTCAGGTTCTATCACCTACATGGCCGCTTACAACCATCTGTAACTCCAATCTCAGGTGATCTGATGCCCTCTTTTGGCCTCTTTGGGCATTGTACAATATGGGTGCATTTACATACATGCAGATAAAACACTCATACACATAAAATAAAGATAAAAATAAAATTTAAAAAGAAATGATAGGTTCATGCAGCTTTTGTTTAAAAGTCTGACTTTGAATCTGTCAATCATGACTCCTCTGTTCTTATTTCAACTTTTAGTTTGGATATCTATCTTTAGAGAGGAGAGTCCTGGTTCGTCATTTTACTGGGTATATATGGATATGTTATTGGAAACCTTAAGTCTTCTTATTGAAGGACTGTATTCCTCTGAGAATACATCATCAAGTTAGAGGCTATCATATTCCATTTTGTACTTTATACTTATCTGCTTGCAAAAAAAGTAAAGAAAAACATAAAATAGATAAAATGAATTTAAAAATGAAAAGTATGCCAGCTCACGCTTGGAGAACAGAGCAGTTGTGCTGTGTGCTGGTGTCTGTCCCCAGAGCTGAGTCTGATGGGAAGACCACATCAAGGTGAATGACAAAACACATGACCATTCTTCATTTTAGAAATACTTGGGTTTTTTTTATTTTTTATTTTATTTTATTTTATTTTTTATCTTTTCAAGACAGGGTCTCCCCGTAGCCCCAGCTGTCCTGGAACTCACTCTGTAGACCAGGCTGGCCTTGAACTCACAGAGATCCGCCTACCTCTGCCCCCCAAGTGCTAAATACTTGTTAAGTATTTACATAACAAATACTTCTAATGGCTCTTACTCTTACTAGATTCATACTAGTTTTTCCTCCAGTTTGGAAAATTCTCTTCTTTCAATAACCCGTTATAGTTTGAAGACTACTTTTTATTTAATTTTATCTACTACAGTGCTTATTCAATCAAAACTCACTTCCTCCCACGGGGAGCCTTGTGGTACACATGGAGCTTAATGTCACCCAGGGCTGCTGACCAACACTGGAATTGAGACTCTCATCTGCTACTAATATCTTGCTCACTTTGTTGGGGGTCTTATTTAACTTAATTGGATCTGTTGTATTTTAAAACAAGTCCTTTCTCTTTATAAAACCAGTTAATAAACCTTAAAACTTACCTTTTACTTATTTTACTTTACAGGTGGAAAAATATTGCATAATATGATTCTTTGATAATAATTAGAAGATAAAAATTGAGGAGACTGTTTACATGTCTTGGCTGTGATATCTAGCTATTGTCTTGGTAAATAAAAACAACAATATGATGGCTACTAGTGGAATTAATGGTTATTTTAAATTGAACCAGAAAGAAAAGTTAGATTCTTTCCAATGTCAGCATTATTTATTTATTTAATATGAACTGGGACAAATTTTCTACTGCAGTAAAGTTTCTATTTAAAAAAATAATACTAACCTCTCTAGAACTTAACTGAGCAGTGGGATTGAGAAATCATGTATGTTTCATTTCGAATGACTGTGTTATGAAAGCACGTGGATCTTTAGGTTCTTTCCCCTGTTCACCATCATGCTGTCCAATTTATAGAAGAAAGTCTGCATCAGATAACAGCAGCCTAAGTTTCATAATACTTATGAAACTAATATGCAAAATTTACCTCTACTAATATGGTATGTGCATCCAGCTTACTGAGTGCTGTTTTCTAAATTGGGAGTCTCTTGGAATAGGAAATAAGACTTTGCTACTTTGGTCCTAAGAATAGCCTGTGAGACATTGTGTTAGAAGCTTTCCATCATGAGCAGTTAATATCCATTGTGGTTGAATATATGTTGTATGTTATATTCTTGAAAAGGACAAAATGCCCAATTTTAGGTAATATTATTACTGTTACTTTATTACTTTAAAGTCCATGGCGTTTTGAACAAGCAAGATTCCCTGACAATGTGCAGCTGCCTACTGTGGCTTCACTCACTATTTTCTGGTTTTTGAGAAGGTGCCTTAAAAAAAAAACAACTCAGTGGGCTGGTGAGATGGCTCAGTGGTTAAGAGTGCTTACTGCTCTTTCAGAGGACAGAGCACCCACATTCTCAGCACCCACTTAGAGCGGCTCACAATTTCCAGTAATTCTAGCTCCAGGGGATCCATCATTCTCTTCTGGTCTCATCAGGTACTTGCATAAATCTGTGCACACACACAAACTCACACAACATAAGTAAAACTCTTTTTTAAACTACCAAATTGGGTGAGAGAAGTGAATAGGAAATTAATTCATATTTTCAGTGTACCAGGCAAATTATTTAAATTAAGAATGCTAATGAGTCCATTTATAATCCCAAGGTTTTATTTAGTGTGCCATTGGTACTCAGAATTCCATTAATCATAGTTCTTCATGACACACTGTTGTCATGCCAGTATGATCCATATATGGCCAGTACACACTCAGTTTACTTCTTGGGTTAGGCAGTGAGTAAATAGTCACTGTATTATTTTTTTCAAGTAAATATGAGTAAGTAAAATTTTAAATAGATTTCCCTAAATAAATAGTAAATTAAAATTTTGAATTTTTTCCTTTATGTGGAGAATACTTTTACTGAGTGAATTTTATGAATGAGTGAATGAATGAGTATATATGTCATAGTATGCTTGTAACTTCCCATAGTACTTGTCATGATCTTTTTGTTTTTTAATTCAAGTGAAAAACTCATCCTGATGGTTTGTATCAACTTGGACATGAATTCCCTGGGAAAGGCCTGTTTCTAAAAACCAAGGCTGTTCTGTATAGAGGTGTGGGCTGCTTTGTCGACATGCCCTCTATTTGCATAACATTTCTTCGGAGGAAGAAAGAAGAACCTGTGATCCCAGCTGCTCTTCTGTATAGTGGTGTCTTGCTTCCTGTCTGGTGGGAGTTGTGGATATTTTGTAATAAAATTATCTCATGAGGCCATTCCACTCTGTTCACTTCCCCATAAAAAAGAATGCACATAGAAGTCTGTAAACTGCCCCTCCCCAACAGTTTTGTGTGAGAGTCCTGGAAGTTCAGGGTCCCTGATTTCTAGCTAATGGACCGCTAGTGCTACAAACCAGGATAAAGACCCTACAATGCAGAAGCCATTCTATAGCACTTTAGGTCTACAGAGGACATTGTTGGTCTTGCTTCCTATCCTCTGCTGGACTAAGATTGCCTGTGTCTTGAAGATGAGTGTAGCCATAGGGTACACACTGTGAGACCAACTAATTGATGGATGTATTTGTCCATCCCCTAGAGTTAATATGTTCATCAAAGTAGACAAAAACTCTACAGAGTAGCCTGAGCTTGTCCCAGGGGAATTCACATCCAACTTGATACAAGGTATCAAGGAGTTTTCACAGAAATATAAGGATAGCTGTTCTCCTTTGTGTCCAGGTGTAGTTCTTCTGAGTACTTCAGACTTTTATTTCCAGAGTCACAATCTTTTCTGCAAATTCTCAGATTTTTAGATGTCAGCGTGGGTCCATGGACCAAGAAGTAAGTTTTGTTGAATTTTAACAAAGATCATCTTACTTTAATATTTGTAAATGGATCCACAAACTTGTGAAGCAGGAATGAGTAAGAATAGTGTATATGGTGGGGGCATCTTTACAGTGACCCTAAAATCCAGTCTTACTGATCCAGTGTGAGTCTGCTGTGGAAGTCACTGGAATTTCATAAGATTAAACTTGAATCAGAGGCTAACTAGATCCTCTAATAGGCAGAAAAAGCATCTCTGGAGGGCACTGCCAATTTTTAAAGAGCAAATGACTAGTTTGTATCTGTTATTTTTATGTGTGTTTAATGATGGGCTTGTTGAATAGCAGTGAACCAAAATGAAGAATTTTAGAATAGATTTCTCTGCTCTAATTCTTTATCTTTTGAAACATTTGCATTATAAGGATTGTAATATTTTGTTGGGGGGGGAGAGAAAGAAAAGGCCCTCAGATGTACTGCCTTTGTGCCCAGTGCTCACGTAGGTGGGGTAGGTCTTGTGAGTGTGCTATTCATCCAGAAAAGAGCACAGAATACATATGCATGCCACTGGGGAACAATAGTGGGTGTTGATAAAATTTATAGTACTAGAGTTGTGTACACACATCTTAGGCTGGTGCCTGTGTTTGTGAAATTCCTGAAACTTGAACATTTCACCTCCAAAACAGTAATCATGTTTTCATTGAAGGATTGATTCATGCATGAGTAAGGCTTAGCACCGGTAAATTCACGTGGTTTCATCATACAGAGATGACGATGCTGTTGTAGCTGTTGCTTCTGCGTCCTGAACACTCAGGTACCTTTAAAACTGTCCTGTGAAACGTTTCGTAAGTTTCAGTTTTTCACTTCTAGCCTCCTTTCCTGAGAACAGTTACTAAGTTCTTGGTACTGTGTATATACTAAACACAGCTCTAGACAAATTTGGAGGGTGAAATGAGTGCCCAAGAATGACATTTTTAGACCGCTCTTTTCCTTAAGTTCAGAAACCGAGGTTTTGAGAAAGACCCTATGAAACTGAACAGTATGAAAGCAGAACCCAAGCATTCAGACTTAGGGGAAAAATCACTGATTTATATGAGACCATTCTACTTTAAAATATTTTATTTATTATTTTTATTTTATGTGTTTGAGTGCCTACATGTACATGAGTATGCCTGTGTTGTGCAGTGCCCACAGAGGTCAGAAGAAGGTGTTCTGTGGAGCTGGAATTACAGATAGTTGTTAGCTGCCATATGGGTGCTGTGACTCGAACCCAGGTCCTCTGCAAGAGCAGCCAGTGCTTTTAACTGCTGAGCATCTCTCCAGCCTGTAGGCCATTCTACTTTTATGAAAGCAAACCATAAATTGCTAAAATGCACACTTCGTGTGGTATTTTATAAGTGGGAATCAAACTATGATATTCATTTCAATGTTTTTGGATTTCTCAGAACCAAACATGTTTGCATATTCTCAGTAGCATGGCATATTTAGGAAGTGAACAGCTTTAATAAATGGCATGTTTTTTAGATGAAAGAGAAAAGTATAGTCTTAATCTGAAAAACAGTGGCATTTTAAATACAGATTTTAAGCTAAGGAGTTAAACTTCATGAATGGTACTTTTGAACAAGTTCTATTTGTGAGCATTTGTGTTAGCTTAAATTAAAGGAAAACTGTGTGAGTTTTTGCTTTTTCAGACTATCCTAGGTAACAGCTGGTTTGTACTTAGTTCAGCGACCCAAACACAAAAAGAGCAGACTTCGCATAAAATTTCTGTTGATAGTGCATTTTGTCTGCACAGAAATGGATCATATGAACTTCGAGATAATGAACAGTGTATTTACACTGCTGTCATTTTTTGCTTCGATTACAAGAGAGATATGAAAGGTGAGCAGCCTAGCATTGCCACTTTGAACAGTTATTCTTGTAAACGATTTAAAGTCAGTTTCTAGTTTTCCTTGGCTTGCTAGCTCCAGGTATTTTTCTTGCCCCATCTCCTTCTGAATGTGGTGAATTATCTCATTGAACTACTGGAAACCATGGTAAATTAAGTTCTATACAGATTTTAAGATGTAGATTGGGTGTGGTGGTGCACTCCTGTAGAATCCCAGTGCTCAGGAGGTGAAGATAGGAGGGTCAGGAGTTCAAGGTCAGCCTGGGCTTCATGAGAACCTCTCAAGTTTCCATCTAAAGGAGACATGTCATTTATGTAAACAAAATATAAAGTATTAGTTGAATCTATTATTTGTTCCCCAATAGAGGGCCATCACCAGCTTTTTGTAGTGATTAGCTTTCATTGTGTCTGGTGGTGAAAGGTGGAGAATATAGTGGTAAAGGCAGGCAGAAGACATTTTATTCCTAAAGTACAAGGTTTGGTGACACAGGTCTGTAATATTAAGGCAGCTGAGGCAGAAGGATTACAAACTCAAGGCCAGCCTTGGCTACCTACCAAGCCCATCTCAACAAACAAACAAACAAACAAACAAACAAACACAGAATGATGTTCCTAGAATATTTCTCCTGGAAGGCAGTGTGAACACCATCATCTTTTGTAATGAGTAATAAAAATTTTGAATCTTCTATTTTAAGAATGGGCCTTTACTTCATGACACATGTAATTTCAATGCATTATATGTTAGACTGGGGGGGGCATCAATAAGGTTAAATGAACTATATAATTTCACTTCATTTGTGTTTGGTTCAGAATTTAGGCTCTTTTAAGAATTAGAAGAAAGGGGCTGGAGAGATGGCCTAGTGGTTAAGAGCGCCTACTGCTCTTACAGAGGACCCGGGTTCGATCCCCAGCACCCACATGGCGGCTAAGAACTGTCTTTAACTCCAGTTCCAGGGGAATCCAATGCCCTCTTCTGGCCTCTGAGGCATTGCACAACACGGGTGCACAGACCTACATGCAGACAGTACACTCATACACATACAAAAAATAAATAAATAAAATTTAAAAAAAGAATTGGAAGAATAATCTTCAGTTCATTGAGTTAATTATAAAGTATAAAGTAAAAAGTAAAAAAAAAATAAACAAAAGGATTTTAATTCTATTTGTCCCTAATAAAATAATGTATGTGGAATAATGTTTTAAGAAGTTTCATTAGCTGGGTGTGGTGATGCATGTCTTTAATCCTAGCACTCGGGAGGCAGAGGCAGCCAGATCTCTGTGAGTTCAAGGCCAGCCTGGTCTACATAGCAAGCTCCAGGCCAGCTGGGACTAAAGGGAGACCCTGTCTCAAAAAGACAAAAAAAAAAAGAAGTTTCATTTATGGCTAGGCATGGTGGTCCACACCTTTAATCCCAATACTCAGAGGGCAGAGGCAGGACTTCTCTATAAATTCAAGGCCAGTCTGGACTACATAGTGAGTTCCAGGCTAGCCAGTGCTGCATAGTGAGAGACCCTGTCTCAATAAAATAAAATAAAATAAAATAAAATAAAATAAAATAATAAAATAAAATAAAATAAAATAAAATAAAAGTTTCATCCACAACAATTATTTATTGGATTGAAATGTGCATATCTTTAGAGATATAATATTAAATATTATTTGCTAGCATTAGTGAGTCCTAAGATCTCAGTCTCAGAAGCATGTCTATTACATTTCTTCTCAAGTAGAGCCTGATTCTTCCTTATATGTGCATGTATTGTGGAACAGGAGCTGGCCATCCATTTGTATGTGCAGACACATCTGCAGCAATATCACATTTTGTGTTACACATAGCACAAAATATGCATCTTAAGTTTTTAATTTTTTAGTTTTATTTTCAAAAACTTTATTATTTTTATTTATGTGCATGAATATATTGCCTGCATATATGAGATGCCCTTAGAGTTCAAATGAGGGTGTCAAATTTTTCTGGAACTGGAATTACCACCATGCGAGTGCTGGGAACTGAACCTGAGTCTTCTGCTAGAGCAGCCAGTGCTTTTACATGAGTCATGTCTCCAGCCCTCAGCAACTCTGTTTTCAGTTCTGAGTTTAGAGCACTGCTGCCCCAGCATGGAGCCATTTCCCATGCCTGCCTCAGCAGGAGCTCTGACTGTCAGTCTCATTGTTCTGCTCATGTTGTTGTTAATGCTCTATTCTGGTGGTTGTTAGGCATTTTGTAGTCACAACTTTTGCTGTAATAGTGGAAGAAACAAAGCAAGACTTTACTTTTATTCATAACCAAACAAATGGAAAATCTAGTGAGTTATTTTGCCAAGATTTGAAAGGTTTCAGTTTGTCCTCAGGATAAGTTTTCTAGATAATGGTGGATAACATAGGGGTGGGAAAAATCCTAGGATTACTTCGGCCTAAAAGTAGCATATAAATATTAAATTTTCATTACAATGTTGACTTCTCCCCTACATGGGCACATGCATAGCTCTCATAGGACCACTTGGGAACAAAAACACCTCTGCACATTTATGATGCTGCCTTACATTCATGACGTCCTTTATTAATTTGGCCCCAATTCTTCAGGGACAAGAAGGAACATAGATGAATGAAGTCGTAAATGTAAAATAGTAAGGAATTTCTGTTGCTATGGCGAACTGAAAACCAATCAATTTAGAAAATGCTGTGTCCTAAGTCACACATTGGATGTTGGGAGCAGTGACTGGTAATCAGTAGTAAAGAACTCAGCACAGCCAAACCTGGTGGTGCAGGACTGCAAGCCCAGCTACTCAGGAGGCTGGGACAGAAGAGCACAAGTGGAAAGTCAGCCTGAGAAACCTAGGGAAATCCTGTCTCACAATAAAGAGCTGGGGATATAGCCCAGTGAGTAAAGAGCTTGCCTAGCATACAAAGCACTGTTAGATTGCCAGCACCGCATAAATCCACCAGGAGGCTGGGGCAGGAGCATCACAAATTCCAGACCTGTCAGGGCTACCTAGCAAGACTCTGTTTTAAAAACAGAGGAATGTTAATGCTCTATCAGATGTATCACTGGTAAAGATTTCCTCCAACTCTGTGAGTTTTCTCTTCACTTCCTTGATTGTTTCTTTCGCTGTACAGAAGCTTTTGAGTTTGATGAGTGCTAGCACCAAATCTGCAATTGAAAGGCAAGCTGAACAACATTACTGTTATAGTTCTGTTTATCTGAAAGCAACTATGTTGTTATAATTTAAATCTCTTAATGGGCTCTAGAATCGACCCACCACTTAATTTCAGACTCTGTAATTATATGGGTGGAAAGTATGTATTCATATTTTAGAGTAATATAAAATTAAAGGAGGAAAATGTGAATTCCTAAACATAAAAAAAAAGACTGAGAGAAAGATGCAGGACAGTTATGGCAGAACGCATGTTCTGGGATGGGGTGGGGGGGAGGGAAAAGGGGAATATGTCTAAATTGAACTGAAAAATGATGTCTGAAATACACAAAACATCAATAAAGGCATTATATTGCCAGGCATGGTGGCAATCCCAGCACTCGGGAGGCAGAGGCAGGCAGATTTCTATGAGTTCAAGGCCAGCCTGGTATACAGAGCAAGCTCCAGGCCAGCTGGGACTAAAGGGAGACCCTGTCTCAAAAATACCAAAAATAAAATAAAATAATAAAATAAAATAAAATGAACAAACACCAGCAAAGCAAACAAACTTTCAGGAAAGAACTTGTTCATCCTGCATCTGAGTTTGCCTAGTGTCTAGTGCTACACAAGCTGTGCTGTGTGAGTAAAAGGTAGAGCATTTTCTCCTGGTCTTGTGAGAAATTCCTTCCTCTCTTGTGGGTGGGTCTGTTAGTAGAACTGTCACTAAAGGCAGAGCCTGCTCTTCTGAATTAAATATGCCATTGTGGGGGTGGGGACTGGAGAGATGGCTCAGTGGTTAAGAGCACTGACTGCTTTTGTAAAGGACCAGGGTTTGATTCCCAGCACCCACATGATGGCTAATAACCATCTGTAAATCCAGTACCAGGAGATTCCCATGGCCTCTTCTGTCCTCCTCTGACCTCTGAGGGCATTGCATGTTACAGGTGCAGTTATGCACATACAGGCCATACACACATACACATAAAAATAATAAATAAAATATTCTGAAAAATGCCACTGAGATTCAGGGAACAAGGTAATGAAAGGGGAATTACTGTTAAACAGTTAATGCTAAATAGATTGTTGCATCAGATGGACCTTTAAACCTAAGAAAGAGTTACCAAATCAATATGTATTTGATCTGAATACGTTGTGCTGTAATGCCCCTTGACCCTTTATCAGAGTCATCAGTAATGGGGACATTACTAGTGTGGTTTCCCCCACCCCTCAGACCCTATAGAGTTACTGAGTAGGTTTTTTTTAAAGGATGAGGATGTCTGAGTAGGGTGTGAGGTCTGAGGAAGGATGGACTCTGGTGTAGACTACTTGCCTATAACCCATTGCTTGTTCATATGTAGAGAACTGGGTGCTGAGCCTTGTTTAGGGTTTTTTTTGTTGTTGTTGTTGTTGTTGTTGTTGATTTTTTCTTAGCAGCAAAAAGAACATCTTTCAATCCAGGCAGCCATCCCAGCTACTAGCTTCTGGAATCATCTGTCCTGTCTCTGTAACCACAGAAATCTGGTACCTTTGTTGGTGGGCTGTTTTTCATAGATAGGAACACTTTGGGGGAGCTTTGCACTTCAGGGTTCGGTTATTTTCCTTTTCATAGGCTGTTCTTTACTCCTAAATATGTCTTCCAGGGTAATATAAATGAATCACTGTCTTCCTACCACCTGCCATGCACATATAGGAAGAAAGTTGTCTTTTTTCTGATTCTTCTGAGAATGTAAAGATGCCTAAATAGCGGAGTAATACTAACTTATGTTTCTAAAAGTCTACTTGTGAGATACTTTTCCTGCTCATTTAATCCTTAGGAGAGTTCTGACATCTGTTTTCAACAGTGTGGAGACTGAGATTCTAGTGGCTTTGGGTAAAACCACATGGCTGGTACCTGGCACTGCTTACTCAGTAGACTCAGGGCAGGAACCTCACTCAGCCCCATTACATCTCTGCTTATTCCCAGACTCCTGCATTTCTTTAATTGCTCTTGAGTGAGGAAGTGGGATCCAGACTCAGACCCCTTACCTTGTCTTAATAATTCTTTACTGGACATAATTGGTTGGCATTTAAGAAGATGGGGGCTATAGGTAGGCATCCATTCATTCAGGAAAGTTTTGAGAGCCTGCTCTGTGTCAGTATATCTCTGGGCATTTAGGGTATACCAGAGAACAAAACAGCATATATTCTAAGTG
This sequence comes from Rhizomys pruinosus, assembly GCA_009823505.1. Classification (NCBI taxonomy): domain Eukaryota; kingdom Metazoa; phylum Chordata; class Mammalia; order Rodentia; family Spalacidae; genus Rhizomys; species Rhizomys pruinosus. The sequence goes on along the minus strand of VZQC01011398.1, from coordinate 1,959,413 downwards.
TCTTCACACTGTGGATCAGGCCCCTTGCCCCATAATGGCTGTTAAGAATAGAAGTGGGCAGCCAGGCTTGGTGGTGCATGCCTTTAATCCTAGCACTTGGGAGGCGGAGGCAGGCGGATCTTTGTGAGTTCAAGGTCAGCCTGGTCTACAGAGTTCAGAGTTCCAGGATAACTGGGGCTACAGCGAGACCCTGTCTCAAAAAGACAAAAAAAAAAAGAATGGAAGTGGGAATTCTATTTTAAAATTTAAATAATGCATGAAATACACATCAGATATCTCTGCCTGTTTCCCCCTTCACATAACTTCAAACACATTCCTTCTGTGGATTAAGAAAATAGTGTTGACTCCAACTGAAGTACACTAACTTATTTCCAGACACAAAATAAAGCTCCAGATAAACCTGACAATAGAAGGGAAACGTTCTTGATATTTTAAGATGTCAATTTAAATAATATCTAAGCAAAGTAAAGTATAAAAGATGTGGTTTGCAGGTCCAAGAGATTTTGCTCTGAAATACATTTTGAATTCAGAAATATGGAAAGTATTAAGAATATGAGATATTTGTGAATGAAAGCTATATTATAAATATAATAGATAAATAGTGGAATATATACAGTGTTTCAGAAAGTATAATGTGTTTCCATAGGAATCTGAAGCTTTTATTGCAAGTAGACTTACTTACATTAAGAAGTTGAAGGGTTTTACAGCCAGAAGAAATGCACTTTTAATATATGGTAGAATTCTTAGTACAGCCATGTTATGGTACTTGTCTGGTTATTTTTCTTCGTCTTTAAAGACTGATTTTTCTGTATTGCTTGAATTCTGATAGCTATTGAATTTTCCTTCTTCAGGCAGTAGTGCTTTTTGACATTGAAAGGTTAAAGTCTAGGGCAGATGAAGCTTTTAAATTCCAAAGACTTTCGTATATACTTTTGGTACCACATTAGTGAATTTCGGGTTTCCTTTTATCACCTGCCTGTTGGTGGGCTGCCAAGAGCCTGGGAACAGGAAGAATCTGTCATTTTCCCATTGCCCCTGGGCTATTTGTAGGAGAAGAAAAGGCAAAGACTTTGAAGCTAGATCGACCTCAGGTCCAAATCGATGTCTGTGGCTGTAAGCATGTCACTTAGCATCATTGAGCTTCTGTTTCATCATCTTCAGATGGGCTGTTTCTCCTGAGGGTTGTGAGGATTAAATTAAGTAGTGCATGTCGGGATCCTTACTGTCTAGTTAGGAACAGTGAAGGGGCCCACTATTCCTAATGCTGGATCCAGAAGTCAAGTGTAGAACAACCTTGCTTAAAAGTGGAATCCCGGGGCTGGAGAGATGGCCTAGCGGTTAAGAGAGCCGACCGCTCTTACAAAGGACCTGGGTTCGATCCCCAGCACCCACATGGTGGCTAGGAACCGTCTGTAACTACAATTCCAGGAGAACTCCAGTTCCAGGGGAATCCGAGACCCTCTTCTGACCTCCGCGGCATTGCACGACACGGGTGCACACACTTGCATGCAGACAGTACATTCATACACATACAGAAATAAATAAAAATTAATTTTAAAAAAGTGGAATCCCCTTTGGATTACTTTTTCTCACCACAAGATAGTCTCAGATGTTTACTCGTTTTATGATTTTCACACCTGACTCCATGTCCCCACCTACCCAAACTAAAGGAAACAGCGTTGATCCAGCACCTCTGGGACTCTCAGTTTCTTGTCCGCTCCTCTACTGAGTTGGATGGCGTAACACTGGCTTCTCACCAACCCAAGGAAGCAAGTTTCTTTCCTGGAGGCATGCTCTGGATAGTATTTCATCTCAGTTTAGAACGTGTACTTCATAACAGGACTATTTATTCGTAGAGAACTGCCTGTGCTTCCTTTCTGGGGTGTGGTAATTAACACTTTGGACATCTGAGCACTGTGTTTCCTCTACCCAATTCTCTACCCAGTTCCTATCATGGTTAACTATGAGCTCTGAATTAAAAAGTGTAAACTTCAAGCTTGCCCCTTCAGATGATACAAAGCAACCCAAAACTTCAGGGGCTACAGCAAAATACATTAGCCATTGTGACGTCACTATGTTGTTTCTAAAATGATAATAATGCACAATATAGCCCATATCAGACAGATTTGACTTTGTGTCCTAACTTGATTTGTAGCAGTATTTTTGTCTGCTCAAGCTGCCATAGCAAATAACCATAGATTGGCTTCAACCACAGATATTTATTTCTTATAATTCCTGACGCTGAAGGATCTGGGGAGCCAGCATGCTAGGGCTCTGGTGAGGGATGTCCACTTGCATATACTTCCTTCTCTCTGTCCCCCCCATAGTCGATGTTGAGTGCCAGCTCCAGGCTCTGTAGGGATACTACATGCATCATGGGGGTCTTGCCCATACGTTCCACTAACTCTCATTACCTCCCAATGTGTCCATCAGCAAACACTATTACAATGGGAGTTAAAAATTCTACCTATAATCCCAGCACTCAGGAGGCAGAGGCAGGCAGATCTCTGTGAGTTCAAGGCCAGCCTGGTCTACACAGCAAGTTCCAGGCCAGATGGGGCTATAGGGAGACCCTGTCTCAAAAACACCCCCCAAAAAGTTCAACTAAATTTTTGGGAATTACATTCAGTTCATAACATTTGGTTAGTGCTTTCTCTCTGGATTTTTCCCTCATATGTGAAGTAGAAACAATAGTAAATCATAGTTATTGGACAGTTTAGTTATGTTAGTACATGCACTACTCCTACAGCCCAGTACTCCCTTGATAAAAGTTGTCTCATAGTCATGTAGTATATAGTGTATATTTATGAACATGTCTCATACCAGGAAGTTACCAGAAATCTTGAGTTTTGATCCGCTGTTTAAGTTCTCTGCCTGCTGTATTCCTGCTGCTGTCCTTCCCAGGTTCCCTGGGAGTTTCCTGAGCGCTGCTCCTCTCAGCTCTCTCTGTCTAGGTGAGCCTTCACTGAGGCTGTAAAGCTGTGAGCTCTTCCCACACTGTTGATCTTGCCTTTCATGTGGGTGCTTTTTCCATGGCCTTCCCCCAGCCCAGTCCTCCTCTCACCCCTGTGGAATACTTCCTTTTTTTTTTTGCTACTCCATCTTGACTCACTCATGCACTTCAAGATGATATATTTAAAAAAAAAAAAAAAAGCAGAGAGTTTCCCTAGGTCTTGCTAATAAGGGGAGGCAAGTCGCTACACCAAGTATCCACATTCATTTCTTCCAGTGGACTCAAATTGCTTATTTTCTACAATCTCTCCTCTCTCAAGCTTTCTAGAATGACCCAAGAAGAACACTCTCCCTTTTCTGTGAACCTTGGGAATGGATTTGTTTTCTACCAGAAGGACATGTATTTAATTGAGATGTCTATTCCCTCACTGTGAGTTAGGAAAGAATAAATTTTTTAAAGGAATTATTGATAATTCCTTTAAAACATACATATTTAATTTTTAAATATGTATTTCATTAGTTTAAGTGTGTGTGTGTGTGTGTGTGTGTGTGTGTGTGTGTGTGTAGGTAGGTATGGTACCTACAGAGGCCAGAGAAGTCAGGGTAACAATTCTATAGTGAGCTGCAGGGCATGGGTGCTGGGATCCAAACTCTAGTCTTCTAGAGTCATTTCCACTGAGCCATTTCCTCAGCCTGAAACACATACACTAAAACCACGTCATATTCAGTTTTTCAGCTCTTTGGTACTACTGGATGCCTCTTGAGAGCATCAAGAGCACTTCATGGAGAAATTAAGATTTGATACATATGGAGCAAGGAAGAAAAAGGGCAGCTACAAGTAGAGACCAGCTTCAGAAGACATTGTTTTAAAAAATGCTTTATTATTTTTGTATGTATATGAGATTTGCCTGCATGGATGTATGTGCGCCACCTATAGGCAGTGCCCAAAGAGGCCAAAAGAGGGTGTCAGATCCCCTGGAACTGAAATTATGGACAGTTGATAGCCCTGCATGGGCACTGGGAACCAAACTCAGGTCCTCTACATGAGCAGCCAGTGCTCTTAACCACTGAGCCATCTTTCTAGCCTCTAAGAAGACATTTTTATCATAAATAGCATAACAAAGGACTCTTGAAAGTATGGGACCTGACGGTGGCATAATACAATTCTCTTTGACTCAAGTAAGTTGGAAGTGAAGAGTGCTGGGGCAAGGGAAGGGAAGGAACAGGACTGGTTTCCACTTGAGTGCAGACTATATGCTGACTGTATGCCACTTGTATTGACTGATTTAATCCTAAGGGAGATCATTCCCAAAATGCAAAATAGAATGGAGTTATGGTAGAGACTTTGAATGCTGAGACCAGTTTGTCTGGATTAATGGGGTGTCTGGATTGCATGGAGTCACTGGCCTCCTGGGACCCAAAGACTGATGAACTTTCAATTGAAGGATTACAGTGCTGGAAGTCCCTAGGGTCAGTTGTATTTGGATTTTCCTACTTGTAAATCTCTACATCTTTAAGAAAGGGGATCTATTTTAAAGAGGAATGATGTGCTTCTGATACTGCTGTTCACTTGTGACCACAGAACTGCTACATAAAAATCTTTAAAATATCTGAAAACCCAATCAGTTGTCTTGCCTGTTTTAAGGTTCTTTCACTTTTCAGTCTAGAGCTGAAGTAACTGTGACTGGAACGACCTTTTGTAAACCTACACTGAACTGAGCATTTTTTAGATTTGATTTGATTTTGAAAGAAAACACATAGTACCATAATGATGTTTACTCTGATTCATTGATGTTATTGATTAGGCTAACAAATGCAAGGAAATTACATTTTCCCTGATTTTATTCTCTTTATTTTAATTTCTTTTTTCTTTTATTTTCCTGGGCTTTTATAGGATACTTGCCTTCTAGAAAATATTACACTTAAAATATGAAATTGTATATTTTGATAGGAAGACAAAGAAATGTTTATATTTGAGAAAAATGGAGGGAAATTCTTATAGAGCTTAGGCAATGTTTAGTGTACTTTGTGTTTTTCCCCTCGTAGAAAAAAGCTTGTAAGTGACCTATGTTTGTTCTTTGTGATTGATGGCAAGGAAACCAAGTCTGGGGCTGTAAGAATTTGTATCAGATTCATTTGGCAACATGCTGGTATTTTTTAAGGTCAGCGGAGTTTCTACGCTGCTACTTTGGTTGAAACCGATGGGTAAAATTTGCACTGACACAGTCTACTCTGTGACCCACATGAATCCCTGCCTGCCACCATCTAGTGTCTCTGAAACTGTTCCCCAAATTGGACCCCACAGTGAAGACAGAGATGGCAGGCCTTGGCTCAGAGGGAGCCTGTAGCCCCAGAGAGGGGTTCTTCCCAAGAAGGACATGTGGCACTGGGCTCTGGCCTCTGTTTAGCTTGCTGGCAGTGACTCTGTCATTAGCATGGGGTGCTGGGATACGCTTGGCTCAAGAGGAAAACCCAAGGGGCAAAGCCTTGAAGAAAACCCAGCTCTTGTGTCCATGCCCACAATGATGCATTGCTAACACATAGCTAATAGTAAAAGGGAGATATCAAACCCAAAATGAGGAGGCAAGCAAGTTGCTTCATGCTTTTATTTCCCTGTTAAAATTTAAAGCATTCTGTCCAGCCCCTCTCACTGGGGGATACTCCACTAATGGTCATGCTTTGGTCATGCTTTGTATTTGCAAAGTTTCATTTCATTTTTTTAAGACAGGCTCTCCCTATTACCCCACCTGACCTGGAACTCACTATGTAGACTAGACTGGCCTCCATCTCATGGAGATATGCCTGCCTCTGCCTCCTGAATGCTGGGATTGAGGTCATGTGCCACTACACATCTGGCTTTGGAAAGCTTTTTATAAGAAGACTACAGAGCATCAATAAGACTATTCTTAATGGCTGTGGTGGCTGCAGAACCTCAGCCTGTCAAGCAGGGGAAAGAAATTATCCGGGCTGTCTCTAAGGCCTTAGAGACTAAAGCCCTTTGACCACAGGAGCAGGGCCAAGCAGGTAACTTAGGGCTTGAAGGTATCATGCACTTGTCTCTACAGTCCTGGTGAGTGGCTGAGAAGAGCCTGGCCAGGATTCTAATTATACTCTATCATATTACCTTGGATGAAATAATAGAGAGTTCTGCTTATCCTCAATATCTGGCTTGCCAGTCTTTACCTGGGCACCTCCATGAACACCTGAAGTAAACACTAGGTTCTAGGTGTCCCTTGAAGTATGTTGTGGCTAATGGACTAATTCTAGCTAAGGTCAACTGAGGGGAAGTGTCCTTTGTGGCTTCTGGGTGGGGCTTCTCTTTACTTCCCTTCCCATGTCATACTGACAGGAATTCAGATAGAAGAGCTGGAGTCTGAAGAGCTTTTCAGATCATGATATTAACGCTGTATAGCGAGTTAATAAGACAAGCTCTAAGGGGCTTGTGTTTCTGATCTGTAGAGCTCAGGCAGATGGCCTCTGGATCTGCCTAGCATGATGATAAAATAAGCCCCTGCTTCAGACTGCTGGTTTCTGGGGTTCTGTCACGAACATTGGAACCTAATCCTAATGCAGGGACTTTGTGATAGAAGTAGAAATGAAGATAGAAGACTTTTAAGTTTTCGATACAGGAAACTTAAAAGAATGATCAATGCTAACATAAGAATGCATTGGCAAATTCTAGGGTAAAGGTATTAAAGCATTCAGCTTATATTAAATACTTTTTGTATAAAAATGGGACATTTGAAAATGTGGAGGTTTTTATATACCTGCAATTCTATAGAAGCTATGAAGAGTATTCTGAATTTCTTAAGTTTATGCATAAGCTTCCAAATATTTGACTTTTAAAGTAGATTTGTAATTTACTTGATTGATGGTAATTGTCAGATTTGTCTGAAATTTTTCCTAGAAATTTCCCTCCTGGATTAAAATCATGTCAGTTTTTATATCTTTATCCTGGGCTTGAGAAGTGTGTGGACCCTTCATTTCCAGATAAGACTTCTGTGTATGTCAGAACAACACATTGATTTCTGTTTGCTAATTGTTTGTCTCCACACTTGGATTTCATTTCCTTGTGGATCAGGAATGGTTCTGTCCCCAGTGCCAAGAATGGTGACCAATGCTTAGTATTTTATGTATGAGTGTATTGCCTGAATGTGTGTAAGTGCACCCGTATCAGACAGTGCCCACAGAGGTCAGAAGAAGGTGTCAGATTCCTTGGAACTGGAGTTACAGATGGTTGTTAGCCACCATGTGGGTGCTGGGAATTGAACCTGGGTCCACTGCAAAAGCAGCCATTGCTCTAACCACTGAGTCATCTCTCCAGCCCCTTATTTGTATTTTTAACATCAGTAACTGAAGGTAAATTGAAGTCTAATGTTATGAGCATGCAGTTGTCAGTTTGACTATATGGTACTCTGATTTATGATTTTGAAGCTAATTTCTTCCTTTCTTTTTTTTTTTTTTAATTTTATTTATTTCTGTATGTGTATCAATGTACTGTCTGCATGCAGGTCTGTGCACCCGTGTTGTGCAATGCCGCGGAGGTCAGAAGAGGGTCTTGGATTCCCCTGGAGCTGGAGTTCTCCTGGAATTGGAGTTTCAGACGGCTCTCGGCCACCATGTGGGTGCTGGGGATCGAACCCGGGTCCTCTGTAAGAGCGGTCGGCACTCTTAACCGCTAGGCCATCTCTCCAGCCCTCTTCCTTTCTTTTTTTACATAGCCAGTTGGTGTAGGTTTTAATGTACTTTTAAGGAAGAGATTTATTCTTTCTCATAAATCTTAGAACTTAGAAAAATAGAGACATAAACTTCAAGCTATGTCTATAGTAAATCAGTCAATGTGGTATTATGCTTACTAGCAAGTTACCCCTCTTGACTTACATATAAGGATTTATTATTAAGATCCACATATGAGAGACAACATATGTTGTTTGTTTTTCTGAGACTGTGTTACATCACTTAACAAAATAGCTTCTAGCTCCATCCATTTACCTGCAAATTTCATCATGTCATCTTTCTTTACCACTGCATAGAACTCCATTGTATAAATGTACCACATTTTCTCTATCCACTCATCAGTTGGGGAACAGTTGGGTTGTTTCTAGCTCTTCACTACTGTGAAAAGAGCTGCAATAAACATGGTTGTGCACATATTTCTGCTATAGGATGAATCCTTTGGGTATATACCAGGAATGGTATGACTGGGTCAAATGGTAGGTTCATTTTTAGTCTTTTTTCATTTTTTTAAGGGATTCACAATATAAGAGCACAGTTGTTTTCAGATCACATTAACATTGCTCAGTTTGCCATACCATTAGGTAATTGCCGCTAGCATCCACAGATGAGGGATACCATTTGTCGTTTGTTTTTCTGGGACTGTTACTTCACTTAGCATAATGTCTTCTAGCTCCATCCATTTACCTGCAAAGTTCATGATGTCATCTTTCTTTACCGCTGCATAGAACTCCGTTGTGTAGATGTACCACATTTTCTCTATCCACTCGTCAGTTGAGGGGCACTTGGGTTGGTTCCAGCTCTTTGCTATTGTGAAGAGAGCTGCAGTAAACATGGCTGTGCATGTATCTCTGCAGTAAGATGAGTCTTGTGGGTATATACCCAGGAGTGGTATGACTGGGTCAGGTGGCAAGCTCATTTAGTCTTTTAAGAGCGCTCCACACTGCTTTCCATACCTAGTACAATTTTTGTGAGATGTGACTCCTGGGGTGGGAAGAGGGAGTCATGGGTTAGAAGGTTGTTCTTTCAGGTGGTAAAGTTGACAGGTTATGGGACCTTTAAGAGGTGGTACCTACTTGGTTATGTAAATGGACTCATGACTGTTGGAAGGGATTAAGGTAGTTCCCTTGGGCCCTGAGTTAATTCTCACAGAGGGTTGATGTAAAATGAGTGGCTTCCCTCTACACTCTGCTTGTCTTGCCATGTGATCTGCTCTCTACTCATGCTCCCACAGGCCTTTACCAGAGCTAAGCTGATGCTCCTGAATCTCCTGTGAGTTAAGTAAGTCCCTTTTCTTTGTAAAGTACCCAGCCTCAACTATCTTCTTAATAGTCACAAAATGGGCATAGATATGTTTAAATTTAGATTAATTTCTCCCTAATAAGTTGAATTTATTCTTATTATGTAATGTGTAATGGATCTATTTGGGCTTTTAACCTTAAAATTTACTATATATTAATAAGTTTCCTCTGTTTTCTTTCATTGTGATTTTCTTTCTCTATGTATTACTGTCTTTTGCTTGGTTGTTTTTCTTTGTTATGATCACAGGCTTGACTATTTTTTTTTCATCCACTCCCAACATTTCCATGTTCTTTTTATTGCATGTATCTCAGTAATAGCATTTTTAACTGGAAAATTGAAAATTCCAGAGGGATACTGTCTGATTCTAGTGGGAAATTTTGTCAATCATATTTACTATGATTTTGATACTTTTGACATCTTCATCTTAACTTGTGATTTTTATGTGCTCTGTTCCTTACATTTTTGTCCTTGAATTATTTTTATTTAATGGCTTATTTATTTCCTCTGCCTGTATGAATTGTTTGTATTGTGTTCCTTTTCTCTTGGTGCTCAGAACTGAGTCTTGCCATTCATAGTTTAAAACTCCTGACCCAGGCTTTTCTCTGGTAATAAAGAACCTGGGATGCTTGAGCTTCAGTTGTCCTCTCCACTTGCTGCTCCATTTCAGTTCAGGAACTCTCTCTCTCTCTCTCTCTAGCTGTATCTAATATGTTCTTTAATCCATTCATGGAGTTTTTAATCTCTGTGATTATATTTTTCCAGGAGGTCTGTTTGTTCTTTTTTTTTAAAGAAAAAGAAAAGGCTTCTGTTTTTATCAAATTTTAAGAATAGTTTGATCCTTTACTTTTTTATATTTTTATTGAAGTTTTGTGCATTTCATACAGCATTTCTCAATTCAATTTAGACTCATTCCCTTTCCATGCCTTACCCCAGATCCTTTATTTTTAAGCCTTTGCTAATACACATTTCATCTGTTTATCTGAGATTTATCTAAAGTTTTAGGGGGCTATATAGTGACCCTTATATATGGTGATTGATTTCATTGTGTTCTGGTTTCTTCTGTTGTGTATGTTTGGAAAATTATTATTGTGAATCCATAATTTGCTTAAGTTAATCTGTGTGAATCAGGTCCTCAGTTGGATGGGTTCTCCCCTGGAGAGGATTTACATCTGTGCATGATACATGCTGAGTCCGTTCTGTTAGATGCACAAAAGTGCTACTGACCTTGGCCTCTTGAGTCTGACATTCCTGTCCTGGCTCTGAAGTCTGGTCAGCATTCTCAGCTTGCACTTTTATCAGCATCTGTCCTTATTAACTGTCCACCTACTCTTCTGCTTCCATCTCACTCACATTCTCCTTCACTCCCTCCTTCCCTCCCTTCCCCCCACTCCTTCCCAGCCTCCCACACTTCTCACCTGTCCCTTTGTCCTTTCTTCTTTGCTTTCTACACTCCTTCCCTCTTGCCCTTCCTTGTGTAATTACCATTGCTTTTGGCCGAATACTAATAAATTGTGCTTTTATTTAGAATTCAGTTGTATTTTTGTAGAAAATCTCATGAGAGTATCCAGCCTACTATGCTTCTGGAAACAGAAGTCTCTATATATTTGCCAGGAATTAACTGTATAGGGAGGGTTCATAGTTTTCAGTATGCACTTATGATATGGAAACAATCTAATCTTTATACCTATAATATTTAACAGAACTATGTTTATTTGTAAGATTTAACCTCTGAGTTTTTAAATCTCTTGACATTTCAAATATATGTTGAGTTTCCCTAATCTGAAAATCTGAAATCCAAAATCCCTGAGTCCAACACTTTTTGAGCACTAAAATGATGCTCAATAAGTTTTACATGTCAAATTTTCAGACTATGGATCTTTAAAAAGTCTGTAAATATTCCTAAATCTGTGACATCTAAAACAGTTTTGGTCCCAAGCCTGTCATCTGACAGGTAACCAATACTGAGTTGAGCCTGCCTTCGGAAGATTCTAATGTCGGACAGTTTGCTTAAATTGTGGGAATGGCAGAAGTGGAAAGGAGAGCCAGGAGAGAAGAGCGTCATCCGTTTGGCTTTCACCTCACTTCTCCTAGGTTACCTTTGGGAGTTAGTCTGAGAACCCCCCAGCTTGCACCCCACCCCAGAAGCAGAATAGGGAGACTTATCAGCTGTCCTGGTGCCCTAGCTCGAAGTGGGGAGGTGAGGCACTGGGAACTAGGGGTGGGAGCCCACAGGGTGTGAGTAGGTGATTGAACAGGACCCTTGAGTCTTGTTTTCCCCTTTAAAGGTCATCAGCAATCTGTCTCATCCTAAACCTTTAATTTCTACGTATCTATACTCTTTCTAAATAAAAGCATGTGGCTTGTGTAAATGGAATATTTTCAGTATTCCAAGATACAGTGTTCAGACACATACCTTTGATTGAATGTTACAGAAATAAATTAACAGCAGCTCGTGCTGTCCATGGAGAGTTTGATCTGTGTCAATCCACGCTAGTATATCATGTGACCTGCACTGCAGCCGGATAAGAATGGCACTGTCGGGGCTGGAGAGATAGCCTAGCCCTTAAGAGCACCGACTGCTCTTGCAGAGGACCCGGGTTCGATCCCCAGCACCCACATGGCGGCTAAGAATCGTCTGTAACTCCAATGCCAGGAGAACTCCAGTTCCAGGGGAATCCGAGACCCTCTTTTGACCTCCGTGGCATTGCACGACACGGGTACACAAACCTACATGCAGACAGTACACTCATACACATACAAAAAATAAATAAAAATTAAAAAAAGAGAAAAAAACAGAATGGCACTGTTTTGTTTGTCTGGGCAATGAGAAAATGCAAGTCTGGCCAAAAATCTATTTGCATCTAAAACCCAAGTTGTTTCCATGGGGATTGTTTATAGGGGGCTGCTTTGTCCCATATTATACCAAATGGCAATAGAATTATACCCATATTTCATTTGGCTTTTAAAGAAATGTTTGATTTTGTCAATGCCTTCTTAAGGTCCTGTTTGATGAATAGAAGCATTGGAGTAATTGTTTTGCTATTGCTACCTCTGTGATGGGGAAAAAGCAATTTGCCTCCCCCTTCTTTCACCTGAAAAATCAGTAAAATCAGAGCCAGGCTTAGTGGCACACACAGATCTCTGTGGGGTGTAGGCTAGCCTGGTCTACATAGCAAGTTCCAGGCCAGCTGGGGCAACAGAGAGACTCTATCTGAAAAAGACACAAGCACACACACAATAATAATACATAATTTTAATTTCAAAATATTTTGAAAATCGGCTGTGATGTTTGTGCCTTATGTATCCAGTTGTAACTTTTATATCTAACTCTAGTTTTTTGTTTGTTTGTTGCTTCTGGCTTAATTGTAGCAGGACTAAAAAGTCAAAGCAACAGTAAGCAATCAGGAGCAAGTTCTTAGTGTCCGTAATTAATTTCCTTGTGCTTACTCATTGTTTACAAGTAAAAGCAACTTAGTGCAAGAGTGAGGAAACTTCCAAAAGTTATTGATTGGAACAAGAGTCAAGGGCAACGTCCAGCTCAGCTCTGTCCCTGCCGCTGAAGTTGCACATGCAACCGTTTCCCCCACTCTCTCTACATTTGTGTGACTAAAATTATGCTTTCAGCCTGTCAGAAAAATCTGCCTTGACTTTGTAAGTTTATATAGGACTCCATACATGACTTAGATGTGGTCAGCTTTTAGTCTACCTCACGAGAAGGGATATTTTCATTTTGGATATTTCTTTGAAGAAAAATGAATCATCCACGAATCCTCTTTGAAAAGCATAGCAATGGGGCTGGAGAGATGGCTCAGCAGTTAAGAACACTGACTGCTCTTTCAGAGGACCTGTGTTTGATTCCCAACACCCACATGGTGGCTAAGAACCATCTTTAGTGCTGTGGTGGTGCATGCCTTTAATCCCAGCACTCTGGGAGGCAGACACTGGTGGATCTCCGTGAGTTCAAAGCCAGGCCACCCTGGTCTACAGAGCGAGCTCCAGGCCAGCTAGGACTAAAGGGAGGTCCTGTCTCAGAAAATACCAAAAAAAAAAAAAAGGAGCCATTTGGTATTTTAATTTGAAAGTCCATAGTAACCATTTTCATTTGAACAAGTATGTTAAAACATCATGTTACACTCCAGAAATATGTACAATAAAAACAAACAAAATAGTTAAGTTCCAGAATATGAAACAGAAAAGTGTACAGAAATCTTAGTCATAATTGTCAGCATTTGTTATATTTACTTCTCGTCTCTTCAACAAATTGTGCATTCACAGGAAAATATCCTAGCGAAAAGACACCGTACCAATCCAGTTTGGGACGTGGGAACTGAAGGCGGGGCAGTCCTGAGGAGGGCACAGGTGATAATCCGGAAGGATTTGTTTGCTTGGGTTTTAATTTGACAATGAGCTATTTACCATTAAATGATCAATGTAGAATTCTGCATGACTCGTTAGTGATGGCTGTGGATGGATTCCCACTCGGGTACATGAAACAACTGGGCTGGATGGCGTTCAAGCTGTGGATGATGGAATACTGTTTTGTTTCTTGTTAAGAAGGACATTCCTGGGGCTGGAGAGATGGCCTAGCAGTTAAGAGCTCTGACTGCTCTTGCAGAAGACCCGGGTTTGATCCCCAGAACCCACATGGCGGCTGAGAACGGTCTTTAACTCCAGTTCCAGGGGAATCCGACGCCCTCTTCTGACCTCCACCGCATTGCACAACATGGGTGCACAAACCTACAAGCAGACAGTACATTCATACACATACAAAAATAAATAAAATTTAAAAAAATAAAGTAAAATAAAAAATGTTTAAAAAAAAAGGACATTTCTGTGAACAGGGTTTTTTTTGAAACCCTATGAAAGATTCTTACACAAACTTTTTCTTTGTTGACATGAGATAAATGAAAGAAATAGGGGAGGTAACTAGTCAGAGTTTGGAAGCTTCAAACAGTTTTAAGGAAATATTCTGTGTGGTGTTATTCATCAAATGCTTGTCTCTTGGTGAAGGAAAATAATTTGCTTATACCTGAGACCATTCTCTAATGCCTAGCTAGTGTACTCAGTCTGTGCCACCAACATCTTTTAAAAGCAAGTTTCTAAGTACTTGGAGAAAATATGGATATGATTCCATAGACTGTAGTCTTAGATGGCAGTGCCGTTTGCGAAAAAAGACAAAGACAAAGCTCACCAGAGTCATGCCAGATAGTGAATGCTCAGCCTGAGGAAGAACAAGAAAGGTGTATCTGTGGCAGCCTTGGGAAGTTGTCTGAGGGGCTCAGCTCTAAAAGGTGGGAGAATAAAGTAAGTGGTATGAATTTGTGAAAAATATCAGTGAAATGTCTGGGTTGACGTTTTATGAAATGTTTCACAATGAAGGTGGTAGAGAAGAGAACTCGGCATGGGCACAGTAGGTGACCAAGAGAAGACAGCTACTGACTTCCCTTTTTTCTCCCCTCTGTGCAACTGCCGTGTGACTAGAATGGAGCACATTGTCATAAGGGAGCCTGAAGCCCAAGATGGAGAGGGAGGACCTAGCTGCTTCAACCTGGTTCATGATTTCAGGTCTGGATGAATTAACAACTTGGAACATCAAAAGTATTCATAGAAATGTACACTAAGTGACGGTCTACCAGAAATAAAAGAAAGAACTGAAAAAAGAAAAGAAGCAGTTGTCCTTATTTTTAAACTTGAGACCACTATAGATTCTGGAAACTGCAGATGAGGCAGTGGGATACTATTCACCAGTAGACGTCCAGCTATTTCTAATATTTCTTCTGAAAGAAGAAAGAAGTAAAATCAAAAATCAAGATGACAGCTGGGACACAGTTCCCCAAGGGTCTTGTAGGAGAGAATTCTTCTTTCTGTAGTTTCTGACAGTGGCCATCAACCTTTGGTATTGTTGGCTGGGAGCTGTATCACTCCAATTTATGCCTCTCTTACCACATTGTATTCTTCCTGCATGTTGCATGGCAATTTCCTCTTCCTATATGGACACTAGTCTATTTTTACTAGGGCTCATCCCAATGACCTTAACACCAATGGAGACTCTATATCCACATGTAATCAACCAGCATACTAGGGTTTAAGATTTCACAGCTCTTTGAAAGAAACATAATTCAGCCTGTAATAAGGGAGTAAAACATATTCATCCAAGCAGTTGCCTATAATTATGATAAAAGGAAAAGTGACGTCAAAAGTTGGATCCTCAGCACCAAAACCAAAAATGAGAAGTAAACCAGCACTGTGAGAACAAGTAACAGAGTGACCTAATTTAATGTGATTGGGAGCTATCCAGGTAAAAAGGAAAATAACTTTCCAAGAAGAAACAATGGCAGAAAGCCGGAGGCTTGGAGTTCTGAGGAAGCTGAAAGGAAACCCAGTGTTTCTCAGAGGAGAGAGGAAGCAGCCAGAGATGGGCTAAGGAGATAGGGAGGTGCAGGTCCAACCTGGCTCTGCACACTGTGTTCATCAGGCTAGGTGGATATTAAAAAGCAAACTACAAGACATACATAGGATGGAAGATGACCATAAGCAAAGAAAAGTCTTGCTAATGCTGTAGTAGCTCAGAGGACCCGGGGGTGAAAAGCAGAGGGCGAGGGGCAGAGCCAGGGGCAGCCTGCAACACACAGGTCAATACCTTTTCACCTGTGTGGGCGAGAAAGCAAATGTTCCAATGAGAGTTGATGGACAGATCAGACTACAGTATTCACGTGGAGAACAGCAAAATCCAAGGCTAGAAAGGTAGGCTGTCTCCAGGTCACAGAGGGGTGGTTTTGGAACCCAGGCTGAAATACGTGAGGAGCTGGCAAGAGACAGATGAGATTCTGGTGTGAATAAGTAGAGTCAAAGCATTATTTGTATTTCATAATTCTCTTAACTATGTTCCAAACATGCTTAAAATCATGGAAACTAAATCCATGCTATCTATGGGCATGTTAGTGCTAAAGACCCTGAGGCCAGATGGAATAGTTCTTTGCAAAGAAGCAGCAAGAATGTAGAGTGGAAGGGAGGTTCAGTTTTGCTTGTTTGAGAACTTTCACACGTGAGCACTAGATTTACATCTCCACCCTTCCCTCTTCCCCTCCAATCTTCCCATTTTCCCCATCCCACTCTCAATTTTAATTATTGTTACACACACACATTTATAGTTGTCATCTGTTACAGAGGTGGGGTTTTGTAAAATTTCCCCTATCCACATTGTCATGTCAACTAATGTCTTCATGCAGGTCTTGTTTAAGATTCCATATTGTTAAGATTTCATGGCTGCAGGGCCAGGACCAACCAACCTTCTTAACTAAATAGCTTCTCTCTCTCTCTCTCTCTCTCTCTCTCTCTCTCTCTCTCTCTCTCTCTCTCTGTGTGTGTGTGTGTGTGTCTGTGTGTCTGTGTGTCTGTGTGTGCGTGTGTTTTAAGCTGCTGACTTTAAAATACATTATGTTAGCTGGACGTAGGCACACGCCTATAATCCCAGCACTAGGGAGGCAGAGGCAGTTGATCTTTGTGAGTTCAAGGCCAGCCTGGTCTACATAATGAATTCCAAAAAAAAAGTTGAGCATGGCTATATGGCGGTCTAACTCCAGCATGGGACATAGACAAAGAGAGATCCCAGAGCTTGCTGGCTAACCAGTCTACCAGAACAGGGAGCTTAAGACAATAAGGCAGTCTCGAGGTAATAAGGCAGAGGACACCTGATGTTCTGCTATGGCCACTATGTGTGTTCCTGCATGCTTCCCCCAAAATACATACACACACATACAAATACACAAAACATATTTAAAACTCAACATAATTTTTTTTGATCTTTTTGAAACAGGTTCTCCTTGTAGTCCCATCTGGCCTGGAACTCACTCTGTAGACCAGGCTGGCCTGGAATTCACAGAGATCCACCTGCCTCTGCCTCCTGAGTGCTAAGATAAAAGTCATGTGCCACCACCCCGGGCTTCACCACACCGGGCTTAAAGAAGGTTCTTAGCTGTCATGTGGGTACTAGGAATCAAACCAGGATCCTCTGCAAGAGAAGTTGGTACTCTTAACTGCTGAGCCATCTCTCCAGCCCCACCCAGCTTTTTAAATGTGCTTCTTGGGGATTCAAGTCCAAGTCCTCAGCTTCCAAAGCAAGTGCTCTTACCCACTGGGCGATCTTGCCAGACCTTCTTTTGTTTTAGTGAGTAATTTTGATAAAATCTACTCTTCACATATTAAATACCTTAAAATTTTGATGAATGATTTTCAAGTAATTTTTGTTTGTTTGTTGTTGTCAACGTTTTTTAATATAATGCTTTTATTGATGTTTTGTTTATTTAAGGCATCATTTTTCAGTTCAATTTGGGCATATTCCCCTTTCCCTTCGCCCACCCCACCCCAGATCATGTATTTTGCCATAACTGTCCTGCATCTTTCTCTCAGTCTTTTTTTTTTATGGAATTCAAATTTTCCTCCTTTAATTTTATATTACTCTAAAATATGGATAGATACTTTCCACACATATACAGTAATTACAGAGTCTGAGAGTAAGTGGTGGGTTGATTCTAGAGCCTGTTGAGAGATTTACATTATAACAATATAGTTGCTTTCAGATAAACAGAAATATAACAATAATGTTGTTCAGCTTGCCTTTCAACTGGGGATTTGGTAATTTTAATTATACTATAATTCATATTTTAAATGAATAGTAATGTAAGCTGTGTTACTTAAAATTAAATCAAAATAGATGTTTGGAGGACCTTTTGTTTAAGATTTTATATATTCTTTTTTAAAGAAACTGTTCTTTCAGCTGGGCATAGTGGCACACGCCTTTAATCCTGTCACTTGGGAGGCAGAGGTAGGTGGACCTTTGTGAGTTCAAGGCTAGCCTGGTCTACAGAGTGAGTTCCATGACAGCTGGGGCTACAGGGAGACCCTGTCTCAAAAAGACAAAAAAAAAAAGAAATTATCTTTCATTATTTATTATGAAAATAACAATTATTTTACAAAATCAAGGCCCTTTTCCCCCAAAAGGAGTTATTTTGAATAAAGGCAGAGGAAGAGTTGTTCTACTGACTGGTGTTTAAGAGGTTGAGTCACCAAAATTTCAAAGTGAGTTTTGAAAATTATGGAGCTTGCTTACTTGGAAAAATGCTAAGCGGGTTTTCTTATTTATGTTCTTATTTATGGAGCTCTAGAGACTAACTAAGCAGCATGCAGCCTTGCTTTATTTACTTATGTTTCTGAGACAGTCTTCCTATGTGGCCCAGGCTGGCCTTGAACTCTTGATCTTCCTATTTCAGCCTCCCGAGTGCTGTGATTATTGGAATGCATTACTACACTTGGCTCCTTTTTTCTCATGAAGACGTCTCCACTGTTTCCAACTCCAGCTCAGGTCTGAGCAGGGCACCCCTGGCTGTGTATTCCAGTAGGGCCAGCTTGCTTCTCTGTCTCTCTACCAGTGTCTCCCTGCTCCCTCCAAGGTTCCTAAAGAAATTCCAGTAAGATTAATGCTTTTCCTTTTTGAAATTTAGAAAATTGGATGTTTCAGTTGAGCAATTGGTAGATTGAGTTCATTCTATGCATAATATAAAAATTAAGACAAGTTTTGGTTAAAAAAAACTTACAGGAGTAATTGTTTACAGTTACGACATTTTAAAATTGGGTAATGTGTCAAGAATGTCAGACTTGCATTGTTTCAATTTGTGTTCATTTTCAAAATTATCCTTCGTTTGCACATTCTAAAAATAAATTTTAGTGGCTATGAACCATGGGGATGAAACTGGAATCGTTTCCCTTGCTTCCTCTGAGCACACGATAGGATTGCTTTATTCAGATTTAGCTTAGCCGGGCGTGGTGGCGCACGCCTTTAATCCTAGCACTTGGGAGGCGGAGGCAGGTGGATCTTTGTGAGTTCAAGGCCAGCCTGGTCTACAGAGTGAGTTCCAGGACAGCTGGGACTACAGGGAGACCCTGTCTCAAAAAGACCAAAAAAAAAAACAAAACAAAACAAAAACAAACAAACAGATTTAGCTGAAGCCAAGTGAATTTAGAAACTTTCCTTAATCAATAGCAGTGTTTCAGTGATCTGCCAAGATGCCAATGATAACTATCTCTGTTCATACATTGTTCTTGTAATTTAAGAAGTACCAATTCAAAACAGTCTTTTTCAAAATTGAAAATGTACTGTCAAAAGCGACCATTTTTTCGAGAAATGCCTTTGTAGCAAAACCATGAAGCTAGGTACCCATCTAACATTTCCTGAGCTAAAAATGGGTATGAATTCTTGTTAAATTCCTTCCCTACCACAGTTCAGTGGAAGGAATTTTGCCTAGCATTAAAACAAAAGTGATAGGATTCTAACAGTGAGTTAAATGAAGTAGCTTTGGAGGAGGAGCGGGTGAAGGATTGAAATGCGGTGCTCTCAATAACTGGAAGAAAATGATGTGAATTTCATGTACATGACCGGAGGGAAGATGGATGGGAGGCTGATTTCTAAAAGAGACCTTTTTCCTCTTGTTCACCTCAAGCAGGAGCTGTGATCTGGTCCTTGGAATTAGTGGATATGGTTGATGAAGGTTTCCAATATGGTTCAAGCCAAAAACCAGGAAAGATTTCTAGCTTCAACCTCATGCATTTTTACTCTTTTCATGTTAGAAATGGGAAAATTTCTGTTCAAGTTTCAAGACATTAGTTCTTAATTTACAGAGAAGAGTTACCTCCCCAGCAACTTAACCTATGGAAGACATGCCTGGGTGTCGTATATTTGATTTTCCCTTCTCCCCATTCGGTATATGTTATTAATATTATTATTTTATTTTATTTTTAGTTCATCAGTTTGCTGGGCTCTGCATTCTGCAGAAATAAATGGGCAATATTTGTCCTGGGAGACCTGCGCTAGCCTCCAGTCCCCATGTAACATGCGCCTGAAGCTTTCGTTGGCGCATTGTGGTGACAGCTCTTCTACTGTACTCAGACAAGCCTTTCTTCCGTGACTGTAGAATCCAGCAGGGGCCAGTGGTGGTTCTTCAAAAATGGCCAAGGAGTGGCTCAGAGGGGAGAGCAAGGATGCTACATGTGGTGGGGAGCTGGCATCTGAGACACCAGGCCAAGCCCCGAGCACCGCAGACATGCTTTTGAGGAAGCAAGGCAGTGACGGATGCGGTACTCCTGAGCAAGGTATCCAGTCTTCCTGCTCAAAGCAGTCCAGGCCTTTCCCCCTGCCCCCAGTTGTGCTACTGTCATTTGAAAAGCAAGGAAATACTACTACTGGTAATAAAGCTACATGTGCAAGGTTTAGATGAGAGGTTTATATTTGCCTTCCTGAGATGTGGGGTGGGTGCCTAAAGATAGAAGTGCTGTTGCTGGTTCCTCAACTGGCTCGAGCCCCTGGTGCACTAAAGCAGGATTCCTTTTATTCCTGAACATTCTGTATAGGCAATAGACTTCCCTCATTGTAGCTGGCATCAGTGAAAAGAAACAGATCCTACTGTAGTTGACTCATGCTCAGCACCCTGCCCTTTAGCCGAGACCCTGAGGATGCCCAAGCCACCCTGCTACTAAAACCTGGGCCCTGCAGAGCCTCGCCTTCCCCAGACTAGATGTCCCTCTGCCACACTCTTTCTCCCTGCCCTGTGGCTGCATGCAGTCCTCCTCTGCTTAGACTTGTGTCCCCAGAGATAAGCATACCCCTTTTCTACCAATTTCTAGTGGTTAAAATCCAACCACCCTGACTTCAAAGGAAGATAGATATTCTAGAGATAATGAAAAGTGATATCTTTACATATGAAAGAAAAAAATGAGGTATAGATGATTTTTAATTGTATTAGGGATGTATGAACCATTTTAAAAATGAAATTTTATTTATTGTAGAGAAATACAAATCAGAACCAATGATCCCATGGTCTTCTAAGTTAAAACCAGTTCCTGCATCCCTTGGTTGTTTTTTTATTATTATTACAATTGTTATTGTTATTTCCATTGTTATTATTTGGGGTTTCTCGTGTTTTGTTTTTCTTTGCAACTCTCCACACTAAACTCATGATATTGTGGGGAGAAGCCATGACTGAACTCTACGCTGCGGTGAGATGTAGCAGGGATCAGCTCCCAGCAGCGTCCGTAGCCGGGGCTGCGGCTCGCGATAATCACTATTGATTTAAAGCTTTATTTAGTGTGAGCTATACCTTCATAGTCAATAAGGTCTTGCCACATTTTCTTAGTGAGGTTGAGAAATGTATTATTTGTTTGTTGTTCTGCCCGCCTCCCCCAATATTAAACTGTGAAATTTGTGATTTGTTTAAACGCTGGGTGAATCATAGTTTAGTTTGCATGTCCAGCTAATTTGTTTCTATACATTTTGTTTGATTCTCTTTCTCCTTCTCTCAGGGCTTTTACAAATATATATATATTATATTATATTATATTATATTATATATATTATATTATATTATATTATATTATATATATGGATCTTCTGAAAATTTTTTTGAGGTGCAAGTTTTTCTCTTATTTTTTTCTCTTTAATTAATGGACAATGCTGAGATTCAATCACTACATTGAAACTGCCTGGCTGTGAAAGTAAAACAAAAAATTCCCATGGGGCTGTTTTCCAACAGTTCTTGGGAACCCCGGGAGTCGGATGCCAGTTTTGACAAATTCATCCGACCTTCGTCTCTTTGCTCTCTCTTCTCTTCAAGAAGGAAGTTGACCTAGTGATTTTCAGCCCATGCATTAACAGGAAACAATAATAAATGTATAGAATTCATATTTTCTAAAAGGGAACTTAAAAACTGCTTCTATCATGTTATGTACAAAACTGGTTTATGCCACATGAACAGAGAATCACAAGTTTGGTTTTGGTACTTTTGTTTCTGTTTGTACTCAGTTGTATAGAACTTCCAAATTCAGAATGAAAAGAAAGCTGTTCTGTATCAAACCATCTAAGCAATAAATGTTATATTTTAAAAAATGGAAAAAAAAAAAAAAGAAATGCAGTGCTCTGCCTCTGCAAAGTGTCCACAGAGGAAATCAGAGCGTCCTAAAAGAGTTCTCAGTTCATCTTCAGACAGAAGAGCACTGATTTACTCCAACCTCCTCCTAGACCAGGCTCTTCCTTCCAGTGTCTGTAACCCAAAATGCCACAGCTAACCCAGTTCTTCTTGATCACTGGCAGCTTCAAAAGGCACTAGGAACATAGGCTCTTAGGTCACTTAGATTTTCTTGGCATCTCAGAATTAAGAAAGGATCAAAAGTAGAATCAAGGTAATGTGAAGTGTTTGTTTTTGAAACAGTTATGTTCATTTTTAAAGTTTCCTTAAGAAGTAATACTGAAAGAACTTCCTTTTTGGTTTTGGTTTTAGTTTGATTTGGTTTGGTTTAAGACAGGGTCTTCCTTTGTAGCCCAGGTTGGTCTGGAAATCAATACGTGGCCTCAAAATAACAATCTTCCTGCCTCCTGAGTGCCTAATTTGAACCTCCTTCTTTTGTTTATTTATGTTTGTTTTATGTGTATGACTGTTTTGCGTGCATAGACGTAAGTAGACCCATACATGCAGAGGCCAGAAGAAGGGTATTGGACCCCTGGGACTGGAGCCATGTGGGTGCTAAGAACAGAACCTAGGTTCTCCTGAAGGGCAGCCTGTGCTCTCAGTCAATGAGCTATCTCTCCATCCCTCCTTCTTTTAAAGAGATTTGGACACCACAGCTGGCCAACCTAAGATTTATCAGCCTTTAAGGAAGATCACTGGACTATGGTAGTGTTCAATGGACAATAGTCAAAGAACTAGAGATTTAAGCTTCAAAATCTAGAAAACCTACTCATGTGAAATATCTTATTCCATAAAAATGCCATGCCAAATGTTAACTGTGTTTAGCTTTATGTGTAAAAGGTAGGCCTAGGGGCTGGAGAGATGGTTCAGTGGTTAAGAGCACCGACTGCTCTTGCCGAGGACCTGGGTTCAATTCCCAGCACCCACATGACTGCTAAGAACCATATTTAACTCCAGTTTCAGGGGAATCCAACGCCCTCTTCAGACCTCTGTGGCATTGCATGACACGGGTGCACCAACCTACATGCAGACAGTACACTTGTGCACATAAAATAAATAAATAAATAAATAAATAAATAAATAAATAAATAAATAAATAGTAGGCCTAATGGGCATTAAACTCTCTGAATAACTTATTGGAAAAATATGGATGCATTCAAGTTGTTTCCCGTGGAAACCTGCTCTTGGAAGAAAGAGGAATCGTCAGGAAATGAAACACAAATGATTGAAGAGTTACAAGGAGTAGAGGCTGATGGGGCAGCCTCCGGCACCACGGTGAACTTCCCAGCTAGCTTTTGGTTTTAATGACCGGGAACTGCTCAGCACAGCTTACCTGCACAGGATGTTTGTGGCAACAGTGTAGGGAAACCGGCATAGGAACACTGGAAGTTCAGAAGCCCTGGAAGGAAGGAGAAGGCTGCTGCCCTTCCCTCCGTGTCTCCCTGCTGGGGTGGCAGATTGAGCCCCCTCTGCTCTGTGGGACTGCAGCCTGAGTACCTTGCATGTGACCAACCTAGTCATTGTGTTCGTCAGAGTTTTGAGACCATCTGAGTGTGCTCAGCTGTCCGACCATCTGTCTCTGGCATCTTTTCCTGTGATATAAAGCTGGAAGGCAGTGCTGTGGGGAGGAAGGAGCAGGTCGGCAGTGATGGTCTTCAGCAAGGTGGCGATAAAGCTCAGAGGCTGTGAAGAAGGCTTCAGATTCACATGTGGTGGGCTTCATCCCTAGTTTGACCACAGGCAGACTGATGTTGGGCAACTATTTGTTTGTTCATCTATACAGTGAAATTAATAATTGACTTAATTTGTAGGACCGATGTAAGTGGTAAGAGTCATGAGAGAATTAAGTACAGAAGATGTCAGTACTGAGCACATCGGAAGCACTCAACAGACCCGAGGCCTTTTTAATAGCAGCACTTGTAGATTAATGATGGATATAAAAGGTACTTCCTGATGTCTGCAATGGCACATATAGGGTGACTGGCCCTAGCAGCTTGGAGAAAGGGAACAGGTGTACCCTCTGGCATTCAGGGTGATTTATTGGCCACCCATTGCTAAAGGCCTTATGAGTATGAGAACGGCGTCTGCTTGGTGCCCAAGCTGCCACCAAGTTCAAGCAGTGCTGACTGGGCAGCTGCTCTGGTTACGAAGGCACTTTGCTTTCAGAGTCTCACTTTTTCTTTCTTTCTCGCTTCCCCCAGACCTAGAAACAAAGTTAAATCGTTCATTTTTTTACCATTCTCCAGCTACTTCAGTGAGGTCCCTAGAGATGTGCTCCAGCCGTGTTTCATTTTTTTTTTATTAATTTTTATTTCTGTATGTGTATGAATGTACTGTCTGCATGCAAGTCTGTGCACCCGTGTCGTGCAATGCCGCGGAGGTCAGAAGAGGGTCTCGGATTCCCCCGGAACTGGAGCTCTCCTGGAATTGGAGTTTCAGACGGCTCTCGGCCGCCATGTGGGTGCTGGGGATCGAACCCGGGTTCTCTGTAAGAGCGGTCGGCGCTCTCAACCGCTAGGCCATCTCTCCAGCCCCCCGTGTTTCATTTTTACTGAAGTTAAGTATATCCATGTGTTAGGAAGCACCAGCTGTCTTTAGGAACTTTCCAGAATTCTAGATCAGCTGTTTATTTGCTGGCTAACTTTGTAGTGACCCCAATTGTGTCTTTAATTTTTACTTATATCTACAATGTCATTCACCTATCTGGAGAATACTTTGGAGGAAGAAAGTGTTCAGAAAGTTTGATACAGAGAAAAGATAAGTTTGGGTAAGCTATTAAGTAAATGTGTATAGAAAAGTGTTTTCTAGAAAAGCAAATGTTGGGCTGGAGAGGTGGCCTAGAGGTTAAGAGCGCCGACCGCTCTTACAGAGGACCCGGGTTCGATCCCCAGCACCCATATGGTGGCCGAGAACCGTCTGAAACTCCAATTCCAGGAGAACTCCAGTTCCAGGGGAATCCGAGACCCTCTTCTGACCTCCGCGGCACTGCACGACACGGGTGCACAAACTTGCATGCAGACAGTACATCCATACACATACAGAAATAAATTAAATTAAAAAAAAAAGAAAAGAAAATGTTTTCCATTTCAGTCAGTCAAAAAATTTGTGGTAGGTTTTGTTTGTTTGGAGGGGGTTGTTTGTTTGATTGTTGTTGTCAGTAGTAGTGTTGGGTTTTTGTTTTTCTTTGTTTGCTTGTTTGTGGGTTTGGGGGTTTTTGTTTTGTTTTGTTTTGTTTTGTTTTTGAGGGCTATTTTTTGCTAATCCAGGATGAACAGTTACCATTTCTGATTGAATAATACTTTGCTTTTGAGAAATTAATCCCTCAAAGCTAAGTAAAAAGAATTACCATCAATGCCATACTTATCTGCTTTTGCTGAGTTATTTAACCTACAATATAATATGAAACTTCATGTTAGAATTTTAAAATTGTAGGAACATAATTGATGTTGCACATGGATCTTAGAAAATCAGAATATCTAGCTTGGAGAAATAAGGGGGTGGGGAGGGCAAACATATCTGCCCTGTACTGTTTATCGAATTTCTTTCCATCAGTCCAGAAATGGAAACTCCATATGCCTCACCTCACCACACGACCCTGGGATGAAGGAGGAAAAGCTGGGTTATAACTGGGACAAGCTAATTGGTTGAAGGCTCTTAGGACACCTGCATCACTGGCTTCTCACTGTTTTTCCCTCCTGTAATGTTTCCCGGGGGCTTGTGATAGTGATAGAGGGACTGAGTGACATTTCGTCCTTTTCATAGTGGAGGGGGAAGAATGATTTCCATGTGACTAACTGGTACTTGAGATATGGAAGTAAAGCGAAAATCCAGGATGGATTTTGGAAAGATACCTGTAAGACCTTGACAGAATGTCTGCCACATGGTGTTAAATCATCAGGATTAAGGGTGCACTAGACCCAGAATTCTGAACTGTCAAGTTGATGACCTGGATTGAAGTTTTAGACATTATAGCTCTAGGTTGCTAAAGAAGGAATTTACTTTTTGGCAAGAATTAATGAGTTCATCAAAGTATAGTTGTCTAGAAACTGTCATTCTAGCCTTTCGCCAGGCATGGTGGTGCATGCCTTTAATCCCAACACTGAGGAGGCAGAGGCAGGTGGATCTCTGTGAGTTCAAGGCAAGCCTGGTCTACATAGTGCGTTCCAGGCCAGCTGGGGCTATAGGGAAACCCTGTCTCAAAAATACAAAAAAAAAATAAAGAAAGAAAGAAAGAAAGAAGAAACGAAGGAAGGAAGGAAGGAACCCTGTCTCAAAAATACCAAAAAAAGAAAGAAGAAAGAAGAAAGGAAGGGAGGGAGGGAGGAAGGGAGGGACGAAGGAAAGAAACTGTCATTCTTCAGTGGGAGTGGGCTGAGGAAGATTCGAGTGCATCATTAGCCTCAATAAAATCTTTCAGAGACTGCGGTGCATACTGTTAATCCCTTCAGACCTCCCTCATCTAATTATTTTCAGACCTCAGCTAATGTGTATTTTTGTTCCTCAAAGGAAGCCACCGTTTTAGCAATTAATAAAGCAATCATCTCTTAAGGACCGAGGGGCACCTATTTCTGTTATCACTAAAATCACTTGTGATTCCTAAGGGATCTTAGAGGCTGTCTATCCACAGGCCAAGGACATGGTTATGAGTGTGGCTTGGGCTCTTCCCAAAGGCTGATCTTTGTTCAGTATGTAGGCATAGGCTCCAGGATAAATATGCATCCTTGCTCACAGTAGCAGTCTGGATCTGATGGTAGAGTGAGTACCTATTTTTCAGCAATAAAAATGCCTTGTAAAAATGACAGTAAGCTTGCCATACCCAGTTCACACAAGAAATTTATATTTTTGAAGTTTTAAGAAGTCGTAAAACTTAAAATATAAAATTACTAACATCAGGCATATGTATTTTTTTTCAGATTCTACTTTACATACTCCTTTCATAGATCACTGTCTCCACAAAAACATATTTTAAAAAACCATCAAATTATTTTTCTTCTTTATCTTCTAAACATTGGATGAGGTACCTGCTAGAACTTAATAAATGTTTGATAATGACTCCTTAAATTAGCTGTTATGTTTTTATGCCTCTTTTCTCCCATCCATTGTATTTCTACAAAATTAATTTTATGTCATTGCTTTTGCAGTCAATATTTTACCTGGCTACATGTAGAGGTTGTTTACATAGCACAGTGAGCACTCTGCCAGTTCTGAGAAGTTTCTGACCTATGCTTTTTAGTACTTACAAGCAACTGAAAACTTGATGAAGAGCATCTTTGTTTCCCAAAGCAACAGAGAAGAGCTGTATACAAAAAGTACTTTCCATCTTTAGTAGGAAAGTAGTAGAAATAATTCTGCTACCTTGGTAATCTGGAGTAAATTTAATTCTTTTTCTAAACTTTATTTCTTTGAAGCAGGTACTTGCTTATATAGCCCAGGCTAGCCTGAAACTTTCAACCCTCATGCCTCAGCCTCTGGAGCACTGAAATTACAAACTTGTGCCACCACGTCTGGCTTAAATTCAATTTTATGTCAAAGAGATGGCCATCACTAATCTATTCATTTGGGGAAACTTAGTTGGTTCATTTATTTTCTTTCACTGTATGCTATTTTAACTTTAGAAATTTCACAAACATCATCATGATTATAATATCAGAACAACAACCAAAAAAGGTTTGAAAAGAGCTCCCCACAGTTTACCACTCCCCCCCCACCCCCACATAAATCTTTTCTTGTTTCTTTGTTTGCATCCACATCGAGTCCTATGAATATGCATAGTTGTAGAATTTGTGTCTCTCATTTGCAGCAGTTGAGGTTCACCATGCACTTATTCTATCATGAATGTTCTATTTAAAAGTCACATGTCCCTCATTTGTTACCTGTCATATTCTTGGAGCTGATAACAATGTGTCCTATTTTCACATGCTCTTAAATCATTAATGAAATTCTGTCGGTCATTTTAGAGCATTTTCCATTTGGCAGTGGGTCCTGATTCTTGCTCTTTGAACATGTCTGTTTGTGCAAAACACTTCATGTCTCACCTCTCATCCCCTCCCAGCTGACCTTTCTGTTAAACTTCTACTTTTTGCTTTCTTTTTTTATTGTCGTTGCTGGTCTTTTTGAGATAGGGTCTCCGTGTAGCCACAGCTGGCCTGGAACTTGCTATGTAGACCAGGCTGGTCTCGATCTCACAGAGATTTGCCTGCCTCTGCCTCCCCAGTGCTGGGATTAAAGGCGTGCATCACCACGCCCAGAAGCTTTCTGATTCTTTTTATCAGCTCTCATCTTCTAATATGTTATAGAGAAATAGCTATTTAAGAATTAGCTAAGGACAGACATTGCCTCACTTTGATTTATAGAAATAGTGAGGCTTTGATTCTAGAAACCCGAATGCAGTATTGGCAAAATTAGTGATGCCACCTAGTAAATTTTTCAGCAAGCATTTGTGAAGTGGCAAGCTTTGGAATGCTGTCAGGTAACACAGGGCAAAACAAAGGTATATAAAAGTTTATTTTTACCTTCAAGGAACTTTTTATTCATTTCCATTTTTCTAAGAATGCTTTTTTATATTCCTTGAATGATTGCTTTCAGCAATATGCATTTATAATATGTGAATGATATTCAATTAACTTTAACTAGATTTAACATGAAACTTTATTCACATTCCAGAAATGTCTCCTCTTATGAGCAACAAGTCATTTAGAGTTAATATACAAAATAGTCTTGCTTTATTTGCTATTTTAAAGTTCCAATGCTTTTAGATGAGAAATGCTTGAGTGTTTATTTACAGTATGTAAAGGTCTAAGTTCTTGAGTGAACGTGCCAAGCAGTGACTTCATGAGTTTAGGTTATCGATGATGAATATCATGAAGTTGAAGGCAGCAGGACTCCACATCAGCAAGGTTATTTGAGCAGGTACCCTCTGCATAACATACAAGCAGAGATGACTGTCTCTCCAGGTACATTGACCGATAAGCAGGACATCATATTCTGTTCCTTAGTTGCCTCCCTGTCTGGTGAGCTACAGGATTATAGATGGGGACACTTCTTAAACTGTGGTATTTCTTTTGCACATTGTTTATATGTATTCATTTGGAGTTAAAGTGGAAATAGATATTAAAAATATATATTATATGAAATACATAGAAGTAAAAACCCATCATCCAAATATGATTAGGTTGATGTTTTGGTTTAAACCTTTTTTACTGCAATATATGTATCTATGTGTGTATATTATCTTACTAAAGTCCGTAGTTTGTATTATATAATGATATTGTTTTGGCCAATGTGTGTTGCAGAGTGAGACTTTTTATCTTCTTTATTCATCTCCATTTAAAAGATCTTATAATACTTGCTATAGAATTTGAGCCTGTTTATTTAAAAGTCTCAAATAAGCACATGAATTTTAGTACTAATTCATACTTAAAGCATGGTTGAAGCTGGGTGTGATGGCACTTACCTTTAGTCCCCGCACATAGGTGGCAGAGGCAGGGGGATCTCTGTGAGTTTGAGGCCAGCCTGATCTACATAGCAAGTTCCAGGGCAGCTGCTACAAGAAGACCCTGTATCCAAAAGCCTCCCCTCCCCCCAAAAAAGAGCATAGTCAAAGTGCAGTTCTAGTCAGAACAATCTAAAGGTGTTGGGGAGGTGAGCTTTTCATTCTGAATTCACATCAGCTCTATGTTCACTGTTTACAGAGAAAACGGAGAGTTCACACATACTCAGTAGAGCTTTAGAATACACAACCAGCACCTTTTTACCTACTTTTAGACCCTAGCTAGAGGCCACATTTGCCACACAATTCCACACCTATTCCTAGCACACTCTCTGGCATTTAGTAAGGCCTAGGAAGTCTTGAGTTGGATGAATGGTTAAAAAAGACAACCTACAAGAGTAGCAAACCACTCCTTTCCTGGTAGTGAGGAGTCAAGGGCCATCCAATCAGATGGCACCTATTTCTGTCAACACTGTTGTGCTTCTCAACACAAAAATGTGTAGTAACTAAACAAAAGAGCAAATCTTTTCAGCCACTTTTGCTTGTTGTCAACAAACTACTCGGAGTCAAATGTGTGAGGGAACCTTGGGAAACTTGCAGCATCCTTTTCTATTTATTTATTTTATTTATGTTTTTTACTTATTTGTTTTGGTCTTTTTGAAACAGGGTCTTCCTATAGCCCCAGACTGGCCTTGAACTCACAGAGATCCACCTGTCTCTGCCTCCTGAGTGCTGGGATTAAAGGCATGCACCGCCACGCGGGGTTCAGCATACTTTTCTTACACCTTCCTGGTTGCTGGGAACACTTCTCTATTTACTAAAGGGGTCGGGGTATGCGCAGCTGTCTTCCGTGTGTGTGTGTGTGTGTGTGTGTGTGTGTGTGTGTGTGTGTAGGGGGTTGAGGGGAGGCAGTCATTAACCCTGGGGAGGCGGCTGCAGGCTAGCTCCTAACCCTTCCTCCCACTTGTAGGTTATCTCTTCACCATGATTCCCTGCAGAGCCGTACTCACTTTTTCCCGATGTCTGATCCGGAGAAAAATTGTCACTCTGGACAGTCTAGAAGATTCCAAACTATGCCGCTGCTTAACCACCATGGACCTGATTGCTCTGGGGGTTGGAAGCACCCTGGGCGCTGGGGTTTATGTCCTGGCTGGGGAAGTCGCCAAAGCGGATTCTGGCCCCAGTATTGTGGTGTCCTTCCTCATCGCTGCCCTGGCCTCAGTGATGGCAGGCCTTTGCTACGCTGAATTTGGGGCCCGAGTGCCCAAGACTGGATCTGCGTATCTGTACACCTATGTCACCGTTGGGGAACTGTGGGCCTTCATCACTGGCTGGAATCTCATCCTATCATATGTCATAGGTATGTTTCTGAAATAAACCTCAACTGTATACATGGTGGAAAATAGGACTCGCAGGGTCTCTGTAGTCAGGGGTAGGTAGTCAGGTATGTGTGTATGTTCACATGTATACAGGTGTACTTGTTTCTGTGTGTGAATGCATGTGGAGGCTGCAGGTGGACATCTGGACTCATCCCTTCCTTGCTCTTCCACTCCTTCTTTGAGGCAGGGTCTCTCAGCTGAATCTAGTGCTTGCTGGCCCAGCTCATCTCACCAGCCAGCCTCCTCTGGGGGATCCCATCTCCCCCTTCCAAAGCTGGAATCACATCCTGAGTTCTGGGGATCTGAACCTGTCCTCTTGCTTATCAGCAAATGTTGCAAGCATCTCCCCTGCCTCTACAGTTTTTGTATAGTGCTTTATTGCAAATAAAGTTGCCTGATGGAAGCATTTAATTGCCAGTGTAGCTGTATATAGTAATGCACACCTGTAACCTCTACCCTCAGGAACCTGAGGCAGTATTGTATGGGGCCTGCCTGGGCTGCATAGCAAGACTCTGCCTCAAAAAAATAACAACAACAACAACAAAAAAAAAAAAAGCAGGGGCTGGAGAGATAGCCTAGCAGTTAAGAGCACCGACTGCTCTTGCAGAGGACCGGGGTTCGACCCAGCACCCACATGTGGCTGAGAACCGTCTGTAACTCCAATTCCCAGAGAATCCAGTTCCAGGGGATCCGACACCCTCTTCTGACCTCCACGGCATTGCAACATGGGTTGCACAAACCTGCATGCAGACGTACATTCATACACATAGAAAATAAATAAAAAAATTTTTAAAACGAAATTATATATATATATATATTGTAAATTGTTCTATTACAATAGTAATTTGGTTGAATTTTACAATGAGATTAAAATTTTCAACTTGTGTGAACTGAGCTTTATCCAGGGATAGAGACAGAAAGGACATCGTGTTCTTTTTCTACCAGTAACCTTTTATTCTCTGAACGTTGTTTTGGGAAGGTACATCAAGTGTCGCAAGAGCATGGAGTGGCACCTTTGACGAACTCCTCAACAAACAGATTGGTCAGTTTTTCAAAACATACTTCAAGATGAATTCCACTGGCCTGGCAGAGTATCCGGACTTCTTTGCTGTGTGCCTTATATTACTTCTAGCAGGTAAGAAACCAGCTACCTGTTGTTCCCTGTAGTGAGCCACACTAACTGCCGGGAAAAATAGGTTACTCAGAATTTGGAGGCTGAGCTTTCTGGACTAAGTAAGCAACTGATGTCTCCAGATTGTTGATGGATGATGGTAGGCTTCGTCTTCTGTGCCAGGGATGTTTCACAAACAGGATTAAATGTGCAAAGGGTGAGATGGCACTTCTGACCCCAAGGCGCCTGGAATGGCTAAGTGACAGGATGAAAACGTCGACTTGGTTTGGAGGATATCAGTTTTATAACATTAATCAGAGGCGTTGAAAATGGGATGACATTTCAGTAAGGAAAAAACAAGAATTTCTTGGTATTGTTCCATACTGTTACATTCAACCAAGGATATTTGTAAACATGTTATTTCTAGAAAAAGATGTTTTCTGCCATGTCTTTATCTTAGTGTAGACAACTGCTGGAAAGGAAGCACACAGCTCACCGGCATTTTCTAATGTAGACATCCTTTGGAAGGCATGCTTGGAACAGGATCTTTTCATGCCAGTAGCATGGTAGCATGTGCCCTGAGAAGGCAGGTGTGAGAACACCTAGGTCTTTCCCTTCTCTGCTGTGTACTACTTTTGGAATTTGAAAGCTGTGCTTCCTCTTTTCCTTACTCAGTTGATTAATCCATAAAATGAGAATATCTCTGTCTGCCCTGCTTGGTGCGCATATACACTCAGATGACAGCCAGCTTTGTTCTGTAAGCATAGTTAATCCCTGCTGTTCCCCATTTGGGCATTTTGTATTCTGTCTTTGCTATCTGCAAACCTGCTTAAACCCATCAATGATAATACTAAAAGTCTGTGTTTCTTCCAACTTCCTACTTGATTTACCTGAGTAGCTGGCTCCTTGCTTTCCTGTCCAGCCTCATCTGTTTTCTCCCTGGACTAGAAGAGTGTGACAATCACAGCCTTTCTATGTAAGAAGCTTCTACTGCTACGAGCAGGTACAGCACTGTCCTGCTGAGGGAAGTGGAGCAGTGGCCGCCTGCAGTCATTGTGGGGGACTGACCCCTCAGCACAGAGGTCAGTTGGTTACTTTTGTAACCTGACCTGACAGGTACTTCCAACCCAGGTCCTTAGCCTGGGAAGTGGAGCACTTCCCGTCTGGCTATGTTCTCTGGACAGGAATTTCAGGCTGATGCTGATGGCCAATCTTCAGCCTACGCCCACTCACAATCCACTCCACAGGTTGGCAACCTGATTGGAGTCCCATCAACCCCACATTAGCTTACCAGGTTGGTGATCTAATAGATCCCCATCCAACCCACTAGCCACCACCGACACTTGAAATCCAAGGGTAACTGTCGGTAACGCTAGTCCAGGGGGATCTGATGCCCTCTTCTAGCCTCGAAGTGACACTGGTGGAGATTATATATATATATAACATATATAAATATATATATAGATATATAGATAATTGTATGATAGATGTAATATTTGTGTATACATATATACATGTAGGCAAAACGGTCATACACATAGAATAACAATAATAAATAAAAAGTAAAAATAGCCTTAATTAAGAAGCTATATAGAGAAAGAGAGAACATGAACAAATTTCACAGGTCAGAAATATTTTGTACTTATCTTCAAATATTAAGAGAAACACATTCTGGGCTAGTGAGATGGCTTAGCAGGTAAAGATGCCTACTGCCAACCCTGATGACCCATATTCAGTCCCAAAATCCACAGTAAAAAAAGAAAACTGACTCCCACAAGTTGTCTTCTGACACCCCAACCCACACCCCTCACTGATACACACATACAAATAATTAATTTTTAAGAAGTTTTAAACTGGGTGTGGTGGCACACTTTTTTTTTTTTTTTTGGTCTTTTCAAGACAGGGTCTCCCTGTAGCCCCAGCTGTCCTGGAACTCACTCTGTACACCACGCTGGCTTTGAACTCACAAAGATCCGCCTGCCTCTGCTTCCCAAGTGCTAGGATTAAAGGCGTGTGCCACCACGCCTGGCTGGCACACGTCTTTAATCCCAGCACTTGGGAGGCAGAGGCATGCAGATATCTGTGAGTTCAAGGCCAGCCTGGTCTACATAGCAAGTTCTGCATGAGCTGGGGCTACAGGGAAACCCTGTCTCAAAAAGACCAAATTTTCAAATCATGTATTATTTTGCATTAAATAATAGACTTCTGTTGATTTCATCTGGTTTCTAAGCGGCATAGTTAATATTAAATTAATTATTCCATGTTTTTATTTAGGGATGGCCTCAATAAACTTAAAATAATTCTCTTTGGCCCTTTAATGATGGGAAGCCAGCAGCTATGACTCATGTTTAGAATTTAGATTTCATGGTGGGATGAAGGCTTTAACCTGAGCCATTTGTCCTCTCCTTATTCACCTTCCAGACTTTTCTTTAAATGTATTCCAAACTTGCATTAGACTGTTTGAAATTCAAACTATTCCATTATGAATATTTTCTCAAATTATAGTACCATATGGCAACTGAAACTTCTTTTAATAAAGCTACCAGGGAATCATATGTAGTCCTCAGATGAGATCTCTGTTGGGGTCTAATTTGTTGGTGGGAGATGGGACCTCAAGGAGACAGTGCATGTGACCTGTTCAGACCAGCAAAATCACAGCCACATTCCATCTAATGTATTTGGAGAAGAGCAAGATTCAGCTACTCTTGGCTCTGCTTGCAAATTTCTGCTTCTGTAATGATGGGTCCGTGGAAACAGAGGAGATGCAAGTGAATCTACAGCATTCCTCTGTCATAGCTACCATTGCCCCAGTGGTGAAAGTTGAACTCTCTTAGATTCATAATTCATAGCTTATGTCCAGTGGATTAAGGATACAAATAAGATAGGCATAATAAGCATTTAAA
Organism: Rhizomys pruinosus; assembly: GCA_009823505.1. NCBI lineage: Eukaryota > Metazoa > Chordata > Mammalia > Rodentia > Spalacidae > Rhizomys > Rhizomys pruinosus. Next base: position 1,924,530 of record VZQC01011398.1, on the reverse strand, counting down.
AACTGGAAGGAAGCTGGGCGTGGTGGCGCACGCCTTTAATACTAGCACTTGGGAGGCAGAGGCAGGTGGATATTTGTGAGTTCAAGGCCAGCCTGGTCTACAGAGCGAGTTCCAGGCCAGCTGGGGCTACAGGGAGACCCTGTCTCGAAAAGACCAAAAAGAAAAAAAGAAAAAAACTGGAAGGAAAAAAGAATAGGATAACTGAAAGTCAAGTCAGAAATTCTTATTAAAGGTAGATGCTTAAAAAGGGACACGTGAAATTGGTAAATGAAAAGCCAAAAGGAGCCAGGGTCTCCCCCCGCCAAAAAAAAACCCTGAGGACCAGATCCTCAACTGACCTTAAGAAAACAAAAACTTTGGTTGATCTGGACTAACTGTGTGGCCTTAAGCATCCAAAAGGAAAAGTAACACAAAATAAATAATTAATAAGGCCTGAGAAATTGTACTTCAGTAATAAAAACTTGAGATCTTAGTAAAGACAAAAAGTAAAAAAAAAAAAAAAAAAAAAAAAAAAAGCATAGGCGTTTTGCCGGTCTTACTGGCAAGTGTAGCTACCTAGTGGCTGCCACTGCTTTTGCCATCCTTCAAAGACATGAGGCACAGCTTTTCAACCTTCCAATATGGACTGAAGACTCATGTCTCTCCAAGAATCCTCCAAACCTTCAGTGCCAGATGGAGACTGCTGAGACATCCAGCTTATGGACTGAGCAACTACTGGGGTTTCAGCCTCTTCAGAGTATAGACTGCCATTGTTGGACTACCTAGGCTGTATCACGGAGACCAGTACAGGAAGATCAAGACAGGATGCAGTGCTTACTGGACCTCATTTGGTGACCATGGGAAGGGAAAACCCCAGTGCAGAGCACAAGGGCAGAACTGATGGTGGTTTGGGCTTGCCAAGGAGGAGCCTTCAAACATGACATCTTTTAGCCTAATTAAAAAAAAAGAAATCATAAGCTGAAGATGCTAAAAAATATATGTAGCATGCATACATGCTTATTTTGGTGTGATGCAGATTTTTAGGAACAACAACAACAAAAATACTGGGTCAAAGAACTGACTGAAACGGTGAACTTCTGCTCAAAACAGTAAACTTCTGCATATCAAAAATTTTTAAAGAGACTGAGAAAAAGATGCGAAACATGTCTGGCAGAATGCATGAGCTCTGGTGGGGTGGGGTGGGGGGCAGGGAGGGGAAATGGTTCTAGACTTGATTGGAAATTTTATATGAAATGCACAAAGCTTCAATAAAAATTGGCTTTGAAAAAAGGGACATGTGAATCATTCTAATAAATGTTTCATTTATAAGCAGCCTTAAGATTCATAGGACTGGGAGTGAAGCTCATTGATTTACCTAACATGCACAAGGCCCTGGACTCCATTCTCATCACTGGAACTGAAAAGTATTTTTAAAATGATAGAGAGGGGAAAGTATATGCCATGCACAACAGGCAGAGAGATAATAGCATTACTATATGAATATCTTATAAATCACTGTGAATAGAACACCCTGATAGAAAAAAATGGGCAACGTAAATGTAAAATGTACACTATTTTATGAATATGAACCAAAAGCTTCATATAAAAACAAGCTTTTTTTATCCCTGTCCTGGGGCTGGGGAGATGTCTCAGTGGGTAAAGCACATGCCACACAAGTGTTAGGACTCAAGTTTGCATCCTGAGAACCCACACAGAAGCCAGGTGAATCAGCTTGCATCTATAACCCAACACAGAACAAGAAAGGCAGAGAAAGGTGGAGCCCTGGAGCCTTTTGGACCATCACCTAGCCAAATGGAGGAGCTTCAGGCTGAAGGAGAGACATTGACTCAAAAAAAATAATATGAAGGAACTGGAGAGATGGCTCAGCAGTTAAGAGCCTGGCTGCTCTGACAGATACAGAGGACTTGGGTTCAGTTCCCAGCACCCACCTGGTGGCTAACAACTATTTATAACTCCAGTTCCAGAGGATCTGATGCCCTCTTCTGGCCTCCATGGGGATTGCATGATATGGTGCACTTACATACATGCAGGCAGAACACTCATACACATAAAATCAAAATTAATTAGTTAAAAAATGTGGAGAACAATCAAGGAAGACACCAACATATACCTCAGGCCTTTTCATGCACCCTCATGCACACAGTTGCACACCCATGTGGACACATATATCACACACACACATACACACACACACACACACACACACACTTGTGCAATGTATGCCCTTTGATACAGATTAATTTATAGGAGATTGTTGTAAAGAAACACAAAGTGCAGAAAGGTATTTATAAAATGATGTTGATGTCAGTGCTGTTTGTAAATGCTGAGTGACCTAATAGTCTATAAATAAGGGATTAAAGTATCTCCATATAGTATGTTAAACAGCTGTTAAAAAGTGAAATGATGTATTTGTTGGTGCAGAAATATGTGGGTTCTTGTGTGAATTCTGCTCATAGCTGGTCTTTATTCTTCATACTTTTCTGTATCTTCAAATTATTTGAATAGGATATTTTATAATCATAATATAAAGTGAATCTATTGAATAAGAATAGACTTAACAAAGAATTGTTTTGGCATAACACTTAGAATTATTTTCTGTAGATATGGTCAGTAGATACATGGCAGACATATGACTGAGCTTTCACGTTAGCCCTGAAATAGCTTTTTAGGGTGCTCATTAAAATTAGGTGTGCTGCTTATGCTTGTTACGGTAATAATAGCCAGAGTTACCAGACCTGCATAGATGGTGAAGAATGAGAATAGTTTGCTTCCAGAAATCAAATGTATGATGTCCACAAGGCATTGTTTCACAGTTCAGTGACTAATGATTATGAGCTGGCAAATGATTTGGATAAATGAAAATTAAATATATAAATATAAAATATGTAAATATATGTGTCAGCGCAGTGATACCCCAAAGCATTTGCCTCAGAAAAGCATTGTGTTGAAATTTTAATTTACTGCCTTCTACTTTCCATAGGTCTTTTATCTTTTGGAGTCAAGGAGTCTGCTTGGGTGAACAAATTCTTTACAGCTATTAATATACTGGTCCTTCTCTTTGTAATGGTTGCTGGGTTTGTGAAAGGAAATATAGCCAACTGGAAGATCAGTGAAGAGTTTCTGAAAAATGCATCTGCAAGTGCCAGGTAAAATATTCTCTTTCATATTCTCTCCTTCCCTCCCTCCCTCCCTCCTTCCCTCCCTCCCTCTTACCCTGTCAAACACACACACACACAAACACACACACACACAAACACACACACACACAAACACACATTTTAAGAGAATATACTTGCAAGTTTTCTTTAGAGCAATAGTCCTCCAGCTTTTTGGTGCTGAGATCTCTGTCGTGTTCTAGGCCAGAGCTCCTCTGCCCAAGTTCTGTGTCCGGACACACAGGTATGCTCCCCTGAGCCACTGTGGGAAGCTGGGCAGCTGCTGGTTCCCATCCTCATCCTCTGCTCTGCATTTAGATCAAAAGCAAGGGAAGAGCCTAACCACCAGAGGAACCCTTGACCCTTGCTCCCCAACAGCTTGCCACCTCTAAATAATGAGTATTTTTAACTTACATCCTTTAGTTTCTCCTTTGGGACCATTCAATTTCATTGCATGTTTTCTGGCTCTTAGTAATATAGGGGCTTTTTTTCTTAGTTAATAGTTGCATAAGAAGAAATAAGATTACAAAAGCATCTGTTACATGGAATAAGATACAATTCAATGTTTTTATTTATATATTCCATTCATAGTTATCCTGATGAGGGAAAAATAGAATCCTCTGATTTCATAGCTTTTAAAAAGCATTTTATTTTATTTTTTTTAAGAGGGTGTCGAATTCCCCTGGAACTGGAGTTCTCCTGGAATTGGAGTTACAGACGGTTCTTAGCCGCCATGTGGGTGCTGGGGATCGAACCCGGGTCCTCTGCAAGAGTAGTCGGTGCTCTTAACCACTAGGCTATCTCTCCAGCCCCTTAAAAAGCATTTTATATACTATTTTTATGTGTACGAGTGTATTGCCTGAATATATGTAAGTGCACCATGTTGTACAATGCCCACAGAGGTCAGAAGAGGGTGTTGGATCCCTTGGAACTGGAGTTATGGACAGTTGTTAGCTGCTGTGTGGTGCTGGAAACCAAATCTGGATCCTCTGCAAGAGCAGCCAGTGCCTTTAACCAATGAGCCATTTCTCCAGCCCCTAGGTTTTAATATATACTAAAACATTCAACTTTCTGTATGGTTTATCAACCCTGGAGGATTTTGTTCACTTTGCAACTATCTTCTAAGTGAATTTTAGGTTGTTTTCTGCTTTTTGCTTCATTTTTAAATTCATATTGTGTGTATGTGTGCATGCCCACGTGTGCTAAATTCCACCACTTATGTCCTGCAGATCAAATTCAGGTTGGTGGCAAGTGCCTTTACCTACCGAGCTATCTCACCAAGTCCTAAGTGCATTTTAAAGATCTGCAGTCTGCCTTCCTTTCTGTTTCATGAGTTAAAAAAAGAGGGGGGGGGGTCTTATAGGAAAAAACAGAAAGCATGTTTCTTGTGTTTATTGTAGAGCATGGCTCATATGTGGGGTCTTGGATCTCCAATCCTGCCTGCCTGTGGTTCCAGCCTGCACAGGAGGCTGAGCAGAAGGACTGAAACAAGTTCAAGTACAGGCTGAGCTACTTTGCAGATTTCAGGTGTGAGATCCCCCATGTGACCCCCACCCCCAAATATAGTCTGGGCCTTCTGGACTTGCTGTTCTTCAGCCTGTTGTTGGATGTCAGTGACAGCGGGGTCACTGTAAAGGACTCTACTGCATTTTCTAGAACAAAATAACAGACTAAAGTTTTCATTTTAAATACACCAGCTTCAAAGAGCCAATGAACACATCCTTTCAAAGGATGTAATTTGAGGCAAATCACTAGAAGGTTCAGTGTGTGTGTGTGTGTGTTTGGTCTTTTTGAGACAAGGTCTCCCTTTAGTCCCAGCTGGCCTGGAGCTCGCTCTGTAGACCAGGCTGACCTTGAACTCACAGAGATCCGCCTGCCTCTGCCTCCTGAGTGCTAGGATTAAAGGCGTACACCACACTCCTGGCTAGACAGTGCAGTTTGTATGAAAATGACTTTGATGTGTTTGTTCTTTTCCTTAGAGAGCCACCTTCTGAAAATGGAACAAGTATCTATGGGGCTGGAGGCTTTATGCCCTATGGTTTTGCAGGAACTTTAGCTGGTGCTGCAACCTGCTTTTATGCCTTTGTGGGCTTTGACTGCATTGCAACAACTGGTAAGAGCCTTGTCTCAACGTGAGTACGAAGCAGCAGCGGCCAAGGAAAGAAAGTGGGATTTGGGGTGGGAAGGGTACTAGCTCCAGATCCACCTGCAACACCCCACTGTGTATGACGCAGAACATGCTGGGGGAGACTCTCTGAGCCTTAGTTTCTGTACTGGTAAAACTGGGAGAGCAGCGCCTACCATATAGATATGAAAATGACCCGATGCATGGAGAAGGTTTAAATGCTGCGCACAATGTTATCTTCAGCCATCTTTAACCTTTCAGCTGGAAGTGCTGGTGCTTCCACATGGATCTCCTTACATTGTCTTTTCTTTCAGAAGACAAAATATTATATGCAAATGACAAAATACTCATCCCAGAGTCACTCTCTGGATTCTTACCATTGCATTGCCTTATAAGTGAGTGTGGTTGGGGAAGCTTCGAATGCCAGTCTTATAAGAAGGATCTTCTGTTCTTGTTTTCTTTTTCAGTGTCAACTAGAGTTTCACATTAATGAATGAAACAGTTTATTTGAAGCACTATGAGTGCTTGTGGGATTTTTTTTTTTTCTTTCTGCAAGTGAAAAATGGACTTGCATAACTTCCCCTTCCCCCTCTGGGTCTTGGATCTTTATGTTAATAGCAAATTACCTGCAGGAAGAGAAGAGAAATTGTGTGCAAAATACATGGAACAAGGTACAACAGCAACAGGGACAAAGTCCAAGCAGAAAGGCCACAGAGGAGGAGCTTTTCATCCACATTGAGTTCCACCTGTTAACAGCCTATTAAACATGCAAATCTTTTGTTTGTATTTCCTTAGGTGAAGAAGTCCGGAATCCCCAGAAGGCTATTCCGATTGGAATAGTGACTTCTTTACTTGTTTGCTTCATGGCCTATTTTGGGGTTTCTGCAGCTTTGACCCTTATGATGCCTTATTACCTCCTTGATGAGAAGAGCCCACTGCCTGTAGCGTTTGAGCATGTTGGATGGGGTCCTGCCAAATACGTTGTTGCAGCCGGATCCCTCTGTGCATTGTCAACAAGGTAGGTTAGATGGCCATTGGGACTTGGGCTCTTTGTGTTTCTGCAAAGTGTAGTCCATGTCACAAGAAATTATCTGCTGTGTCAGATAATTTAAACTATAGTCTGCTTCTTATTTTGGCACTGACATGTTTTCTTCTTAGCACCAATCAGAGTGAGTTTATTCAAGAAACAGAAATAGCCGTTCTGAAATTAATAGTGAACAATATTTATGCAAAAAGCCTATTTGAATCTCAAATATTCATATTTTCAGTATCTGTTTATTTTGATGTTACAATGTATTTTCATCCACATTGAGTTCCACCTGTTAACGGGTTTCCTAAGATGTTCTTATATGTGTAGTTAACATACAATAATAAGTAAAACAGTTCATCCTAGATTTACAACACACTGCATAGTAGAATAGCCTCACAAAGCGAAATTAATCTTTTTGCCTGCTCACTCATTTTTTAAATTCTGAAATTAAATAATCATATCATTTAGCAATTTAGCTTTACTTCTCCTCTTAAAATGCTTTTATTTTATAGTCATACTAATATTATGTAAGCATAGCAATTACCTCTTGGGTTTTTTTAGTCATCTGCTCTTGCTGATGTTTATTTTTAAGAACTTCAAATAGTTTGAAGTCCAAACTGTAAAGATACTGTGCCATACACTTTGATTCCAGCACTCAGGAGACAGACACACAGACAGACAAACAGACAGACAGAGATCAAGGCTGGCCTGGTCTATGTAGTGAGTTCCTCTCTTAAAAAACAAAGATACTATACCAACATGATCTTAGAAGGGGTAAACAAGATTCCCCTGGACTACTGATATGTAACACATTGCTACTATTAGTCTTTTCATATAAATATAAATTGTATATACATATATAATTTGAGTTTTTGGAAACCTTAACTGTGCTATCAACTTTGGAAAAAAGTATCCCAGTTTACCTACTGTGTTGAGTTGGCATTGTACAGATAGATATTAATAGCCGTATCATCTAGAAAGCTAAACTTGTTTTATTCCCATTTGTATAGAAGTAATGCATTATATTAAATATCTACATGGGTTTTATTACAGAAACTAATAAAATTTTTTCTCAATAATGGGAAAAAAAGATGAAGAAAATGGACTTTTTTTGAGACAGAGTCTTGCTATGTAGCCTCAGCTGGCCCGATTCTCACTATGCGGCCTTGGCTGACCTAAGACTCTCCTCTCAGCAGTCCTCTACCTCAGCCTCCCGAATGATAGGCATGAACCACCATGCCCAGCCAAAAATATGGACTTTTGAAACAAAATATTTTGCCAGGTGTGGTGGCACTCACCTTTAATACCTGAACTTAGGAGGCAGAGGCAAGTGCATCTCTGTGAGAACGAGACCAGCCTGGTCTACATAGTGAATTCCAGGCCAGCCAGAGCTGTATAATGAGACCCTGTCTCAAAAAAACAAACAAAAATAAAACAAAATAATAGAATAAAATAATATATATTACCTACTTTTTTAAATGGCTGTTTTTCACAATGAATCATATGTGGAATGATGTAATTGATAAACATAAGTAATTCAAATTATATTAGGCATTATGTGTGCATTAAACCTTCCTGTTACTAACATTTAATTGTGGCTATTTCTACATACTAAATTTATAATAAGTTCATTTTTAAACCATTTTTTACTTGATCATCTTATGATGCTAGAATTATTACATGCATCAAAGTTCAGGCTTTAGGGTACAATCTGGAAATTCATAATTATATAAATACATAATTAGTGAAGAAATGAGGTGACTTACTGTGAGATGAAACCACTGAATTTTTAATTACATGTTAATTTAGGAATTTTGTTTTTTGAATTATTAACATTAAAATATCAGTAATATTTGGGTTTTTTACAAAGTCTAATTCATTTTTAATTCAGTAACAATTATGGGTACCCACTTTGCAATATTGTTTTCAGTTTTATAATTTGATTGGGCAGATATCTGTAGCAGAATAATCACAGTGCCTGTGATTGCCTTACATTTTCAATGCCCAACCATAGTGCATTTTAAGACGCCACAGCAGTCATGCCGACTTTTAGACAATCATCGTTTCAGTTTCAGTGTGATCCTGCATGGATGTTTGCCCTACTGCATGTCTCTGCTTTCTACCCAGTCTTCTTGGATCCATTTTCCCAATGCCTCGTGTAATCTATGCTATGGCGGAGGATGGGTTGCTTTTCAAATGTCTAGCTCAAATCAATTCCAAAACGAAGACACCAATAATTGCTACTTTGTCATCGGGTGCAGTGGCAGGTGAGAGAGAGTTGACTTTTACTAAGAAAAGGGGGATCTTTTTCATCAAAACTCTGGAAAATATGGAAACTTAGTTGGTTTTCTGTTTTGACTGACATGAAATTTGAAAACTGTATGATTTTCCTGTTTTGATGTTTTTGTTTGCCTATATCTGTAGTTTTCTAGAGTCATATGCTGCTCACATGTGGATTATGACTTTTTCTGTTCTAGTCTTCTGGGCTCTATGTTTCCCTTACCCCGAATTCTGTTTGCCATGGCCCGGGATGGCTTACTGTTTAGATTTCTTGCAAGAGTGAGTAAGAGGCAGTCACCCATTACTGCCACGTTGACCGCTGGGGTCATTTCTGGTAAGCGTTTCAAACATAGGCTTCTCTGGACTGGAACGTGTTATGCACACGCATGAACTTAAAAAAGGGTCTGCATGCGGTGCATGTAAGTTAAGAACAAAATCATGGATAAATTCCTGTATGAAAATTGGGATCAACACCTGACAATTGTGGTGATGGTGGTATAGTGAAATTCATTCATAACTAATTTGGGGGGGGGTTCTGTTATTTCATTATTTTAACCATTCGGGCTTCTAACAGATGTGTAAAGTGTTGTTAATGTTTCTCCACTACATATCAGAGATTACTTTTTTGATTGGTGAGTGAGCACAAAAATTATATCTGGAGCCTAGAAAATTCAAATCAAATAATTTATTTTGGAAATACTAATTTTAAAATAACAACTGTAGAATTAAAAAAACACCAATTCTTAATCAAATATTAAAAATGCCAAAGATGGGGCTGGAGAGATGGCTCAGTGGTTAAGAGCACTTGCTGCTCTTACAGAAGACCCGGGTTTGATTCCCCGCACCCACATGACAGCTGACAACTGTTTGAAACTCTCATACACGTAAAAAAATAATAAATAAATAAATAAATACATGCCAAAGATGATCTGAGGTGGCCACTGTCCTCACTGCCCCCAATGTAGCTATTACCCCTTCAATTTAGACTTGTGCCCTCTCCACCCCCACTAGGGACTCCATTGCCTTTCAATAGTTTAGACATGTAAGCTTGTTCACAAAAACCAGATTGTCTCCATTTTGGCATGTTATAACAACCATTTAAACTGCCTCTGACCAGATTCTTTCAGGATGCAGAAATTTTCAGAGAGTCTCCAGACTGAGATAATGGTCTTAAAGGTACTGTGTCAGGAAGCAAGAGAAAGGGATCAGCAAGCTTTATGGCTGTATGAAGCGAGGCAGCCATGGCAGTAGACATTCAGAATAAAATGCTGAACTTGTTAAGGCTCTAATGTGTTGAGGAATTGCAATAGAGAATGCTTTGCTATATATCAAGTGGATTTTTTTCAGTGTCAGAAAGATTTGCCTCAGCACTTTCACCTCAAAGATATTTTCTAATAAATCTGACATATGTTGCAAGATCAAATTACTTATTTTCTCAAGCTTAAATTCACTATAAAAATGAAGATTTTGCTAGGTAATCTAAAGTTTATTTTATTATTAAACAGTACATTATAATGTTAATAATAGTCCATATCATAAATATATTTGACAGAGTAAAAATTTCCTTGTTAATAATTCTACATTGAATTTAGAATTTTAAAAATAATTTAACCTTCTCCTTCATTCAGAAAGAATGTATTTTAATAGCATAATAAGACATTGAAATTAATAATGTAAAAAGATCATTATAATAATAGAATGCTTCTTAATACTCTAAAATATGTTATATATTATAATCCCACATTCATATTTACTGTTTTTAACAGTTAGACCAAAGAGCTTACAGGAGTAATTAATAATTATCTATTTCTGATCCTTATAAAACATACTAAAATTTTAATAATACAGGTATATAAGCAGTGAAGTGTTTTCATAGTGAGGCATACAGAGTGTATTACTGAGCCAAGAGAGGCTGCTTCTACCTAACCATTGTGAGTAACCTTGCTGAGTAAACCTGTTGTCTATAAGACACCAATAACCTTATCAGATCAGACCATGAGAAGTTGCTGAGTTTGCTCATAAATGGTTAAGTACTGTCCATTTTAAAAAGCTAAAACTGAAGTAATTTCCTTTGTCTCATAGGGTTATTGACGTGAAGATAAAATGAGATTATAGACTAAAACTCGTAAAGTTCAGAACACCATATAAATTGAACATGGTGTTAGACTATTATATCATGAATTCAAGTTAATATCATAGTATATTTTACCTTTTAACATTATTGAGGTTTTGTGTGCAGTATCATAACGTGATCTCTCATATCTAATCAGTCTACTAGAATGTATGATTTCAATTTGATCACAGTAGAATTTAGTCTATGTCCAAAATGTAATTTCATTGGAGATGAGTATACTTGCCAACAGAAAAGTGTCAGTCAGATGTCCCTGATATGAATGTGAGCAGCTATAAGAAGTGTCATCAGAGACCTTTGGCTCTACCTTTCTTTGCTTTTCCCAACAGCTGTGATGGCATTTCTTTTTGACCTCAAGGCTCTGGTGGACATGATGTCCATTGGCACCCTCATGGCCTACTCTCTGGTTGCAGCCTGTGTACTCATCCTCAGGTGAGTTGGTTCTGAAGGGTGTGTCCCAAGTGAGAGTCAAGGAGTAAACAGGGAGTACTCACCATCCTTGTTAAAAGGAGCTAGCTTCACCTTTAATCCCAGCACTGGGGAGGCAGAAGCAGGCATATCTCTGAGTTCAAAGCCAGCCTGGTCTACATAGCGAGTTCCAGGACAGCTGGGGCTACAGGGGGACCCTGTCTCAAAAAGACAGACAAAAAAAAAAAAAAAAGGAGCTAGCAGTCTCACCAAAGTTAAAGGCCCTGGTCATTAAAAACAGCAAGGTAATACGTCCTTTAACAAATAATGGAGTACAATTTGACCATTACAGACAACTGGCCCAGTATGGTGTGAACGGCAGTTTATTAGAATGTGTGGAGATATATAATGCTCTAGTTTAAAAAATAAATTCTTCATGATTTAATTTTTAGTATTTTATTTATTATATTTATTTTTGTGTATGAGTGTATTGCCTATGTGTATATAAGTACAACCATGTCATGCAATGCCTGTGGAGGTCAGAAGAGGTTGTCATATTCCCCTGGATCTGGAGTTACAGACAATTGGTTGTTAGCTGCCATGTGGGTACTGGGAACCATACCCAGGTACTCTGAAAGGTTAGCTAGTGCACTTAACCACTGAACCATCCCTCCAGCCCCCAAATATGGCACTTTTTTGTTTGTAAATCCAAGGAGACCAGCCCATAGAGCCCTTATCCTTAACTAATACACAATACTCCCTTTGTTGTTTTTGTCAGTATATCCTGAATATTTTTCTAAGTCAATAAATGTGTATCTACCAACATTATATATATGTATACATATACACTATGTTTTTGATCCTAACAATCCAGTGCTAAAGTTTATCCTAAAGATCTTATCAAGGAGGCACAGACAGATGTAAATGATGCTCATGAAAAAAATATAAATGGACAAATGTGAAGAAACATAGCTAACAGCAATAAAAGAATGGTTACAACAGAGCTGATAGTTCAGTATGTAGATAAATATTTCACTTTCAAGATGCAAAGCTATAGGGTTTGAATTGGTATAATAATGTTATAAATTTATATTAAGAAATGATATATGCACATACAGACCAGGATAAAATTATACCAAAATGCTAACAGATTAGCACGGGCAGTGGTGCTATGGGTGGTTGTCATTTCCTTCTGCATACTACTGTATGTTTTTCTCAGTGACCACGTTTCTTTACATGCAAGGCTGCGGAGAAGTAGAATAGCTCACACTGGGGACACTGGGCCAGACTCTAGGAGGAGTAACAGGCTTATATGCTAATAAGCTACAAATGAATAGGGGAAAGAATAAAGGGAAACAGCGCTCATGCAATAGGGAGGCAGCTGAATAGCTGTGATCTTCTCTGGGTTAAATTAGATGAGTCAGGTTGGAAATAAGAAAAGGTCGCCATTGGGACAGACTACAACAAGGCGTTTGACTCCCAACCCAAAGAAAATACCCTATCCGTAGCTGATATTTAACCTGAGTTTCTGTGCTATTTTTCATGAATTGCAGTTCCTTTGAGCATAGACAGTTTCAAGCCTCATCCAGTTGTCACAACTGCCTCACCTTCAACTGTAACGCTTTTTGTATTTATTGTACAATTTCTAATTAAGTATCTATGAGAGGAAATTCAGAGTTGCTGCAGGAGTTCTATGGGAGAGGTTTGTGGCTGGTTCAGTGTCCTGTGGGGCTGGAGCTCTGAGAAGTGTCATATGACTGCACACACTGTGACTTTGGAAAGGGTCTCACAAGAGTTTTAGGTGTTAGTTTCATTTGGGCCAGTGAGAGTAAAGACACCAATATCTGTCTGTGGATAGGTACCAGCCTGGCTTGTGTTACGAGCAGAGTAAAGACACCAATGTCTGTCTGTGGGTAGGTACCAGCCTGGCATGTGTTACGAGCAACCCAAATGCACCCCTGAGAAGGAAATTCTGGGATCATGTGCCAGCGCAGCTTCGAAAAGCGAGTCCCAGGTCAGCATGCTGCAAGGACAGGGTTTCAGCCTACGAATCCTCTTCAGCCCTTCTGCTCTGCCTACACGACAGTCAGCTTCACTTGTGAGCTTTCTAGTAGGATTCCTGGGTAAGTCTTCATTCACTTCAGACATGGAGAGGCCCAACAGATGTGGGTATGTAGAGCCAGTGGAATGGGAAAGAAACAAGACAAGGCCTCACATCGCCCTGGAATATGTTAGTAGCCAACTCAAGACCTGTAATCTACACCTACAGAGTTACTGATAGTTGAGGTCATGTTATATTGTGCAGGTGGATTTCTCATATCTTGCTAATTGAAGAAAAAAGAAAGTCCTGGGCTGGGGAGATGACCCAGTGGGTAAAGCACTTGCTATACAAATGTGAGGATCTGAGTCTGGATCTCTGGAAAGTCAGCCACAGTAGTATGGTGTCTGTAAAGCAGATACTTCTAGGTTAAGATGGGACGTGAGACAAGCATCCTCAGGAGTTCACGTGCTGCTAGGCATACGCAGTGCAAACAGCAAGAGACACTGCCTTAAACACAGTAAAAGGCGAGGACCAACATCCAAGGTTGTTTTCAGACCTCCGCATGCACACTGCATGACCTCATTGTTTCTCAGACGGCAGAAAGGAGGGGCCTTTGTTGTATACTTGATAGTCAGAACCACAGAATAATTCCCCAAAATATAGAGGAAATGCAGATTATATGATATTATATTTCTGCATTAGCAAATCATCTTTACAATAACTTAAAGTAGACAAGCTTTCTTTCAATTCTCACTGGAAAAAAAATGGGAAATGTCCACCATCAAAAAGATCCTGTCAGTCTATATAACATAGTCTGAGACTAGCAAAGAGGACCCCTGGGCATGCAGGCAGACAAAACAAGATGTTAGTGCCAAGATGGAGATGGACTTCTTAGGAGCAAGGGGGCATGAGCAGTGTTTCTTAGATGGGTGAAATGGAGCTGGGTATGGTGTTGAACGCCTTTAACCCCAGCACTTGGGAGCCAGAGGAGGAGGATCTCTGAGTTCAAGGCCAGCCTTGTCCCACATAGTGAGTTCTAGGACAGCTGAAGCTACAGGGAGACCCTATCTCAAAAAAAAAAAAAAAAAAAAAAAAAAAAAAAAAGGGTGAAATGGACTGTCTCTTTTTCACAATGAAAAAGAAGGGACAAAGTGTCTGTTTGGCAAAGCAGTTTGAAGAACTTGACAATATGCTGGAATAAGCCACGAGACTGAGGAACATGAATAGAGTGCGTGCTGACTCTGCCTTGTGTACTTACCACCTTCACAGCATTTCTCGTTTTGGGCCTGAGTATTCTGACCACGTACGGAGTCCAGGCTGTTGCCAGACTGGAGCCCTGGAGCCTGGCCCTTCTTGCCCTCTTTCTCGTTCTCTGTGTGGCCGTTGTTCTTAGCATTTGGAGGCAGCCACAGAATCAGCAAAGAGTAGCCTTCATGGTATGTGAAGTTCATCTCTGTGTTCTGTTCATTTCTTTGGTATTTTATTTTTTTGCATATACGTATGTTGCTTGTATATGTGTAAGTACACTGCTGTTGTGCAGTACCCACAGAGGTCAGAAGAGGGCATCAGATTCCCCTGGATCTGGACTTGTACATGGTTGTTAGCTGCCATCTAAGTGATAAAGAATTGAACCCAGTCCTCTGTAAGATCATCCAGTCCTCTTAACTGCTGAGCCATCTCTCCAGCCCCTCTGTTCATTTTTTTAAAAAAGCTTATCAAAGCCAAGCAATGAACAAGAGCATCTAAATTCTTTGGCTGTCTCTAACTCCTCAAAAACTTTAATATGCCCCTATTTCAACAAGTAATCAAATTTTGCATCAAACAGTCCATAGTATCAGAAAAATAACTCAAGGGATTCTAGGTTCAATACTCAAGTACCGAATAATAAAATTAAGTAATATAAATAAGGAAAAGAAGAAAGATAATTTCAGTATTTTATTTGTAGAAATTCAAAGCCCTCTCATAAGGATTTATTCCCTCCAAGTGCTTTCTTCTACAAGTTCAATTATCTTGCCCTGTTGGAACTAGGAGCAGGCTTGGGTGTAAACAGTGCTTCCTGGAAGGGTTCCCTGGGGTGCCACGTATATCCAGAGTTCCAGAGCCATCCCTGTTGATGACTGAACTGGATCTGTAAACTCTGAGCTACACTGATGCCTATGCCCTATTGTATCTTGGGGATGGTCTGTGAGGCTCACTGTGTTTCTTTGAGTTTCAACAAGTCATCTGAAATGTGATTTTCTTTCAAGAGCTTCTAGGGGAAATATGTTTATCCAGATCATCCTTTTATGAGATTATAAACTTGCTGACAAAGTGTGACTGCATGCCAGATATTAATTGCCACCACCTTGAAACAATCTGGAGAATATTCTTAGTAAGACTGTATTCAAAAGTGTATCTCCCCCTGCCCCCAGGTCCCGTTCTTACCATTTCTGCCAGCCTTCAGCATCCTGGTCAACATTTACCTGATGGTTCAGTTAAGCGCTGACACTTGGGTCAGATTCAGCATTTGGATGGCACTAGGTAGGTCTTGCAGTGCTTTAGACCTTCGGCTCACTGTTTTTCATGGGCTATGATTACTTCCTTCCTGGAAGTACAGGATTTGTTCTGTTGCTCCCTAGAAGTTTCAATGCTTGCTTCCAGATATTTTCTGATACATTTTCCCCTTTTTATTTCATGATTTTATTTTGTTTAGTGCTGGAGACGCAACTCAGAGCCTCACCCATTCTAAGCCATCCCCCATCACTGAGCTATACCCCCAGCCCTCAGATGACATTTTGAATTCAGATCTCCCAGTAACCCTGGGGTTTACATAGATTCTATTTTTTCCAACTTATGAATGAGAAAAATGAAGCACCCAAAAAGTCATCCTATCAATCCAAAATTCTTATCCAGTTTTGTAATTTTGAGTAAATGTCTTTCTTCTAAGGACACTTAAAACATCGTGCCTTTTCCCCACAGTTAGCATGACTGTTAATATTTGTTCTGTACATGGTCCTTAGGCCTTCCCTGGTGACAGTAACAAGTATAAGACTTGTCCATGTCTCTGTTGTGAACATAGGAAATGCTTTCCAAAATACCTGACCATAACTCTGATAATCCACTGCTAGTGTTTTGTGTGTAGGTCAGCCCTCTGCCTCAGATAGCATGCTTTCAAAGTAATTCTATTGTCTTTTAAGAACATCAATATAATTTTTAACATAAATATTGCCTGAAAACATTTGTTGCGAGAAAAATATATTCTGTAAAAGTTTTGGTGTTAAAATGAAGAAGTACTTTCTATCAGAAAAGCATCTATTTAGGAGACCTGTGCATTGATTGCCTTATATTTGCATCCCATTTTCTAAAACAGAAAGAGATGGGGAAATTTTTCTAAGTTCTGTATTGTCTTGCACATTAGAACACTTACTTCCTGACACATGGATTTTTTTTTTTCTCCCTCAAAAGGCTTCTTGATTTACTTTGCTTATGGCATTAGACACAGCCTGGAGGGTAACCCCAGGGATGAAGATGATGAAGATGTTTATTCAGACAACATCAATGCAGCAACAGAAGAAAAATCCGTCATGCAAGAAAATGACCCTCACCAAAGAAATCTGAGTTTACCCTTCATATTCCATGAAAAGACAAGCGAGTGCTGATCTCGTAGGAGCAGAGCTCGCCCATGGTCTTACCACACATGTGGCACATTGAATAAACCATGCCAGGATGTCACCATCATGCTAGGTGGTTGTCATGGGTTTACTGCAGACATAGTTCACCTAATGCATCCTCCTCCAGACAGCATCTCTTCAGGTGGTGAATTATGTGTCTGCAGAAACTTCCTGAGTTTACTCCTCAGAGAGGAGTACCTCTCAAATAGTGTGTGTGTGTGTGTGTGTGTGTGTGTGTGTGTGTCTGTGTCTGTGTCTGTGTCTGTGTCTGTGTGCATACATACATGTTTGGGAACATGAATGTTAACAGTTGCTATTTTGTTATTGTTGTGTGCTGTTCCAGAGTTGTCACTGGTGGCATATATCACACATCCTAACAGAGAGTAGATCACAGAGTAGAAATGTGTTCTGCATACATCATGTGGTGGGGGTAAATAGTGGTTGTTTTTCTTATTAGGCTCGTTAATGTAGATTTAAACATGCTGAAAATGCATCCAAATGTCATAGTATACATTAGTGATCAGGGACAAGGAGGAGATAAGTGGTGAGCCTTTTTCTGTACGTTATAATGCCTTCAGTGGGGTTAGTACACATTTGCTTCTCCTACCTAGTAAGACCAGTTACTAAAACTTCAGCCAGTGGAAGTATTTGTTTTAGTGTGAGTCACAAGTTACAGGGGGATTCTGTGACACCAGATGGCATCCCTAGGCACTCCTATCTTTGAGAGTGGTGGTCCTTAAATATAGCACTTCTACCTGGTATGGATGCTCTGCCCCAAGTAGTCACATCAGGGATTCTGAAGAAGTACTTTAGTCTACTTGGGACTCTCTAAGCTGAGAGTGAAAGTGGTCTCTACAACCCAGAATGGGGATAAATGGCCATGATGTGGATCTGCAGGCACCAGACTTCCTTGTTTTAAAAGTAACTTAAGGGCTGAAGAGATGGCCTAGTGGGTGAGAGCTCCGACTGCTCTTGCAGAGGACCCGGGTTCGATCCCCAGCACCCACATGGCGGCTGAGAACCGTCTTTAACTCCAGTTCCAGGGGAATCTGACGCCCTCTTCTGACCTCTGCGGCGTTGCATGACACGGGTGCACAGACCTGCATGCAGACAGTACATTCATACACATACAAAAATAAATAAAAATTTAAAAAATATATTTAAATAAAAGTAACTTAAGCCAGTAAAATCTCTCACATATTTGCTAGAATGGTCCAGACTTCTTTCCCCATTACTTAATACCTAATCACAGTTTGGCTTTTTTCATATCAGGCACAGAATTCACTCCTTGGTTTGTTGTTTTGTCTGAATCTAGATGCAAAGGGATGTGGTAATAAACTTCATAATGCGCAAAAGAGAAAGAGATAGAGGGATGTAAGAGAAGATACCCCTATTCACATGTTAAAAGGCATTTTGGCCCAATTTAAAGAATTAAGATCCAGTTTGCCTCTGATGTTTCTGTCTTTTAGAAATGTTTAGGGATCCTCCATCCCCATCATTTAGCACTTTTTAATTTCATTTGCTTTTAAATGGCCACACTAAGTCTAATGATAGGAGCTCCAGTAGTCCATAATAACTCATCAATGAATGGGAAATTATTTTCACAACATGATTACTTAAAACTTCAAACAAACAAACAAACAAAAAAACAAACCGAAGTAAAAGTCTATAAGCATAGTAACCTTTGGAAATGATTAATTGAATTTTTGCATGTAAGATTATCTCGTTGCTACATTTTACTTTACAGGGTTCTCTGACTGTAGATTACATATCTTCAGTCTTATTCTTTGAAAATTAGTTTTTGAATAAATAATTAAGTGCTTTATTAGATAGAGCTAGAGGCAGACATATACATGGGAGTGGCATCATAGGAGACTATGTGTTACCAAGCATGCTAGATGACCTGTATGATCTAAAAGCAAGAAAAACCATTGCTTTCTGATAATTCTTCTAAGAGATCATTATTTTATTGATGCAAGTGGTAATTCTTTGGCATAAGCAGTTTATTAGGATTAACCATCAGAAAATCAGGCAAAAAAAAAAAAAGGCCTGGGTTTCTGGCTGCTAGGGTTATATCTCCAACCCAGAGCTCGTTGCTGACATTCCACAATTTCCAGGGTGCACATTGTCAAATCTGAAGCCCAGACTCTCTTTCCAGCTGCATGCTTTATTAAAGAGGAGGAGGAGTAAGCAGGGGTCAGATGGTTTTGGAAGGACTGTTGGAATGAGCAAGAATTCTTGCTATTAGAGCAGTGCCCTTCACGCAGGAAATGTGAGAAATTTCATATATGAATACTTAAATAGTTTTCACTGTAACAAAATCAGATTTGTTTAGAATGTGATAGGCAGCTAAAGTATTGTGCCCACTGTGTTCAGTTAGGAGCAGAACTTCATTAAAAAAAATTTCTCATGGAAACACTTTGGAAATATGAATGTTTATGAAGAGATGCTATATCAGTGACTGAGGTCTTTTTTTCTGTGAAGACCCAAATGGACATGCATGTCTGTATGTATGTAATGTTTGTAAACACATTTACATATGTATGAGTGAGTGATATTTGTGTTATGTTTGCAGAAGTGTATATTTCAGTTATCAGTGTGGAAGTTGGGTTTATGATGAGCTTTGGACATGATATTGTTACATAGATTAAAAACCCAACTGATGGAGAGAAAAATTAATGTTTTATATTGATAGATACTTAAACTATTAGATTTTAAACTATTTTAAAATATTCAATTTATATGTACATTTTCTATAGATGGATTCTTTTAAGAAATATTTATCATGGCTGGGCGTGGTGGCACACACCTTTAATCCTAGCACTTGGGAGGTGAGGCAGGCAGATCTTTGTGAGTTCAAGGCTAGTCTGGTCTACAGAGTGAGTTCCAGGACAGCTGGGGCTACAGGGAGACCCTGTCTCGAAAAGACAAAAAAAAAAAAAAAAAAAAAAAAAAGAAATATTTATCATGTTCTATTGAATAATAACTCTAGTACATTATGACAGGTGCTTTGTAATCTGAATGGAGTAGGGGTGGGGACACTGGGATATGTGAATGGAGTAGGGGTGGGGACACTGGGATATGTGAATGGAGTAGGGGTGGGGACACTGGGATATGTGAATGGAGTAGGGGTGGGGACACTGGAATGCCTGAATGGAGTAGGGGTGGGGACACTGGGATGTCTGAATGGAGTAGGGGTGGGGACACTGGGATACCTTGTTTACCCTGTTGCGCCTTTTCTGACACACTTGTCCCTGGGGTGTGCTTGCCAGTTAATGCCAGCACTACCAACTCCTGCCGCTCTCTGTTTCTGCATTTGAGTTTATAACCCTTGGCATAAAATATCCTTTATACTTTCTTAGAATCATCAGTGTTTTGTATAGATTTGGCTGGCAAGCAATCAAACTCCCCAGAATATTTCTCAAGTGTATATGTATCCTTTTCATTGTGATAAGCCAAAGCAGCTTATATTCTCTTTCTGTTTTTACCCTAGGAAATGTGCTGTCAATGTTTTCAGTGAGAACTTCCCACAATGGCACCTTCATTTTATACTCTTGATACACACACACACACACACACACACACACACACACACACACACACACAAAACCATGGTTGAGTTTTTAAAAATACCAGTTTCTGAATTGTCTTCCTAAAGAATAAGAGCTTACCTTCTTTTAATTTTTATAAAGGACCTTTACAAATCTTTTAATTTTCAATATTAGTCAAAAGTTTCTAAATCCTGAGTATTTGCATATAGTTCTTTAAAGTGTTTTCTAATAAAACACTTTGAATTAGAATTGTTACTAAATTGTTTTATACACTTATTTGAACACCTAGCTTTGCACAAAGAAAGCAACTTTCCTACTGACCTGAGGGAGTAAATAAAGCTGTTGTGCCTTACTTTCTCACGTCTTAAGTTAGGATTAGTGTGAGTGTGTGTGTGTGTGTGTGTGTGTGTGTGTGTTGGCTATGTAAAGAAAAATTAGGGTGTAACCTAAGATTGCAATCAAGATGATAAAGCTGCATCAAAATTCTGGATCTTGCTCCCTTTTGATGCTTCTTGTGGTTTCTCCACATATATACTTCAAGTGATAGTTGCCCACATACAACTTCAGCAGCCCTTCAGAAGATTGGGTTTAGTGTTCATCATAGAGTATTCAAGTTCACATGGTGTTGGGGGGTAAGATGGGTAGAGTGAGCTCTGCTTTTTTCTAATGTCAAAATAGCACCTTCTGTGTACTTTTTCCACTTTATATATCAATGGAAAGCACTGAAATTCATGTAGTAAATAATGCCAACAAAAGTCAATTTTAGTCATACAGATGTGAAAAATATGGTTGCTAGTTTTTTTTCATTTAGCTGAGAAATTTTTCCCTTGTATACTTATATTTAAATGCTTTAAAATAGCTTTATGGGTTCTGAGAGGCCTGATGTTACTGTTGTAGTTGCTGGTTTTGTTGTTGGTTTTGTAGTATTCAGGATTACTTATCTGTATACAGTTTGGTATAATTCATTCCGAATTTTTTCTGTTATGGCACAACCCAGTTGGAACTCACAAGCACTGTACTTGGCTGTTATTACAGCTGAAGCCAAAGCCACTGGACTTTAAGCATCCTTCTCTGACCACAGACAGCCCCGTGGAACAATCACAGCCAGGACCCACCCAGGCTGGTTCCAGAGACAGAAAGCCTACAGTGTGTGAGCATCTATAGCTGTTGAAGTCTTAGGATGGTGGGGTAGGATGCAAAGTAAGAAACTTCTCAAGAAAATAAGATTATCTGGGGTCCTTAATTTCCATGTATTTATGAGTGCATCAAGATGAATAAGGACCAAGGAATACCTGTGGCTCATTAAGGGGGTGGCTGGCTGTGTCTTAGAATTGGCATGGTAGGGCCTGGCCTGCTGCGCATCCTGCAGTAAGAAGTACACAGATAAGACCCTGTTGGTAAGAAGCTTGTGTGGCCAACAGGTTGAGTTTCTGGAACCACACCTTGTTGATGGGTCCTCCATGCCCCCCAGAATTGAAAAATTGTTTTATTGCTTCATTTTATTACCCTTATATTTAAATGAAGTTGTTCATAGGGCCTAAAACCACACAGAAATTCTCTATGAAAACCAGCAAGTACACTCGTTGTAAGTACTTGTGCAAATGTAAAGTTGTTTTATTTAGTAGATAATATTGATATTTTTAATGATAATCAGTGTTCCTTTTTACATATAAAGTTGGATTATTTTTAGAATTTGTAATAAAAACTATTGCTGCTTTAACTATTGTAAGATATGCTTTATAATACAACCATGTGTTTTTTAAATAAACTTTAATATGACTTATAATTTAGTATGTATATGTATCGCATAAACCAAAACCACACTCCATACTTTTTAAATTTAGGGACCTTTTGTTTGTTTTGTTTTCCAAATTTAGGGAACTTTGGAGCTCAGAAACACAATACACTCTACTTTGAAGCTATTTTATTACATTCACCTGGCAGCCTAAGGTCATGACTGTGACTACCAAGGCCTATGAGATGAGAAATGTTCATATAACTTTAGTCCTCATTCACAGAATGAAAATGATAAGTTGCTTTTGAAGCATCCCACCCCAAAATCTCATGACTAAGATTACCATTTCAACTGCCATTTCATGGGCCAGTCACTTTGACATTGCTTTTATCTACAGGAAGCTCCCTCGCATCCATCCCACCAAGCCTCAGCCTCTTTGTTAGCTTTCCCACCACTAGCAAAATACTTGACAGAAATGGGTCAGCGGATAAGAGCACTTGCAGTAAAAGCAAGAGTTCATGTCCCCTGCACCCACATGAAAGCCAAGCAGGGCCAACATGTGCCTATAACCCCAGCATTGAGGGATGGAGACAGTAGGTCCTTTGAGCTCATTAGCCTAGCCTCAATGGCAAGTTTCAAGTTCAGTGAGAGCCACAAGCCAGAGAATGATAGTGGGAGGCAGCCAACTTAGTCCTCCAGCTTCCAGACGCACGCGCATAAACAAAACACCACAGGAGGAGACGGTCTTTAGGCTCAAGGTTCATGAGGTTTTTGTCCCTGCTCACTTGGCTCTGTTTCTGGGCCTGTAGTAAAACAACATCATGACAGAAAGGTGTGGCAGAGCAAAAGCTGCTCAAGCCAGCCAGAGAGTTGAAAGAAGGAGCAAGGAACAGGGACAAGATGAAGCTTTACCACACACACACACACACACACACACACACTGACCCACTTCCTTAACTAGGCCTCACCTCCTAGTCACCCATTCAGCTATTAGCTCATCAGTGGATTCATTGAGGAAGTCAGTTCCCTAATGAACCAATTGGAGATCAAGTCATCCACACATGAGCATTGGGGCCATTTTATATCCAAACCAGAGTAGCTTGCAATAATCCATGGTTAGTTATATAAGTCAAAAAATTCACCATTCTTTTTCAGTCTTGTAGATAAACACTTAACCAAAGTCAACTATTTATCTTCTAAAGGGAAGGGGGGAGTCAAAGGGCTCTAACATGATTATAAGTTATTTAAACTACAGATTTTTTGGATTGCCTTTTTTAATGTGAAGTTCCTTTATGTAGCTTAATTAGTTCCAAATGATTCTAATAAATGGAAAAGAGCACACTGAATTTTCAAAACCTCAACTTTAGGCTTAAGCAACACTAAAAATGAAGCTAAAGTAGCAATCCATCTGACTGTTAGCTTGATTTGGATCACTGCTAGGTTGGTGCCCGGCTGCTGCCCTGCTGGTATAGGATTACAGGAGGGGAAAAGTCTCCCAGGAGCTGTCTGGGCTGTGGGTCCCGCCAGAAACCTTTGGGAGCTGATACACACATCCTCATTAGCAGGACCTTGTTTTATCTAAGATGGCACAGGGAAGGTGGGGGGAGGAGGTGTCTCGCTGTGTTGCCCAGGCTGGCTTTGAACTTGGGCTTAAGAGACCATCTTGTTTCCAGCATTCCAAGTCACTGGGTCTGTAAGTATATGCCACTATGCTCATCTGCTTAGAGTTTTCTAAAGTCCCCTGGCCCAAGGCTTGGGAAGGATCGTGCTAAGTCCCAGTCTGTCCCATAAAGTAACTTAAATTTTTCTCAAAAACATACAATAATAACTCTTCTTAGCACATTATTGCAACTTGTCTTTTAATGTAGGCCAAGGTATAGGTGTGTCTAAAACCACTGATTTGCCATGTGTACCTTTCTAGTGACAGATGGTAGCCACCTCTTCAATATGTACATAAGAGCATTCTTGCAACACTGACTAGAACACTCAATAGGAAGAGAAAGACAAGATAGAACATACTACCCAGGAGTGCACAGGGCTACCTCATGGTCCAAATCAAGGAGGAATTTATAAGGTTTAGGATTGTGTCATTCTCTAGGGGTTGATTCTCCAAGATGCCAGACTCTTTCCCCTACCTGCTCACATTGTAAAGACTGAGAATTTCACTGCCCAGGAGAAATCAGTCAATAGTTCAATTCCAATGTTCTTGGAACAGAACTATTGGCTTTAAGTTGGCATTAGTCTATAAATTATTGGGAAGAGATGTTTTCCAGATAAACAGAACATAGATAAACAAGAGACTCTTAAAGCAGAAGGAGAGACGCCATTAAGTAGAATGTAAAGGCAGTCAATCTTAAGTCATAAGCTTCGTTTTACATTTTAGCTTTCCCCTACCTTTAAAGGATGTTGCAACTAACAGACAGATGATGCATCTTTATCACGTGATCCATCCTGGAGCTGGAATGATCATTTCCTTTGCTTCATCAATTTTAAGAAGATTAAGTATCCAGAACCCTTATGCTATCTTTGATCCCTGGCTTTAGGCATGTCAAAAATGTCTTGCTTTAATTTTGTAATATTTTTAAATGTATTTATTCATTTTATGTGTATATTTTACCTGCATGTATATAAGTACACCACATGTGTGCAATGCCCCAAAAGTCAGAAAGGAGCAGCAGATCCCTGGAATTGGAGTTACAGATGGTTGTTGGCTGTCCTGGGGGTGCTGGGAACCAAACCTAGGTCGCTGCAAGAGTAGGTAGTGATCTTAACTGCTGGGATATCTGTCCAGGTCTATTTTGTAATTTTTGTAAAAACTCATCTTGATACATTTTCATTGGAAGACCATTTAAAGAAGTTAAATGTCCTTATTTTAAGAGCAAGAAAGGGATGCCCAAAACATGGGCCAAACTTTATTTTATTTAGCCTAACAAATTCCTGATGACATGTACTACTTTGAAGGGATTTTTTTTCTTTTTAATTTTCTCTATTTGACCTCTAAGTACATAGGCAATAAACATAAGGAGTGGCCACATAAACCCAATTAGTTAACTTCTGAGTCCATTTTTTGTACAACCCAGGGTCCCCAAGTACAGTTGAAGAGATTTGCTTACACAAACCTGTTTATCTTATCAAATAAAATAAATAATTTTTCAAAATCCAGTCTGTTTTTCTGTGATCTCACATTTCACCCCTCCCTCCTTGGCCCTTAAAAATTTAACATGCCAACCTCTTCCATGAGATTTCCTGGGCTTTGGAGGGGAGGGTGAGAGAGTGTGAGAGATAGAAGATCCAGTTTTTTTCTCTGAGATGACATGTCAGACTCTTGGCACTGTCCAAGTTCTGTTTACAATGGACCAGTGGGTCATTTAGCCATTTCCTTTTAATTCTAGTAGTAAATATTAAAGATTATAACAAGTTACTCTGTGGGCACAGACATATATGTTTGGATAATATCTTGGTTGGAGCATTATAACTCATTGACAAAGGGATGCCAATAGCTTTCTAATGTGGTCTGTAGAGCCTCCTGACATCAGGCGGCACCAAGGCTACAGTGTCAGCCATGTGCCCTATCCCACCAGGGAGCAGGCCATTGATCAAAATAGGATTTTTTTTCTTTTTTTTCTTTCTGAGTGTACATTTACACTATTGCACTACATCTTCTTTGGCATGTAAAATTTTAGCACAAGAAGTCTGTAGTAAACCTTCAGAGACCATTTCTTTCCAGTGGTTTGCATAGTGCTCTCTGGCACCATGAAGTTCAGCTGTTGATTTGCAGTGCAGGGTCTCAACATTATTTTTTTTTTATGCTCATATCACTCCATATCTTCAGCAGTAGGGTCTTACTATCCATGTCTTGTGTGCACCCAAAGTTATAGGGGGCTTTTAAATCCTCCCTGGACAATAGCTCCTGGTAGGGCAGCCCTCAGCTGGCACTGAAGCCTTTATCTACCAATGCTTTTTATTTAATGGTAGGGCAAAATTGCATCCTGGAGGGAAGAGAGGTATTCCTTCCCCTCTGTTCTTGTAATTGACACTACAATCCAAGAAGCCTCTCTTGTTTCCCAGTCCCCTAAATCCTGATGTAAAGTTTTCCCAGAAGGCAGGAGTTGTATCACATACCTCTAAATAGGAACCAAGCTGAAGAGGTTTACCATGCCCTTTCAGACTGTATCCCACTGGTTCAAGGAGGTAGAACTCAGCTTTTCCTGAGCCAAATTATCTGGGCCCAGTGGGAGGGAGGCCCAGCCCACATAGAGGTTGTCTTTGCTGTCTTCCAATGCCCTCGGGCCACATCTGTAGCTGAATTGCAGTCATCAAGGGTCCAAATGCTCTCAGACCACCTCTGGTGCTTCCCCAACACTCTTGGGGGCCCCTAAGTCCCCCTCCCCCAACATTGCCTTAGCTGCTCAGAATGCACCTGCTGTTCCAAGAACCGCCATCTTGAACTCTCTGGGATTTTTTTAATGTTAAGAAAGCAAAGGAGTAGAGGGACTTTTAGTCACAGAACCTAACTTACTATTAATTAGAATGTATAACAAACATATTAAACAGAAAATAATTCAGAAACAATGAAATAACTTTAATGGAAGGGCAGAAATTTCACTGTGGCCTTCAGGTGAAGGAACTTCGACAGTGCTGCCTCCTGCCCATCCTGTTGTGTGCTCATTGTCTACCAGTGGTCTTTGAGGGAATATTAGAGTATGCCTTTCTGGTCCTAAGTCTACAAATGCAGCTGCCACACTCCCTGAACCACATCTAGTTCTTTCTCCTCTCCTCTGATGTTTGCGTGTTCCTTCATCCACTCTCCTCTTTCCTCTCCAGCATTTGTCAAGCTGCTGTCCTGCTCTGCAGAGAAAGGTGAAACATTCAGGGACTCAGCTCATACCATGTCCACCCAAGTGTAATGGCAACTCCCTGGACACTTCCAGAAGACATGCCTGTGTTTTCACTTTCCACTCTCCCTAGAGAAGCAGATAGCTTATTCAGGAGAGGTGTGAGGTGTGGACCCCTTGATTCTTCTATCCCTGAGCCACCCTGTGTCTCATGAGTTTAAGGACTCTGTAGAGAAGCTCAGTAAGTGTGAAGGAAAGGGAGCAGAGGCATAACTAATAAAGAAAAAGTAGGTGTGGTTGTTAATCATTTATCTAAAACCCCAAGAATTTGGAAACTAGAAAAATAAGTTCACTTGGGTGAGCAGATATAAGATAAACATACAAAACTTAATCCAATCTTGGGAAAATGGGCTTCACCTTGTGTTGAATTTAGAGCCACAAGATAATACTTATTTTAATTGGCTAACATTAAGGCAAGTACTGGAGAAATAGTGGAAGAGATCAACATAGAGAAAATAATGAAATTCCTTCTGGGCCTAGAGACCAAGCATATGGAGTTTTTATAGTGAAATAAAATATGATTGTCTTGAGATTCAAGGATAAGTTGTGTGTCAGCAGCTATCTGTCCCAGAAAGCACATTTACCTTTTGTAACCCCAGATGCATCTTTAAAATTTTTCTAAATTGAGTAACTGCAAATTTCATACATCTTGATCATACTTAGAACCCTATTAACACTCCCCCAAAGATCCCCCTCTATATTTCATACAGTTTTCATATATATTAAGGCCTATCAAGCCAAGTTTGTGTCCCCAAATGTACATAGGTATGAATCCATCCACTGGAGCCTGGTCAGTCTATCTGGCATCACTCTCTTAAAGAAAACCAACTCTTCGCCCAGTAGTCATCAGTTGCCAGTAGTTCCTCTGCTAAGGTTGGGGCTTTTTATCCATTTCCCTACTTCTATGCTGGGTTTCATCTGGTTTATGCATGGGTTTTGTGCATGCTGTCACCCTTGCTGTAGTTCATATGAGAAACTTCCCAGCCTCCTAGGAAGCTCTGTTTCTTGGTGGTCATCCACTTCCCCTGGCTTTTATAGTCCTTCTACCCATCTCTGCCATAGTCCCTGCACTGTACATGGCAGAGGTTTAGTATAGGTGTCTTGTCCAGGGACAAGCATTTTACAATCTCTTATTCTCTGCACTTTGGCCAGTTGTGGCTTTTTAGGTTGATCATCATCTGCTGCATGAGGAAGCTTTAGGGATGAGAATTGAGAGATGCATTTTTATTCTTTCTACCACCTGTTCTGCCATGTTTCCTGAGCCTGGAACACAGAGGTTACATTGCAGATGTTTCACTTAGGGCTGGGTATCTCACAGACACTTATACTCTGTGTCTGATTGGTTGTGGAACTGAATAATAGTATCCACCAATTGCAAAAAGAAGCTTCTTTGATGAATGGTGAGAGGTACACTTATCTGTAAAGATGAGGATACATATTTAGACTATAGTAAGAAATTACATCGGTCTAGGGAATGTAACAAAAGTGAGTTTTTTCTCTAGGATCTCTGATCTTTCCAGCCATATGTGTTTGGCTATGTTTACAGTACCACACACAGGCTTCCTCCCATTGAGCAGACCTTAATTCCAATTGACAGCTGTTAGCTACCCCTTAGATAAAAGTGCCATTAAGGCACCAATAGAGATAGTTTGATGAGCTACTCATTGCTGTGTTTATTAGAGTATGTGAGACCATTGATTGGTTTTCTCCCTTGGCAATTTGCATAGTATCCTCTAATACTATGAGAACTAGTCTTCAAGGAGAAGGCTTCCAGGTCAGTTGCAGCTCAATTGCTCCAAGCCATTCAGTAGTAGGGCCTTACCTTCAAGTTCTGGGAGGCAATCAAAGGCTGTGGCAATAGCTTGTGTTATATTTCAAGCCTCTTAGACTACCCTGACCAACTACTTGAAGGGAGGTTTCTCCTGCCTAGCACTGTGTTGATATATATATATATATATATATATACATACATATATATATATATATGTATATATATATTATACACAGTGTATTTTTCAGGAGGCTTTTTACACCACCTAAACATTATTTATCTGGCCTTTCTTCCCTCCTATATAACCCTCCTTCCCCCTTCCCCAGTTAAAGCACCCCCATTTCTCCCATTTCCCCCTTGATAACACCTGCTTTGGACCCATAGTGCTGCAGACTACTGCATAGGGCTCCTAGAGCTCCCAAAACAAAACAACACAGATTGAGTGGTTTACATGCAGAAATCTATTTTCTCACAGTTCTAGAGGCTGGAAGTCCAAGCATTGGCAGTCAGCTCTGACACAGGGGTGTCTTTGGACTTTCATGCCCATCTTCTCCCCCGTCTTCATATGGTCTTCCCTAGATGCCCAAGTCAGGACCCACATTTACTCTTTTTATACTCTTACCAGGCATATTGTACTGGGGCCCAATCTATTAACTTCATTTTAATTCAGTTGCTTTGTTAAAAGACTCCCTCTCCAAACACAACCACATTCTGAGGTGCCAAATGACTCCCAAAAATAGATTATGTGAGGGACACTATTCATCTAATAACACAAACCTATGAAAAGTTAAAGTATCTAAATTTAATTAAAGTGTGTATTATAGAACAGGCATGCAAAAATAGAGCTCCAAAATTTTTAAACAATTTGAAAATGTGATGAGAGAAATTTATATTCACAATAGCAAAACAAATAAGTAAGCAAAAATAAGAAATATATTTAACTGGGGCTGGAGAGATGGTTCAGCAGTTAAGACCACTGGGTGCTTTTGCAGAAGACCTGGGTTCAATTCCCAGTACCCAAATGGTAGATAAAAACCAACTGTAACTCCAGTTCCAGGGAATCCAATGTCCTCCTCTGATTCCACAGGTACTGCAGAACATGGGTGCACTTATATACATGCAGGCTATAGCAGAGAAATGTTCCTCCTGAGCAGGGGACATGCGAACATACATTAACTATTATACTAAGTTACTCTATGAGCACAAACATAAATGCTTGAATGATATCTTTTTTATATCTTTTATTTGTTTATTTTTAAGCGATTCTACAATATAATAACACAGTTGTTTTCAGATAACATTGATGTTACTCAGTTTGGCATACAATTAGGTAATTGGTGCATTTTGCAAGTATCTTTGTCCAAATTTTGAACAACCATAGTCCAGTTGGTGATGCTTGTATGCACAGGCATGTTGATCAATTAGAAGTCCAGTCTATATTGCTGTAGTCTCATGATTCACCCCATCTCTCCGCAGCCCTTACATTCTACCACGCCTCCTCTTCCACAATTTGTTCCCTAGGCTTTGGGAAAGGGGCACAAGTGGGTGAGAAGAAAACAGTCTATTTTCTTTGGAGTTGTCATTTTGGAATCTAGTCTGTTCAGGTTGTTTCCCTTCATGGGTTGACAGCTTATCCAGTGATACCTTTTTAGTCATACTAACAAAGCACAAACAATTGGATGTACAGGCATTTAAGCAGTACTTTGAATGATATCTTAATCCTGTCATTACAGCTTTTTGATGGGGCCTATAGTCTTCTGCCACTAGGCTGAACCCTGCTTGCAATCTCAGTTATGCATCCTACCCCCCCCCCACAAAGGATAGGTCCAATTAGACTCTCTCTGGGTGTACACGCACCTTGGCAATTTGTGTAGTATTTGTGTAGACTGTCACTACCACAGTCTTTGTTGGTAGGCGAGGATGTAGCTTATGAGTTCTGCAGCAATTTGGGAGACCGCTTTCTTTCAGTGATGAACACAATGCTCTTGGACATCATGAGGTTCAGCTGTTCATTCATAGCTCAAGGTCTCAACACACTTTTCCTTTTCTTGCTCACACCACATTATCTCTTCAGTAGGGTTTTACTATCCACTTCTTGTGTGCACGTAAAGTTATAGGCAAAATGCTCTCTGTTTTAAGGGCTTTTAGAGCATCTCCATCCAACAGTACCTAGCAGGGCAGTCCACACCTGGTACTAAAGCCTTTGTCTTATTTAACAATAAAGCTCCCAAAGATTCCATAGCTATAACCTGGCCTTGGTAACCATCCCTAATGAATTTACTTTTTACCTTTGTTTCTTAAGGTGTTTTGGACAGCTCTATCTAACTGGTCTTATATTTGTAAAACACTCAGAAATTAACATTAGCTATTAAATCAAACATAGCATGGGAAGATTTTAGCTGTCTATACCAACTGTTGTCTCAAAAAGATCTATGTTGGGTACAATAGTATGGATAAGAGGCATTAATTTAGTTAGTTCTTCAGCATCTGTAGTCATTTTCTCAAAACCATCTGGTATCTTGGGGGTTTTTACAGGCAGCCTGCCTGTATTTCTTTAGTTTTGATAGACTCATTGGGCCTGGCTCAAGCTGCCTAGCCTGGCACAGGGCCAAGGACAAATGTGTCTCCTTTTGCCGCTGCTGTATTTGCTAGTGAGCTGGGTCAGGCAGGACCTGGTTATAGTCAAAACCCCTGCTTTCTTTTTACTGACAACCTCTGGTGTCTGGTGGAGGCCCCAGCTAGGCAAGATGCTCCCATTCCCATCGAGATTTTTCTCAGCAAAGTACTCTGCTTAACTTGGGGGGGGTTCATTATCCATCCCCTGAGTAGTTTTTATTCTCTGTACACCTCTTGTGAACTGTTCTCCAGCTTTACAGCCTTCCAGAGGCTTTTCAGCACAGAATTTGGCTTTTTATCAATTTTTTCTTTAGGAAGTTGGACTTCACACAGATATCACCACATTTGACTCCTATGAAGTAAAGCAGACTTCCTTTTTGTTTAGTCCTTTTTATATCTCCTCTGGGT
Organism: Rhizomys pruinosus; assembly: GCA_009823505.1. Taxonomy (NCBI): domain Eukaryota; kingdom Metazoa; phylum Chordata; class Mammalia; order Rodentia; family Spalacidae; genus Rhizomys; species Rhizomys pruinosus. Next base: position 1,892,734 of record VZQC01011398.1, on the reverse strand, counting down.
TGCTTCAGTCCTCTACAGACATATTTTACATGCTGGCCTAAGTCACCTAGATTTTGACAAAGTTTCCCTTACTTTATAAAGACTCTGTCCTTTTAAGAGGTTCAGCACAGCTATTAAAATTTCATACCACTCTGGAGGTCCTTGTTCAATTAACTTTTTTTCTCAAATCACTGGTAAACACTGGGTACTATATATTGCTTTCCTCATACCTGGTTCTCTCAGTAGCACCTGCCCCTCTCATCACTTTCCACCCTGAGGTGTGTAGAGGAATTTCTACTGGAGATAACCATGTGTCTCTAATGGCTCTTATTAGCCAATCCATTGGGGGACTTATTCCCCTATGCTGTCTCAGGCTATGCACCTTATGTCTCAAGATGGGTGGTTATATTACTCAGTTTTTCTGTTTCTGCAGCACTTAAAATAATTCCACCCACTCCCAGTTCCTACAGCCTTACAAGCCAGGTGGTGAGGGGCTCAACTGCTACCTGCTTACAAGTCTTTCCCCATTCCAACAGCTTCAGTGCTGAGTATTCCCTGACTGTCTTAGTTTCCTGCACTGAGTCATCACCATGGGTTTTTCCTTTCTTCATATCAGAGGTCAAACCCAAGGGGCATCTGGTGCTTTCCCTATGCCATTCTCCTTTTATCATTGTCTGTCTTTTCTCCTGGGTCTCCTAGCTGCAAAAAGTGGCAGGCTGATACTTCCACCTCCTTTCCTCCTTTATGCAACTTACTGGAAAGGTCAGAGGCCAACTTGTTGTTGGGATTTTTTCTTGCTCTAATTTTTCCTTTAATCTTAGATCTCTCTTTGGGCCATTTCTCCTACTTGAGATATTTCCTTAATAACATTCAGTAGGATCCAGGTTACCTCAGCCATGGCTTGTTGCACACCCTGCCTTCGATCTTCCATTTTCAAGGCTCGTGAAGTCTGCTCTCTGTGCTTTTCAGGACATCTTCAAATTCCCACAGCGGCCCCCACTAGTCAAGCAAACGCGCTACTCCGTACCATTCAGAAGTGGGCAGCCAAAGTGGAATCTGTCCCACTGACTATCTGCCTATCCAGCTCCACTCTAGTTTTGTGTCTTAATTTCGTAATCCATGTGGTGGCCCCTGCACAAGCTATGGAAGCAACAGGATGTTGTGCAAATAATCCACTGTGCCACCTGTGCATTTTCCTCTGGCTTTCCCCATAAAATATATCCTGCCATTACTCTTCCTGTGAGCTTGCTTTTGTCTAACCCTGCCTTGCCTATGCCAAATATGTAGGAGAGAATTTTTCCTCCTGGGTAGGGGCTGCCCACAGCCACTTATGTAGTGTCCCACCCGCCTCTGCCATTTTCTGCTTCCCTGATTACTTAGGCAAAGCAAGGAAAAGAACTCTCAAATCTTAGTTAAACCAGAGGAGTTTAATGGGCTTGCCTACAAAGTAATGGCAAAAAGACACAGTCACTTGAGCCACCCACGTAGCTGGGTCCTGGTTCGACATGGCCACCCAGAGTTCCGTTGTGAACCCTGTGCCCTCCGACCAAGCTGGTAAGATGGTGAGAATGAGCCCAACCTCATGTGGTGGGCCTTTTATATGTCCCTGCTGCCCAGAGTTCCAGAGCTCCCTGAGTTCTGAATGCCAGCATGCATGAAGCATCACGGGAACATCACTATACACCTGGGCTTTGCTCCTAGCCCCTCCCACTAACTATGCAGCTTCACCCTGATAAGCCCATTTCAAAGAACAAATCATTTATCCCACGCAGGCAATACACTCATACATATAAAATAAAAAATAATAAATAAATTGTAAAAAAGAAATAAACAAGATTTATATGGAAAACCATGTAACTATATATCTGTATAAAAGTTTATATGGGCTAGGCATGGTGACACATGCCTCTAATCCAGCACTTGGGAGGCAGAAGCAGGCAGATCTCTGTAAGTTCAAGGCCAGCTTGATCTACGTGGTGAATTCCAGGACACATCTAGGGCTACAGAGAGACCCTGTCTCAAAAAGACAAAAAAAAAAGTTTATATGTACATATGCCCAAACACATTCTCTCTCTAATACACACACACACACACACACACACACACACACACACACACACAACATACTTACTCAATCCAATTTAGTTTAAATGTAATGTGATTTAGGAATTCAAAACTCCAAAACTGTTTTTTTTTAAATATCAGCCTTAACCAATCAGAAAATGTAATGGGGATAAGAAAGTAGACCTAAGTAAATGGAAAGATGTGTAACATTATGACACTCCTGAGTGGGAAAACTCAGCATTATGTAAATTTAAGGCATTCATAATGAAACACAGTAAAGTGTGTATAAAACTGACAGCCTGATTCTGAAATCATTTGGAAAATCATGGATAACTAACAGGAACAAGGATAGAAGGCATCCCTCACCTAAGGGAGGAACAGAATGTTATGTATCAGTAATAATGAATGAGTGAATCCAGTGTGGGAGGTCCTTATGCACATGAAGAGATCAGTAGAATGAACTATAATAGAAACAGAACCATCTACATATGTAATAAAGACTTCTAAGTCAACCCAGAAGTGTTGAAAATGATGCACTTGGGAGGCAGAGGCAGGCAGATCTTTGTAAGTTCAAGGCCAGCCTGGTCTACAGAGTGAGCTCCAGGCCAGCTGGGACTAAAGGGAGACCCTGTCTCAAAAATACAAAAAAAAAAGAAAGAAAGAAATGATCATCTAATTAGAAACCTGTAAATTTTGATTACTAAACTGTCATACCGAAAATGAACTATAGGTAGATTTAAAGACCAAACATGAGCCAGGCATGGGGGCGCATGCCTTTAATCCTAGGACTCAGGAGGCAGAGGTAGGGGGATCTCTGTGAGTACAAGACCAGCCTGGTCTACAGAGGGAGTTCCAGGCCAGCTGAGGCTATAGGGAGACCTTGTCTCAAAAACACCAAAAAAAAAAAAAAAAAAAAGACCAAACATGAAAAACAAATTTAAATGAAAATACTATTAAAAGCTTTGATGATATGAGGAGGTAAAGGCTAGCTGGAGGAAAGTAAAACCTGGAAGCTGGGGCTAGAGAGATGACTCCTCTTGCTGAGGAGCCAGGTTTGAATCCCAGCACCTACATGGCCACTAAAAATCATCTGTAACTCCCGCTCCATGGGATCCAGCATGCTCGTCTGGCTTCTGTGGGCACTGAGCAACATAGGTACACTCACAGGCACAACATTCAGATACACATAAAATAAATAAAATAATTTTTAAACCATAAGTTATAAAGGAAGTTACTAAAAAATGAAATTAGTTGAATATTTGCTTGAATTGCCTGAAGAATAAATAGTACCATTAACAAAATTCACACACTTCAACAAAGAATTGAAGAAAGTGTCCAAAATATTTGGAATACACAAAAACTCAATTGCCAACTCAAACATTAATTGCTAAGGTTATTATTAAGCAATAATAAAAGAACCCAGTTTCTCAACAAGGCAAAAACAAATGGCTAGTGAACACACAATAGGACATTCAGCCTCAAAAAAAAAAAAAAAAAAAACCGGGTCCTCGCAAGAGCAGTCGGTGCTCTTAACTGCTGGCTATCTCTCCAACCCCTCAACGTTGTGTTTTTTGATACAGGGTCTCCTTAAGCCCAGTTCCTGCTGGAACTTACTATGTAGACCAGGCTGGCATCACAGAAATCTGCCTGCCTCTGCTGGCTGGGGGCTGGGATTAAAGGTGCACACCAGGGCTTGGCTGATAGTCAACATTTTTGATAAACACTGGTAGATTCACTTGAACAAGTTGTCCCTTTTTATAACCAAGTGTCTTTTCCTTAGGGGCATGCATACCTACTTCTTCACACCAATATCAATACGTGATGTGATCATTCTTTTTAATTTTTATAACTGGAGGGAGGCAATAATCTCACTATGTTTTTCCAATTCCCATTCCTTTCATTACTTTAAGGCTGAATGTCTTTTTTTTTTTTTTTTTTTTTTTGAGCTTTTTTTTTTTTTTTTTTTTTTT
>VZQC01011398.1:1730426-1888631 GCA_009823505.1 Rhizomys pruinosus | reverse complement strand
AAAAATTAAAAAGAATGATCACATACAGTATTGATAGTGGTGTGAAGAAGTAGGTATGCATGCCCCTAAGGAAAAGACACTTGGTTATAAAAAGGGACAACTTGTTCAAGTGAATCTACCAGTGTTTATCAAAAATGTTGACTATCAGCCAAGCCTAGTGGTGTGCACCTTTAATCCCAGCACCCAGCCAGCAGAGGCAGGCAGATTTCTGTGAGGCCAGCTTGGTCTACATAGTAAGTTCCAGGACAACTGGGGCTTAAGGAGACCTTGTATCAAAAAAACAATGTTGAGGGGTTGGAGAGATAGCCCAGCAGTTAAGAGCACCGACTGCTCTTGCAGAGGACCCGGGTTCGATCCCCAGCACCCACATGGCAGCTAAGAACCATCTGTAACTCCAATTCCAGGAGAACTCCAGTTCCAGGGGAATCTGAGACCCTCTTCTGAACTCTGCAGCATTGCACGACACGGGTGCACAAACCTGCATGCAGATAGTACATTCATACACATACAAAAATAAATAAAATTTTAAAAAAACAATGTTGAATCTTATGGTCTTTGGCTGAATAGTTTTATTGCTAAAGTATCTATTTCATATAAATACACACAAAATACATACAAAAGAAATACAAAGAAGTTTGGATAAGAGTAGTTATGGGAAACTCTAAAAAAATTAAATTACATTTATTGTGTGTGTGTCATATAAATAAAACAAAACTGACTGGTTTGTCATTGCTATGGAATACTTTGTATTAATAAGAAGGGTAAGGGGTGTTGAAGGATGTTTTTATTGACATTATTTCCTATCATCTACTTCCGTAGGGGTAGGCTTGGTTTCATTTCCTGTTGCCCTAATTAAATACCTTGACAAAAGCAATTTAGGAGTGAAATGGTTATTGTCACTCATAATTCCAGGTTACAGTCCATCCTAGCAGGGAAGTCACAACGGCAGGAACTTGAGGGAATTAGAAATCACACCCGGGGCTGGAGAGATGGCCTAGCGGTTGAGAGTACCGACTGCTCTTGCAGAGGACCCGGGTTCGATCCCCAGCATCCACATGGCAGCTGAAAACCGTCTGTAACTCCAGTTCCAGGAGAACTCCAGTTCCAGGGGAATCTGACACCCTCTTCTGACCTCTGCTGCGTTGCATGACACGGGTGCACAGACCAACATGCAGACATTACATTCATACACATAAATAAATAAATAAAATAAAATAAAAAAAGAAATCACATCCATACTGAGGAGTGCACACATACCTGAACCAGCGCGCTTTCTCCACTCATACAGTCCAGGATGCCCTGCCTCCACCCACAGTGCACGGATCTTCCCTCTTCAGTTAACATAATCGAGATGATCCCCCGCAGGCCAATCTGCTCTAGACAACCCCTCTGAGCTTCCTTTCTCAAGAAATTCTAGATTGTATGAAGTTGACAACTGCAACTAATCATCACAGGGTCTTTTCTCATATTTTTGAGTTGATTAATTAGGTAACTTAAAAGTTGTTATTTTCTACATAAAAGAAAATACAAGCTGTATTAGTGAAGCTCTCTATAGGAACAGAATAAAAAATTGGAGGGGCTCGATAAGCCCATGTTCATCTGAATACTAATGAGGTGAAGAAACCAGTAGCTGCTCAATCCAAAACGGGAGGATAGATAGCAAGGAAGAACTGGATCTAAGGAAAACTAAAACCAGGCAGTGTAAGCAGCAAACTCTACAGTTCCATGTCTGGTGTTTATCTGGCAACAACTGGAGTCCAAAGGGCTTCAGTTGATCCACCCCTGTTATCTTCAGCATAGGCAGCCTCTCTCTTGAGCCAGCTACCCAGACTGCCTGCAGCTTTCCACACTAATGTCCCATATTCTTCATGTTGCCAACATCCTGGGGTTGCCACTACGGCTTGGGCTTCACCTTCACAGCTTCATACATTATCCTCTCAGGCCTCCTCAGGAAATCCAGCCCTGCTATACATTGTCTTGCCTCATAAACTTCTCTCTGGAACTTTGGTGCAAATGTCCATGACTTGGAAATTCTTGCATTCTGCATATCTCCAAACAGCTCCATGCGAATGATGCCAAGCTCTGCTGCCAGCTTGAAGTGAAGTCTGCAGTCTCTTAGCCCATGGCTGTAACAATCTCTTAGTAACTGCCTGGCTGAACTGGTGAAACGTCTCCATAGGCAACCACATTCTTGAAGGACATCCTTGAGGCTCTATCTTCTCGAATGAAGTCTTTCATTTGGGTTTTCAGTTTATATTCTAGAGCCTTCAATGAGTATGGTAGTGAGAAGACTTTCCATCAAGGTAACTCCAATTTATTGCCCCAGAGCTCTTTACTGGTGCTCATCTAACAGTTACAGCCCCTTTATGTGTATCTGCCTGGTCTACAACTTCAGTGGCTCTGGCTCCTCTCCTTGCTGCTCTACATTTTTCACATCCATCTGCTCCACTTTTTGCTCCTTATTTCTACACATCTGTGTAAAGTAGTCAATAGTCAGCAGCAATCACCCCACTGACCCCATGTTGTGTTCTCTTGAAAGCTCCTCTAACAGAAAAATTAGTCCATTACTTTTGAATTCAGCTTGGCTCAGATTTTCAGGAAACAAAGCAAAACATAGCAACATTCTTTGCCAGATTATATAACATGAATGGTCTCTTGCCCAATGCCCAATAGAATGTTCATTCCTACCTGAACTTTCCTGAGCACAGTCTTTGCTGTCTGTACTTCTATAACCATTTGTATCTTCTGAACTTTCACCTAGTGGCTCATTCAGCTCTGCCAACAGATTTCTAGGGCTTTGCTAGACCACAGCTCAAAACTCTTCTGTATTCCTCCTATAAATCAGTTCTAAAGACCCAAGAACCACATGGTCAGATTTATCACAGCAAGAAAAACCACTTCTTGATACCAATTGATTTATTAGTTGTTTTTCTCCTTGCTGTGATTCAAAGCCCAATAGAAACAATTTACAGGAGGAAGTTTATTTCAACTCATGGCTTTAGAGGGTATGGTCCATCATGGTGTGAGAGGTATGGTAGATTTGTTCCATGGTGGTAGTACCTGGTGGAAGAACTCCTCCCATAACAACCAGACCAGGAAGCAGAGTGCACAAGTGGATGTTGTGTGGTCAGGCTACAATAACCAAAGGCCCACATAGTGAACCATCTCTGCCATGGAGACTCCACCTGCTCCTAAATGTTCCAAGACCTCCCAAAACAGTGACACCAGTTGGCGAGATCAGGTGTTCAAACACACAAACCTTATGGGGGACGTTGCAGATTCAAACTATAAAAGCAGCTACCTAGTCTTGCAAAAGGTAAAGAAACTATGCATTCTACTTGTCCATGAAATAGTTTTTCTTTTTCTTTTTCATCCCATTGTATGTTGATCTTAAGGTTTCTGTTAACAAGCCTGTGAGGTAAACCACAAAGTAGTTACATTTCCAGGAATAACAATTGGAGGTACCACTTCTGCCTGCAGGTCAGGGGAATGGTGTCTGAGAATTCTCATTTGTGGGGGCTGGAGTGATGGCTCAGTGGTTCAGAGCACGGGCTGTTTCTGCAGAGGACCTGGATTCAGTTACCAGCACCTGCATGGAGGCTAACAATCATCTTTAACTCCAGTCGCATGGGATCCAACACCCTCTTCTGATGTCTGTGGGCATTGTACAACATGGAGTGCACTTACACACATAGAGGCAATACACTCATATACATAAAATGTAAAAATAATAATAAATAATTTTTAAAGTTCTACTTTGCAGTGATTCAACAGCTCATTTTAATCAGGAAGATGAATTCTTAGAGCCACAGATATTAGAGTCAGTAAAAACTGGATTATGAACTTATAGTACAAGTCTGAAGTTGGGAGTTCTCACCTATAACATAGGGATAATAAAATACTGCTTACTTCATAGGCTTGTTGATAATGCCAATCATAATGCATGGTAAAGCCACAAAACTTTAAAATAATTAGAAATAATTATTATTTTCCAGTTTCTGGTGGCAGAATACAAACTTTAATGTCATACTTCCTACTCTTGAACTCATAGAATAAGAAGAGAAAAGGCTAAGCAGACACCCATCCAAATTCTGTTATTGTAAGTGCTATCATGGGAGTATCGTTTTCCCAGAGTCCTTGCTCAGCTGGGAAGAGGCGAATTCTCAGCAAAATCTTGTAGGATGAACAGGTCAGAGATTTGGGTGGGGAGAAAGGAGGGAGGCGGCAAAATGAAGGGAGATACTTTGGGGCACAGGAAGCAGCAACAGATGTGGACCACATAGAGGCTGGGGATACAGAAGGCATGAAACTGGTGGATGATGGGAATGTGCTAGAAGGTGTGGAGGGCAGGGTAGGTGGTGACCACCAAGGAAGAAAGTTGCAGAGCAAAGCAGAGGCAGAGAACTCCAGAAGTCCCAGCTTTGCTGGGAAACATTTCAAGTGTGTAAGGTGAGCTTCATCTGAAGGTAGATCTAACCGCTGGAAAAGGATGCAGGGCAGTTCAAGAAGGAAGGGCCAGGATATTGGCAGGGGCTATAGCAGCACTCCAGATGAGAGAAGACACTCGCTTCTGCAAGGGCGCTGAAGCTGGATTCTGATGATGAAAAGAGGAGTGGACTTGTTGCACAGGCAGCACGTAACAGAGTAGGGCTCGGCTACCATGTGCAGTGAGCAGGGGGGCCTGTGGCCCACAGCCAGGTTGCAGAGAAAGGTGAGGGAAGAGTACACTCAGAGTCTGGATGGAAGGGACCATAGGTTTAGGCAGCTGAGGCCCATTTAGACACTTCCTTGGTCACTCCCAGAGCAGAGTTCCTTAGGATCCTCCTTAGAACATGACACACCACACTGTAGCAGTCCATATGCTGGGCTCTAGGCGATTGCCACTCCTTAAAAATGGCCGTGATGTATTAGTTACTTTTTAAAATATTTTATTTATTATTTTTATTTTATGTATATGAGTGTTCAACCTGGATGTATTTAAGGACACCATGTGCATGCAATGCCCACAGAGGCCAGAAGAGGACATCAGATCCCCTGGAACTGGAGTTGACAGTTGTTAGCTCCCATGTGCATACTGGAAATAAAACCTGGGTCCTCTGGAAGAACAGCAAGTGTTCATAGCCATTAAGCCATTTCTCCAGCCCAGATTCTCAAACCGCTTCTACCAAATTAACGAATAAGAAGAAACGAGGGAGGAAGGAGATTTATTCTGGCTTGCGGTTAAAGAGAGGACATGGGCCATCATGGCAGAAAAGCCAGACCGCAGGAGTGTGAGGCTGCTGGTCACACCGAATCTTCAGTCAAGAAGCAGAGAGACAGATGAATCAGGTACACAGCTTGCTTTTCTTTTTCCCTTTCACTCAGCTGTGGACAGGGCCACGTGATGATGTCACACACGTTCATTCCCCTTTCTGGAAACACCCTTAAAAGCACACCCAGAGCTTTTTCTCCTAGGTGATGAGTAACGTTTGGACAGTTACAGTGTGTGACTCCATCTGCCGAGTTACACTAGGCCTTCCTGAGCTTGGTAAACGTAAAAACAAACAACACCGGGCGGAGGTGGGAGGGGGGGGTGCGAAGAGGTGCGTACATTAGGATGGACATTCACTTAGACCTCCGCGCTTGGAAAAGTGCTGCGCTTCACCGCTCCACCAGGGGGCAGGAGAGGTCATATTACACAGGGAATTTTAAAAAGTGTCTCCAACTTTTCTCCCAAATTGTGTTCCTCCGGGTGAAACCGAATCCTCTAGCTGTGGTGTCCCAGGCACCGGTCCCGTCCTGCTGGGGCTCGCGCCGCCGCACGCTGCGCCTCTGCCCCGCCCTGCCAGCGCAATCCAGCGCAGCCCACTGTCCCCAGCAACTCCGCCGGGTCCCCAGCCCTGAAGATGAAAGTCTGGCTGCTGGTAGGACTTCTGCTGCTGCACGAAGCGCTGGAGGATGGTGAGTGACTCTGAACTGGGTAGTGTCCTGCAGTGCCCCCCTTTATCCAGGACCCCCATCCCGGAAGCCCTCCCCCCACTAACTTTTGGCCTTGGGGTTCTGCTCCCACGCCTCTCCCTGCGGGTGCACCTGGCCCCTCCTAGAAAGGTCTCCTTTCTTCCATCCTCCACCTCTATGGGAGAAGGTGGCAGCTATTTGGCCCCTGGGAATCCATCAGAACCTCTCTAGCCTTCGTGGAATGCCCTAGGCACGCGTCTCCCTGGCCAGCGCCGGTTCCAGCCCCTGGTGTCAACGTGTCGGTCTGGGAAATGGCGCGGCTCGGTGGATCGCTTCCACCTAGCTGTGTCGCCCTGATTCTGCTACTGAGACCTGTGCCACCTAAGCAAGGCAGTTCTACAAAACTCCCAGCATCCTCCTCCTCCCCGCTCGCCGGTTTTGTTTGTTTGTTGTTTTCGCTTGAATGCCACTTTTAGTTAAAATCCTACAAGATCAGCCTAAGTCTTTACCCAAAATGTTCTACGTTAAACCTCAAAACAAATCAAAACTGAGCAGTTACATTCCCACATAATTGAGTGGGGGAAAACGATGAAGGAAATATACTTTTTCTGGTACCACATAGGGCGGCCTTACATCAGTTAATTTTTTTTATTTTTTATTTTTTTTTTTTGGTCTTTTTGAGACAGGGTTTTCCTGTAGTCCCAGCTGTCCTGGAGCTCACTATGTAAACCAGGCTGGACTTGAACTCACAGAGATACACCTACCTCTGCCTCCCAAGTGCTAGGATTAAAGGTGTGAGCCACCACAACCGGCCAGTTAAAATTTTTAATTACATTTCATTTATGCACTGTTTGTGGGAGTAAGGCATGCACGCCTCACCACTAAGGTCTGAAGAGAGCTTGCACAAGTCTGTTCCCTCCTCAACTGTATGGGCTCTAGGAATTTAATTATTCAGCTTGTCAGACTTGGCACCACACTTTTACTACATGAGCCATTTTGTTGGCCTTTGCACCCTTTTTGTTCCTGTAGCTCCAGCTGGCCTAGAACTTGCTATGGAGACCAGGTTAGCCTTCCCATCTCATAGAGATCTGCCTGCCTGCCTGCCTCTGCCTCCTGAATGCTGGGGTTAAAGGTGTGTACCACCATATCCTTGCATCTCTTTAAATTATTTTAAAGATGTGTACCTGCCCTGGGTCCAACCTATTGTTAAGACACTTGACCACAGGGTCAGACTTTGTTGTTACTTGTAGGTGCATGTGTGCATGCATGTATGTTTTGTGTGTGTATCATATTCCTATTACTGCTAGCTTATTCGCTCTATTATTTATTCAGTTATAACTGTTTGTACAGTACATCTTGGTATCCTCAGACCTTCCTTGAAATTCCTCAGCTACTGCCACAAATATGCTTAGACTTGGTTGAAAAGCAGCTGTTGCTGTTATGAGCCTCTTACTGGAGCCAGCTCAACCTAGCTCACATTGTATCTTCTCTTCAATCCTGACCAGCCTTCTATCCTATGACACCTCGGGTATTTTCCAAAATATATTACATCCATGTTTTCAGAAGTTCAAGGTGGCTGTGGCCTGTGAACTCACAAGCACGGGGATCCTTAAACCCGGAATCGTGCTTAATAACATGTAACCAGAGCTTCTACTGAGGAGCCACAGTTCCTCTTTGCCCAGAGAAACCTTGGCACAAGCAAGCCCAGTTTATACAATGCAGTATTAAGATGCTCCTGGCAAGTCCCATCTGGCTGCTAACATGGCTGAAATGCAGTATTTGGTATCATTTTTTTTGAACAGCGCAGGAGATGGCCAGACAAAATCATTTCAAATAGTCCATTCATTTCTTTTTTATACCAAGATGCCAGTTTCAGAGGCTCAGGACATGGCTTCAGCCAACATGGATCAGACTCAGACCATGTGAATTACTACAAACATCTCCCTAAATAACATAGTGTCTGTTTAAATAAAATGCAATTTATACAAACAATAACATTCATGAGACAGTCACAGAAAGTTAAATACAGGCCAGATATTATGTAAGAAATAATACATACACTGTGGCTTTGTCTTTAAAAGTATATACATATGATGTATAGAGCATAGATAAAATGCTAAACAGAGTTAAGGAAAAGTGAATGAAGGCCTGGGTGCTATGACTCACACTTTTAACCCCTGCGTTCACTGAGGAGGCTGAGGCAAGTGAATCTCTGTGAGATGGAGACCAGCCTGGTCTACATATCAAATGTCAGGCCATTTGGGGCTACAAGTAGACAGTCAGACACTGTCTCAAAAAAAAACAACATAGGGACTCAGCAATGGCTTTTCTTAACCTTGGATGAATTATGCAGGAAGCCCTTCCAGTACTGGTCTCTGGTTGGCAGGTCTGAGTATGTTGTCCACAGAACTATCCCAGAGCACCAACTACAGCCACAACTCGTCCCTGGGACTTTGTTTTGTGACCGCATCTGGAAGAGAACCTTCTCCGAGGAGAAGACGTTCCTGCAAGCATGTGAGGGGTGAACATGCACCCTAACCAGTGATGTTTGCCTTGCCCAGTTCTAAAGTGATCACTTTTTTTGTTTGTTTGAGACCCGGTCTCCCTTGGCCCCACCTGGCCTGGAACTCACTATATAGACCAGGCTGGCATAGATCTCACAGAGGTCTGCCTGCCTGTCTCCTGAGTGCTGGGATCAAAGGTGTGTATCACCACACCCAGCCTTCTTCTTTTACACATATCATGAGGTAATGTGGAGCCATTTCATGTACTACATTCTGACTGTGAAATGTCATGTGAGGTCAGGGGTGGGATTTTCTACTTGTGGAATTATGTTGGTGCTCACAGTGGTTTGGATTTTGGAGCGTTTCTTTCATTTCAGATTTTCAGGTTGGGATATTCAACATCTACCATGAAAAAGGTGGCTTGAAGCGACAGAAGTACATCCTCCCACTGTTCTGGAGGTTAGAGCTCTGCAGTTAGCATGTCAGCAGCACCTTGCTGCCTCTGAGACTCTAGGCAGAACTCTAAAGCCTCTTGCTGGCTTCCGTTGGAGTCCCACCCTCGCTGGCATTCTGTGACTTGGGTGGCATGACTCTGGTCTCTGCCCCTGTTGTCACATGGCTGGTTTTCTGTGTGTCTATCTTCATATGGTATTTTCCTCTCTTCTTATGAGGGCATCTGTCAGCTCCTTAACAGGATCCCCTCTGTAAATATCATGATTCACAGGTACCAGGGACAGAACTTCAACGCATCTCTCTCTGAGGGACACAACACAACAAATTAGCCCAGGGTGGGTTGTGAGAGGAGAGTAAGGGTGTTGTTTGGGTAGTTAGAGGCCTGCCTGAGGTGAGGAAGCAATACCTACAAGTGACAGAAAGAAGAACCAGGGGCAGGCCAAGAGTTTGCTCTCATGTCCAGCGCAGCTGAAAGACCCTGAAATGCAATGTAGATGTGGGAACAGCCTTATCAAGTGTGGGATGGCAATGCTCTTTTTGAAATTAGATGAAGGTCATTGCAGGGTTCTGAACAGAGAGGAGCCCATGGTCTGAGTGACATTGTTAGTGGTTAAAAGTTGCAGAGTGATCCCAGCACTCAGAACACAGAGGGAGACCAATCACTGTGAGTTCAAGTCCATCTTGGTCTATATAGTGAGTTCCAGGGCTGTGAGGAAGCCCTGTCTCAAAAAGACAAAAAAAAAAAAAAAAAAAAAAAAAAAAAAAAAAAGACCTCCAGAGTGGACTCCAGAGGCTACTTAGGTAACAGTCTAGGTAAAAGTGAGTTGGACAGCGGTGGCAGAAGGAAAGAGGCTGACAGATGACACCAAAATGGCCCCAAAGAAGACGACACCAAAAGGATTTGCTGCTAGAACGGATACGGCTTAGGAGAGAAAGAAAAGGATGAAGCGAGACTCTGAAGCATTTGTCTCCAGCAACTGGGTGGAGGGAGCTCCTGCTGTGGATGAAGGGAGGTCTGGGAAGGAGCAGGTCTGAGGGGTGTCCAGAGTTCAGTTTGGACCATTACATTTGAGATGCCTGGTCGTTGTCCAAGTGACAGTGCTGAGTAAGAGATGGAATATTCAGATTTGGGATTTTGAGACAAGGGAAGGGCAGGAACAAGGCAGTTTTCAACATACAGATGCTTCTAGAGCCTCAAGACAGTGTGAGGTCACCTAGAGAGTGCTTGGGCAGAACATGCACGACTAAGCCCTGGGGACTCAGACCAGGCAGGAAAAGAAGAGAAGAGCTCCCAAGGAGACTACCGTGCTGTCAGGAGAAGACCCAAGACAGTACAAAGTCCTGGGAGCCAAGGGGATGAAGGTTTTTAAGAAATCATCAGCTTTGTTCCAATAGATTTCTCGGGTTCTTTGCGGGGACCTAAGTAACCAGTTCCCTGCTTCTTTCTGAGAATGATCCGTTAAGAAGCGGCCCAGAAGTGTTTCGAGGCATAGGAAGCTCAGTGAGTTTCATCTTTCCACCTCTTTCCTCCCTGCTGCCACTCTTGGCTTCTCAGCCCGCTCTTTGGAAAGCATGCCATGCTCCTGTGGTACATGCTCTAGTTTGCTTTCTGTTGCTGCAATAAAACACTGACCAAAACCATCCTAGGAAGAAAGGTTTTGTTGCATCTTACATTTCTAAGTGACAGACAGAAGTCAGGGCAGGAACCTGGAGGCAGGAGCTGAAGCAGAGATCACAGAGTTCAAGGAACACTGTTTACTGGCTTGCTCTCCCTGACTGGTTCAGCTAACTACGTATACCAGGCTGGCCTTGAACTCACAGCTATCCACTTGCCTCTGCCTCCCAAGTGCTGGGATTAAAGGTGTGCACCACTGTGCCTGGCCTCAGCTAACTTTCTTTTTTATGAAGTTTTGAGGATTTTATACAATATATCTTGATCATGTTTAGACCCTCTCCCTGTCTGCATCCTCCCAGAGCCCCCACACTGGATTTCATGCATTCTGTCCTATGCAAGACCCATGCAAGCTTAAACCTGTCAAAAACCTAGCACAGAAGTGGGGAAATGGGTAAGGAGCCCCAGCCTTAGCTGAGGAACCATTGGCAACTGATGACTACTGGGAGAGGGAGAATTGGTTTTCTTTGCTGGAGTGCTGCTACACAGCCAGGATCAGCTGCCCAGGGGTGGTACCATCCACAGTGGGCGGGGCCCTCCCACATCACTCAACAACCAAGAAAAATGGCCTCGCAGCCATGCCCACAGGCCAATCATTTAGAAGCAATTCCTGATTGAAGTTCTGCCTTCCAGGGTGTCTCTAGTTTGTATCAAGTTGACAAAAACCAACCAGCTGGGAGCTTCAGGAAGAAAGAGGTGAGAGTGCTGTGTCACAGTGGAGCCTGGGGAATGCTTGAGCTGGGACACCAGAAATTAATGACATGGTTATGTGATGCTGCCTTCAGAGCTGGCCTTTCTCCTACCTGGCCATTGGGGAGTTAAAAGTAAACAACTATAATTCTTACGCTTGTATAACATGCAATCTTCCTCCAAGCAGCAATGATTATTCTGATTCTAATTTTTTTTTTCTTTTGGTCTTTTGGGATAGGGTCTCCCTATAGCCACAGCTGGCCTAGAACTCACTATGTAGGTAGACCAGGGTGACCTTGGATTCAGAGAGATCCTCTGCCTCTGCCTCTCAAGTACTCCAAAAAAAGACTTGCACCACTCCTGGGCCTTGATTCTTCTGATTCTCATGGCTTCGCTTCCTCCTCCAACACAAGGCTACGGCATTAAAGAGGTTAGCATCCAGGCCACATTTAATGAAGGTCTGACTGCATCCTTAGGTAATCCTGAGCAGTCGCCATTCTTTTCCTGTTTGCTTCTCACTTTGTTAATAATATTTCATGGTCTCAGAATTTTACCACCTGTCTCTCTATACAATATAGTGTTTAACCAACTCAAAATGCAATGATAATGAATTCCACTCCACTTACAATATAAATTCTTGGTGTCTTTAAGGCTTTTGGAGTATGACTAATTTACATAGTTTGACAGAAGTCAAATTCTTTTAGAAAGTTAGAGGTGGGATTTGGGTATTTCTTAGTCTCAGAACTCTGGGTACCTATGGTGCAACTAAGGTGTCTTAGTTGCCAGGAATTGAAACAAGACCCTCAAACATGTTAAGTGCATGCTCCATCACTCTTACACCTCTAACATGTTAAGTACATGCTCTATCACTCTTATACTTCTAACATGTTAAGTGCATGCTCTATCACTCTTATACCTCTAACATGTTAAGTGCATGTTCTATCACTCTTACACTTCTAACATGTTAAGTGCATGTCTATCACTCTTACACCTCTGGACTCTTAGTCTTCTTTAATTTTGTACCATTACCATTAAACTATGGGTCAGTTTTATACTCAGGCAGATAGACCAATAATATAGTTAGACCAACTGATAGGACTATTTAGTTAAAAGATCAAATCATTGTCCAGGTAGAATAGGAAAAATTTGAAAAGATAACAACCATAGTCAAATAACCTGCTCTGGCTGAGTAGCATAGTCACATAGGATGTAATAGGGCAGAAGTCAGACAAATAGCATTCACTGACTGTAAATTCCATAGGATTTACAGAAGGTTACCTTATAATATGATTGAAAATAGACACACCAAACTAAACATCAGCTAAAAAGTCAGTCACTCTCATAAGCACAGTGTGACTTAAATATTTATGAGGCACAGAGTACTTGGATGTCATTATAGTAATGGAAATAAGTAAAAGGAAATAAGACTTCTGACATATCACAAAGCTAAGGCTTGCCAATCATCTTTGATGATGCTGAACTAGTGGCCTGCTGTCCGTCTGAGATGGTTCCAGGGCCTACGGTGCTTCCTTAGGAAGTGAAAAAATATGTTACTTACTTTTCTCATTGCTGTGACAAAGTCTGAGACAAAACCATCCTAAGGAAGAAAGAGCTGGTTTTGGCTCATGGTTTGAGGTGATACAGTCCATCATGGCAGGAAGGATTAGTGGCAGGAGCCCGAGGCAGCTGGTCACCCTTGCCTGCAGTCAGGGAGCAAAGAGATGAATGCCGCCGGTCCACTTCCTTTCTCCTTTTTATTCAGTCTGAGACTCCAGCCCTTGGGATGGTGCTGACCACATTCGGTGGAGGAAGGGAGTGTTTCTTCCTTCCTCAGTTAAACCTCTCTAGAAACACTCTGACAGATGTACCAAGAACTATGTCCCCCTGGTGACTCTAAATCCTGTGACTGACAGTCATGATATCATGATTAACCATCACAAGGAACCTAGTCACAAAAGCCACTGTCTAACTCACTGCTAGAACCAGGGTTGGAGAAACCAAATGTGCAGGGATGGCAGTGCTGGGCAAACACCAGGTATCGGGGACCCTGCCTTGGAGAATAGAGCTCAAGGACATGGCCCCACTTCTTGGAAAGATCAAGGTCAGCAGGACACGTGGCTATGGAACTGAGGAAAAAAAAGGGGAAATAAGAAGAGGCTCAGGAGACTCGGGTCTAGAAGAAGAGTGATCACAAGTGTCTCTGCAGAAAGAGAGCAGAGCCCAGGAGCAAGGTGCACAGACCCAGAGAAGGCAGGCAAGGATGGGGTGTGGACACTGAGCTGATGTTCTAAGAGCAGACAGGTTCCTGAGTCTGGGGCTGGCTGAAATGAGAGTGGCGGCTCAGCGGCTCCTGTCACAAATATCTAGGGGACAGACACTAAGGAAGTGCACAAGGCTGAGCTTTGACCATGACTTTATCCTGACATCACATTTTCCCATCTTATACAAACATCCTCTAAGTCCCTCAACTGGCCAAGGTTTGTAGTCATTTAATGAAAATAAATATATGGGGCTGGAGAGACAGCTCAGTGGTTAAGAGCACTGGCTGCCCTTGCAAAGGACTAAGGCTTATTTCCCAGCACCCACTTAGTGGCTAACGACTATCTATATTAGGGATCCACACCCTCTCTGTCCTCCACCAGGCATTGCACAATGCAGGTGCACTGAGATATGTTCAGGCAAAGCACTAATACACACTTAACGAATTAACTAATTAATTGATTGATTAATTAATTTTAAATAAATATGTACAAAATACTTACTGCCATGCAGTGGTATGTGCATGCTAGATAAGGGTCGGGAGACCTGAGTACTAGCATTTCACCATTAACAAGTTGAATGGTTCTGTACAACAGAGTTAACCTTCCAGAGCATCTTTTATTATTTTAATCTATAACATTAGGACTTTGTCTAGATGGTTTCTAAGGGTCCTATACACCTGAGCATTTCTGTAATTCCGTGACCATATATGAAGTTTCCTTTCATTCTTAACGTAGGTGGATGGTGCCACTGCTGCAAATTTGCCCTTTAGTCTCCTTTCATCTTTGAAGGGTGGACACAACTACATTTTGAAGGGTGGACACAACTACATGGCTGTAGTGGACTTGACTGAGATTTCAGGAGCCCAGTGGCTTCCAGAAGTCAAGACAGTGGGTGAAGAAAATATTGGATGCCTTGTCTGTAGAAAAGACAAAAACAATAACAAAGCCAACTTAAAGTAGGTCAGCTTTTTATTATCACTGTGTGCTGGCAACGCTCAACAGTAGTATTGATAAATACTCCTCCAAAAACATTTCATTAGCTAAGCTCTAAGCCATTGCCACAGTGAAGGGTTTGTACTTGTTTGTGTTGGATTTTGTTTTGTATGGGTGTGTGCATGTGTGCATGCATGCATGTGCTTGTGGTATATGTACTTGCTCAGGGGTCTGTATGTGTGTGTGTCCATGTGCTGTGGAGGCCACAGGTGGACCCTGCAATCCTCCTCCATCACTCTCCACCTTACTTTTTAATACAGGCTTTCTCCCTGAACCAGATCACACCAGTTGGCTAGGTTGAATGGCCAGGGAACTCCAGGCATGCACCAGTCTCCACTTCCCCCTCCCCAGACTTCAACCCCAGGCCTGGAATTACATTTTTATGGGGTTGCTGCAAAGCAGAACTCAGGTCCTCACAGTTGCCCTGCAGGCACTTTACTAACTAAGTCATCTCCTCAGCCCTACGGCTTAGTTTCAATAGCTTACACATGAACTTTAAAGCATCGTGCTTATGCTTAGTGCTCATTCTTTTGGGGGAGCAGGGCTGCATGTAGCCCACGTGGACCCTGAATTTGTTGTGTGGCTCTGGAGGACCTTGAATTTCTGATCCACCTGCTTCTACCTCCCGAATGCCAGGATTTGAGGTATGCATCAACAGGCCCAGTTTTATGCAGAACTGAGGATTAAACCCAGAGTTCCATTGCCTAGGGAATAGTAGGCAAGCACTCTATCAACTGAGCTACATACAACCCCAGCCCCATAGCTGTGTATTCCACATGGACAATGCTCAGCTCTTCACAAATCTGCATTTGTACTCTACATTTCCATTTTTTTTTAATTTTATGTGTATGAGTGTTTTTCCTGCATGTGTGTAAGTGTACCTGTGCTGTATAATGTCCACAGAGATCAGAAGAGGGCGTCAGATTCTCCTGGAACTGGAGTTACAGTTTTTAGCTGTCATGTGCGTGCTGGAAATCAAACCCAGGTCCTCTGCAGGAGCAGCCAGTGCTCTTAACCACTGAACCATCTCTCCAGGCCCTACATTGCCATTTTTAGAGAGGCTTAAAGCCATCTGAGTGTACTTCTGATGCTACTCGAGTCTCCAGTCCTGAGAGATTATATAGTCCTGCATTTGAAAAAGTAGCCCACTGAACGTGGGCACACTGAGTACTGAGACAGTAACAAATTTTGTCTGCCTTCCATTCTGCCCTACTAGGCAACCACAATTGCGAGATGGGTGTAAGCAACAAAGAATCCTTGGGGATTTTTAAAAATAATTTATTTATTTTATGCATATAAGTGTTTTTCCCGTATGTGTGTAGATGCACTCATGTGTAATATCCCCATGGAGGCCAGAAGAGGGCATCAGATCCCCTGGAACTGGAGTTAAGGACAGTTGTTAACTGCCATGTGGGTGCTGGGAACTGAACTCAGGTCTTCTAGAAGTGAGTGCTTTTAACCAATGAGCCATCTCTCCAGCCCCAATGTTTTGGCTTTATAGGGGAAAATTTTAGTTTCTATTTTGCTGATTCTGAATAATTAATATCCTTAAAGCTGAAAAACATGTTTAAATCATTGTTTTCAGACTAAGGAATGAATCAAGAAAGTAAAGGGATTGCTTTATAATTACTTATTACTATCTCTGAAAGTGGTTTGGGCATAGATTCGGGGGAGGCGAGCCACCCAGGTCACCTGCTGCGTATTTCTTGTGCTCTAGCACGTCAGTCATTGCTGCCCTCTCACATTTTCACAGTTTCTGCTCAACAACCTCCCAAGAACAAACGTCCAAAGGAACAAGGAGAGAACAGAATCAAACCAACCAACAAGAAGGTGAAACCCAAAGTTCCTAAGATAAAGGACAGGGAGTCATCTGTATCAACACCGAAGAGCCAGTCCATCATGATACAAGTGATGGATAAAGGTCGCTTCCAGAAGCCTGCTGCCACACTGAGTGTGGCGGCAGGACAAAGTCTAGAGCTTCGATGCCAAGGAAGCAAAGTGGAATGGAGCTACCCTGCACACCTCGACGCCTTTAAGGACTCTCGCCTCAGGTAGAGTGTTGCTGCTTCCCCTGCGACATCTGTTAGGGCAAGGGCTGGATTTTCTTCCCTCATTCAATAGGGCATTGCCTCTGGCATCTACCATCTCACTCTAGTAGACTATAAAAATAGAACTTCAATGAATGAAGACCAAGATGTTAAGTTTTACAGTTAAAAAAAAAACTTTTCACAAATCTCATAACTTTCTTTTAAAGAATAAAGTCATATGCCAAGAATGAATAGCAAACAAAATGTGTACAGGAAATTGCAATGCATAGAAATGGATAATTAAAGATTTGTTTAGTGAAAGATAATGTATTTGATGTTTTACATACTTTTAAGCAATGAGGAAAACTGAAGTGATCTAATGGGAGTCTTATGATCAAATTGACCAGGGACTAATTTAAGTTCTTTAAAACCTTTCAACTTCTGATTATTTTTATATTTGTGAGCATATTATTGGTTCAAAGACCAAAGGTTTCTCATGTTTTAGTGACCATCTTCTGGAGGCGGGGCTTCTTCAGGAACAGATGGCTTGGGTAAAGCTTAGGAGAATGCTGGTAAGGTGCTTGAGCTAAGGCTTGGTGGCAGAGCTCTTGCCTGGCACCAGAAAACAAGCAAACACTACTGTGAAAAGCAAGAAAGGCGAGCATGCTTCTGGGGGTGGAGAGAGGAGCCCTGAGTGCTGGGTATGGGCACAGGGATGCATGTAGGGTTAGAATCCTGTTTTAGGGAAGTCCCCCAAATTATTTGGGCCTCAGTTTCCTCATGCATAGAAAGAGGGGCAAGGATGTTATGATACTACGGTTCTCTCCAGCCTTCTTTTCTATGATTATCAAGAGACAGGTGACTGGAATGGAAGGGGCCATGTGGGTATTGGGCATCTTAAACTCTATATGTCCACAACAAATCCATTTTTCCATATAAGCTCCACCTTTGCAGAAGCTCCACCTTGCAAGGAGTCCACAGTCCTCTCAGTTGCTTAGCACATTCACTTCACCTTCTCCTTCTCTCTTTGACCCCCCCCCCCATTCAATCACCAGGTAAGTCAAGTCAGCCTTCTTAAGAGCCATGTTCTGGAATAGTCACATGCTGGCTGGACCTCCCCAGTCCCCTTCTAGTGATGCTGAAGAAGACAGAGCTGACTATGTCTCTCCTTGCTTAATTCACATCTGGTAGATCTCCACTGTGGGGAGAGGTCGCCCTTTTCCCAGAACTGATGACCCCACTCCTATCTGAGTCATCTCTCTAGGGGCCCTTTGACCTGCACACAGCATCTCTGCCAGACTCCTGGGGATGTAGCGCTTGCTGCCTTCATGGCCTGGAGCCCTCCTGGCCCCTCTACACCTGGCTCGCTTGATCCAGGGCAGCAGCAGGGCAGGCCTCACTGGGAGCACACCCATGATGCCTGCTGCTTCTGCTGTGCAGCTCCCTGGGAGCACTCTCACGGTGCCTGCTGCTTCTGCTGTGCAGCTCCCTGGGAGCACACTCATGGTGCCTGCTGCTTCTGTGCAGCTCCCTGGGAGCACACTCACCGTGCCTGCTGCTTCTGTGCAGCTCCCTGGGAGCACACTCACGGTGCCTGCTGCTTCTGTGCAGCTCCCTGGGAACACACCCACGGTGCCTGCTGCTTCTGCTGTGCAGCTCCCTGGGAGCACACCCACGGTGCCTTCTGCTTCTGCTGTGCAGCTCCCTGGGAGCACACCCACGGTGCCCGCTGCTTCTGCTGTGCAGCTCACTGGGAGCACACCCACGGTGCCTGCTGCTTCTGCTGTGCAGCTCCCTGGGAGCACACCCACGGTGCCTGCTGCTTCTGCTGTGCAGCTCCCTGGGAGCACACCCACGGTGCCTGCTGCTTCTGCTGTGCAGCTCCCTGGGAGCACACCCACGGTGCCTGCTGCTTCTGCTGTGCAGCTCCCTGGGAGCACACCCACGGTGCCTTCTGCTTCTGCTGTGCAGCTCCCTGGGAGCACACCCACGGTGCCCGCTGCTTCTGCTGTGCAGCTCACTGGGAGCACACCCACGGTGCCTGCTGCTTCTGCTGTGCAGCTCCCTGGGAGCACACCCACGGTGCCTGCTGCTTCTGCTGTGCAGCTCCCTGCATCTTGATGCCTGGTCGATTTTGTTTGAAATCTGCACTTGCTGAGGCTTGGTTCATTTGGTGTCTAGCATTATCTATTAATGGATCCCCATCCTCCCGGTATACCCACCCTCCTCTCCTGAACACACACAGCTTAGAAAAAAAACTATTTAACATGCACCTGGAAGTAATAGCTAACTGCCCAAAGTCTGTTTTTTCTACCTATCCTCTTGTAGTAGTAAGACCACTTTATTTTTATTTATTTATTTATATTTTTTATCAAATCTAGACCCATGTCCCCCACCCTATCCCCCCACCCCACCAGAGCTCATGCATTCTGCCAAACATGCTTTTCATCTCTTTCTCAGTCTTTCTAAATATTCTCCATGTGGAAGTTGACTGTTTTGAGCAGAAGTTCACTGTTTCAGTCAGTTCTTTGATGCAGTCCTTTCTGATGTTGTTGTTTCCAATATGCATCACTCCCAACTGCTTGGACAAAAGCTCAAAGGGCTGTGCACAAGAAATACTTACAACTAGGTAATTGGCAGTAGCATCCACAGATGAGGGATACATCATCGTTTGTTTTCTGGGACTGTGTTACTTCACTCAGCATGATTCACTCAGCTAGAGTCCTCTAGCTCCAGCCATTTTCCTACAAAGCTCATGATGTTGTCTTTTTTTAATGCTGCATAGAACTCCATTGTGTAGATGTACCACATTTTCTCTATCCACTCATCAGTTGAGGGGCATTTGGGTTGGTTCCAGCTCCTTGCTATTGTGAAGAGAGCTGAAATAAACATGCCGTGCATGAATCTGCGGTGGGGTGAGTCTTGAGGGTACATGCCTAGGAGTGGTATGGCTGGGTCGGGTGGCAAGTTCATTCCAAGTCTTCCAAGGGTTCTCCACACTGCTTTCCATAGTGGCTGTATGAGTTTACATTCCCACCAGCAGTGGATGAGTGTTCCCCTTTCCCCACAACCTCTCCAACACTTGGTATCATTTGTTTTCTTGATCCTGGCCAGTCTTATTGGAGTAAGATGATATCTTAAAGCGGTTTTGATTTGCATTTCCTTAATGATTAGTGATGTTGAACACTTCTTAAGGTGTTTCGCAGCCATCTCTAATTCCTCACTTGTGAAGTCTCTGTTCAGCTCTTTGCTCCGTCTATTGAGTGAGTCATTTGTTTTCTTTCTTCATTTTTTGAGTAAGACCACTTTAACAATTCTTCCTGACCATATCCTTTGGCATCTCAAATATGACAACATAAAGTTCTTCTTTTATTTTTCACTTTTTTTTTTTTTTTGGTATTTTTGAGACAGGGTCTCCCTTTTAGTACCAGGTGTCCTGGAGCTTGCTCTGTAGACCAGGCCAGCCTTGAACCCACAGAGATCCACCTATCTCTGCCTCCCGAGTGCTGGGATTAAAAGTTCTTCTTAAGTTTAATAGGCTACCAGAAACAAATCTAGAATGATTTGTCCTGGGGAGATGGCCTCAGTACATGTGTGAGGACCTGAGTTTTGATCCCCAGAACCCATCCAAATATGTCATTTCACTAATTCATCATGTAAAGCATGATGTATTAGCAAAATGACATAATTCCAGTCTTCTATGGTAAGATGGGAGGCTGAACCCAAGAATCCATGGAAACTCAAAGACCGGCTAGCTGGACATATGCAACAATGAACAATGAGAGACAGTCTGTAGTGAGGTGGAAAGTGAGACCTGACACCTGAGGCTGTCCTCTGCCCTCCACAGTTGTGCATGCCATCCACACACATATAATTTCAACAAAACAAATTCAGAAATGGTAAATACTATACATATTTACAAATGGTAGAGTACTTGTCTGGCCTGGGTGAGGCCCTGGGTTCAATTGTCATCACCACATAGATACAAAATATAATTAATAAGAGAGTAAATGTCTGCTTTTTATGACATCACACCCATGTACACACACACGCACATACACACACACACTCACAAATGCAAACTACCAGTGAGTTGTACCCCAAGCCTCCTCCTAACAGTATTTTAGTGGATAGTACAGAACTGACTATATACACTTGTTATACTACAGATGTCTGAAATCTCTCCATCAGGCGTAACTGAAACTCTATGCCCACTGAACACCTCTGTCTGCCCCTCCTTCCCCCAGCACTTGGCAATCAGCATGCTGCTCTGTTTCTATGGGTGGACTGCATTAGATATCTCATGTAAATGGAATCATGTTTGGGACTGGTTTATTTCATGTAGTACAATTACTCAGGGTTTATCCCCATGTAGCACTTCACAGGATTTCTTTGTTTATGGTTAAATAATGTTTCTTTGTACATAATCACCACATTAAAAATTCATTTATCAAATAAGTTGTTTCCATATGAGCATGCTACAATAAGCATGAATGCTCACATGTATTTTTAAGATCTATTTTCAATTCTGATGGATACATATTCAAAGTGGGATTCGCCATATACATTTAAAATGACTTAAAAGGCAGATTTAAATAATTCTTAAAAACCAGAATTGAGATAGATTAAATTACTCTGAACATTTAGTTTTCAACTTCTACAAAATATTTTAAACCCAGAGAATTTGTGTATAAAGATTTAGCATTTTTGAGCTGGGCATGGTGGCACACGCCTTTAATCCTAGCATTCAGGAGGCAGAGGCAGGTGAATCTTTGTGAGTTCAAGGCCAACCTGGTCTACAGAGTGAGTTCCAGGACAGCTGGGGCTACAGGGAGACCCTGTCTCAAAAAGACACACACAAAAAAAGATTTAGCATTTTCTAATAGTATTTTCCAAGTTGTAGTTAAGTTATATGCTGAAATATATTAAAAACACTTTAAAGATTCAAAATTAAGTGATCATAAGGCTGAATCAAAGAGGAGCATCTAGGACATGATTTTTTTTTTGACTTTTCACCATTGACTAGCACTCATTTGATGCACAGCAGGTACCTTACAAATAAAACAAACACAGACGTGGGCCTCTGAGGACTTTGAACCATGAAAACGTGGAAAACATCTAGTCATAACTCTGTATCAAACAACCACAGAAAACCATAATTTATTTGACTCTAGAGATCTAAGAAATGGGCTTTTGACATGTTTCCCAGAACATGGCACCGGTGGACAGTGGCGCGTTCAGCCTGTGTTTCCTTTCCTGTGGAGTGAGCTATCTTTTAGCCTTCTCTCAGCTCTGGGGCTGGGTGCTCCTCGGATATGCTTCCAACAGAGCCTGGTATTTTTACCCAGTACTGGTAGCTTTCTGGAACTAAGTTCAAATGTTATGACACTTGTCCAAATTTCATCTTCTGAGGATTTCATCTCTTTTTGCTGAAACGTGAGCTACCCCTGTCACACTCTGGAAAAGCAGTGATTCATAAAGAAGAAAGGAGTCCAGTTAACTTGTAGAGCCCAAACTAAGTGAATAGCCCCAGTGGTGAGAAACATTACGTTTGCTCTTTCCTGAGTGTTGGCGATGTCAAGGTCACTTACTCAGTACTTAAGTGGATTAGTATGTTCAGCTGTACTCATTGATGCTCAGGCATTTTTGGTGAGGGATTAAAAGCATGATGCCAGAGGAAAATTCTCCACCCTTATAAATGTACTTTCTCTGTAGGCCTGGAGGCTATGAATCCCCTTTCTGTCTACAGACTTTTCACAAAGGTGTTTGTGTTAGCATAGATATTGCCTGTTTCTTAGTTCATAAAACAAGATGACTTCTAAAGACTACGAGTCTGGATTTAAGAAAGTGAATTTATTTTATTTTTTTAAACATTTTATTTACTTTTGTATGTGTTTGAATGTACTGTCTGCATGTAGGTTTGTGCACCCATGTCGTGCAATGCCGCGGAGGTCAGAAGAGGGTCTCGGATTCCCCCAGAACTGGAGTTCTGGAATTGGAGTTACAGACGGTTCTTAGCCGCCATGTGGGTGCTGGGGATCGAACCCGAGTCCTCTGCAAGAGCAGTCGGTGCTCTTAACTGCTAGGCTATCTCTACAGCCCCCAGAAAGTGAATTTTTAAATCAATGTTTCAATATATTAACATAATGAGTTTTAACCAGCAGTAATTACATATGCGTTTTATAGTTCATCTATTTATTCTTTAGTAGCAACACAGTATTCCATAAATGAAACATCATTGTCTTCTTACCTGACCTCTAGTTTTGTTATCATAAATACAGTCATTATTGAGATTTTATATAAAAATCACTTGCTATGATTGTGTATCTGTCTAACACAGAGAGAAATGTTTCATTTTTTAGAGACAGCTGATTCCCTATCTTTCCTGCTATGGGAATAACGAGGGAGAATGTTACAGGAAAGAGATGTCAGGCAGAGACAGAGCTGCATCAGAAACCCACTTCAACCACAAATTGGCAAAGTGAACTTTAATTAGTAATTTCCCCAGATCCAGTTTCTTCACATGGAATAGGGAGGTGGAGACTGCACTAATGTCTGCAGATACACTCCCTGGCCCAGGGCAGATTTTGTTTGTTTTTAATCACAGTATTCTAATAAGCTCACACACAAAAAAAAAATCATACAGAAAGAGGTATCCACTCAAACAAATACTTGCCCGGTCCCAAACCCACACATCCCAGTGGACTTCTGTACAGTTGGGATGGCCAATCCGAGGCGTGGAGCTTCACTTGGGGTTTTACACGTTCGCTATGAGTTACATTATTATGCACTTATCCACCACAAAAAAAGAAAATTATGAAAGAGTTGAAACTAGAAGAAGTAGCTTTGCTCATCCAGCAGGACTCGCATGTCCCTTTGCCTGCATTCTGTCCCTTCTCGCCTAATATTATTCTCTTGGTCTCCTTTCTAAATGTTATACTAAACCCACACTTACAGCTGTTTACATATAAGCACATATACATTATAGGCCATGATCCAAATATGAGGGGAAACATGAGAATTTTTGTTTTTTCTTTCTGAGTTTGGGTCACCTAGGTTCATATTATGCTTTTTAAGTCCATCCATTTTCCTGAAAATTTCATTTTTCATTATAGCTGAATAACATTCCGTTTTGTTTATGTACCACATTGTCATTATCCATAGAGCAGCAATAAGCATGGATGTGCAAATATCTCTATGGTAGATAAAGGAGTTCTCTGGGTATATGCCTAGGAGTGGAATAGTTGAGTCACACGGTAGTTCTATTTTTAATGTTTTAAGGAACCTCAAAACTTATATTCATAATAGGTATATTAATTTTCACTCACATGGCATTGATTAAAGGATCCTCTTTACCCATATCTTCTCCAATAATTGTTGTCAGGTTTCTTTTTTAAAAATGTTTTATTCTTGCCAGCCATGGTAGCCCATGCCTTTAATCCCAACACTCAGGAGGCAGAGGCAGGTGGATCTCTGTGAGTTCAAGGCCAGCCTGGTCTATATAGTGAGTTCCAAGCCAGCTGGGGCTACAGGCAGACCCTGTCTCAAAAACGCATATATATATATATATATATATATATATATATAATTTGCTGGACATGGTGGCACACACCTTTAATCCCAGCACTTTGGAGGCAGAGGCAGGTAGATCTCTGTGAGTTCAAGGCCAGCCTGGTCTACATAGTGAGTTCCAGGCCAGCTGGGGCTAAAGGGATACCCTGTCTTAAAAAGACAAAAAAATTATTTATGTTTTTATTTTACGTGTATGAGTGTATTTCCTGCATGTGTGTTAAGTGCACTTGTGTCATGCAAGGCCCACAGAGGTCAGAAGAAGGCACTGGAACTGGAGTTAGGTGTGGTTGTTAGCCACCATGTGGGTGCTGGGAATCAAACTGGGTCCTCTGCAAGAGCAATCAGTGCTCTTAACCACTGAGCCATCTCAACAGCCCCTTTGTCAGATTTCTTGATAGCCATTTTGACTGGAGTGAGGTGGTATCTTAATTTGTATTTTCCTGATGACTAAGGATATTAAAATAGTTATTGGCCATTTATTTCTGTTTCTCCTTTTGAAAACTGTCTGTTCATTGTAGTAGCCCATTTGTTGACTGACAGTTTTATTGCCATGGTATTTAATTTCTGCAGTTCTTCGTAAATTCTGGTATATGTTTAGCAAATTGTGTATTTTTCCAAGCACAGAGACATTTATTGTCAGTTAATTACGGCAAAGGCATAACTTTCTCAACAACGTATGCAAGCTCATTTGGTTGATTAATATTTTTGTAACATGAGGTCTGTAGCCATCTTCTCTTGCAAAGAGTGAGCTCCCTTGAGGGGAAATGCTATAGTCAGATTCCTAACACCTAGAATGGTTTCTGCGCAGAAACCAGAAATATCTTTGGTCTCCCCAGAGTCTCAGAAATCAATTTGCAGTCACACACTCATTCATACACATTGAAATATAATGATTTAGAGCCCTGTGTGCATTGCATGTGGGAAGAGGTGGGTGGGAAGGTGGACAGTTCATCTCGGTTCTGCCCAGCCAAGGTGAATGAATACACTTTACTAATGAGCTGTTGTTGTTGTTGTTGTTGTTATTGTTATTGTTGTTGTTGTTGTTGTTTTCTCTTCTATCTGAGTTTTTATTTCTCTTTTCTTCCTACCCCAGTCCCCACCTTAGAGTCTTGACATGTAGGCAAGGCTGGTCTTGAACTCGTGGCTCTCTTTCCTCAGCCTCCCCAGGCCAGCATCACTAACACCCAACTTTCTCTGATCCTAAACCCCTGATCTCCATCTCTCTCTTTCAGTTAATGAGGTTATTGCTTAGTTCTTGGAGAAATTGGAGTTGCTTTAACTTCCTCTTATCCCGTTTCCTTCCTGCTCTTCCACTACAGCAGAGGGAGGGGACCCCGGGCGAGAAGCTTGCGGCTTTGTTGTTTCTACATCCAGCCAATGGCCTTAGTCTCTTAATAAAGATGGAGAAGGCACCTTCCTGGGCTTCCCTAGCACCCAGTGCAGTACTGGCAAGTACAGGTCCTCACAAAGCAAGTGATGCTGGGGGCAGGAGCTGAAAGCAGGTCTGAAGTTAGGCCCTCGTGATTTGTTTATTTACATGTGTGCACGTATGTATGCACACATCTCCGAGAATGTGCACATAGAGACCAGAAGAGAGTGTTAGTGCCTCAGAGGTGGAGTTACAGGTTTGGGGGGACACCTGTCTTGTTACGTGGATGGTGGGATCCGAACTCCAGTTCTCATGATTTAGTGGCAAGTGCTTTTAACCACTGATCCATCTTGAGCCATCTCTCCATAATTTTTTTTTGAGACGGGGTCTCCCTATAGCCCCAGCTAGCCTGAAACTTGCTATGTAGACCAGGATAGCCTTGAACTCACAAAGATCTCCCTGCCTCTGCCACCTGAGTGCTGGGATTAAAGGTGTGCACCACCATGCCCAGCTGTGATTTTTTTCTTAAGATATTTTTACTTTATTGCTTTTTGTGGGGTGGAAGTTGAGGCAGGGTCTTACGTGTAACCGAGGCTGTCCTCAAACTCATGGGAATCCTGCTGCCTCCACCTCCTAAGAGCTAGGGATAACAGGCATGAGCCCGTTATGTGTAGTTTTTCTTTCTTTTTTTCAATTTATGCATAGTAATTATGCATGGTCATTGGTCACAGTATGATGATTTGCTGCCTCCACTGTTTAATCAAATCCAGGTATTTAGCATATTTACTGCCTCACACAGTTTCACTTCTTTGTGACCACATTCAAAATCCTCTTTTCTACCTTTTGTGAAATATCCACTACAGCATCATGGGTCATAGTTGTTCTACTGAGCACCAGAATACCAGGGCAGAGCCCAGTGCTCCATGGAACCTGCTAACCAATCTTTCCCTTTCCCTCCTCACCCCTTCCCTCTCTGGTAACCACTCAGATAAGGAAAATGACTCACAGAGATAGATGTCTGCCTGGTGCTGGTGAGAGGCAGAGTCAGTCCTAGAACTCAGTGGGTTCCTGTTTAAAATGTCTTAATTGAAAAAATTGGCTTTGATAAAAAAATTTTAATTGAATTTTTGAGATGTTTATGCAATATAATTGGATATTTAGATCCCCCAACCTATCCACACCTCCACTTACTGCCCCCACCCAACTTAATGTACTCTATCATATATATATTTATGTGCGTGCGTATTTATATACATATAAAGGCCTATAAAGTCTAATTTGTGTCCCCAAATGTCTTTCAGTACAGGTCCATCCACTGGTTGACCTACTAAGAGTTCCGTGCTTGAAAGAAACTGACTCCCCCCATCCCAGCAGTCATTGGCTGTCAATAGTTCCTTAAGTAGGACTGAGGTTTCTTACTTTCAGTGGGTTCCTTAATCAAAGCTGCTGCCCTCATCCAGCCATAGGGCCAGGGGAACAAAGGTCTAAATCTCTCTCGGCCAGAGGAAGGCATCTTCGAGGAGCATAGATTTATTGCTTACTAGCACAGACTATATTATATAAACCTGGTTTCAAGGTTAAGACTGAAAACAAGAAGGATGCACTTAGCCAGTGTTTTATTGACTTGGAACAGCTTCGAATTGATGCATTGCCCCGAGTATGTCATAATTAGAATGCCCACTAGGTGGCAGGCTTCGTCTGCATTACATTTGCCTTTCGTAAAAGACCTCAGTACTAGGTCATGTAATGGCCACAACTTCAAATTGTATTACCAACAAAACAAAAAGGATATTAGCAGAGGCTGGAGAGATGGCTCAGTGGTTAAGAACTCTGGCTTCTCTTGCAGAAAGAGAACCTGTGGTAGGTTCCCAGTACCCACATGCAGGATAACAACTGTCCATAACTCCAGTTTCAGGGGATTGAGGCCCTCTTCTGGTCTCCACCAGGATTGCATGACATGGGCACATTTACATACATGCAGGCAAAACACACATAACAAATAAAATAAATAAAAGTCGAGGCAGGAGGATTTTTGTGAGTTCAAGGCCAGCCTGATCTACAGAGTGAGTTCCAGGACAGCTGGGGCTACAGGGAGACCCTGTCTTGAAAAGACAAAAAAAAAAAAAAAGGCGTTAATAGATATAAATTTACGTTCCTATACAGGGCTAAGTTCATGTCAAGTTATGAGCATGATGGATTTTTCCAAAGCAGATGCTGTTTTGAACAGTTTGGTGGACTCATGAGAGACTGGGAGTAACAAGCCTGAGAATCTGTATTTTCAGGTCCTGGGGTGGATTTAGGTACCAGTTCCACACTGGATCATTCCCAATTGTGTGGACATCCCATCTCTTTGAGATGGCAAATAGCAAAGATACTTTTCTTTCACTCAGCATTTGGTACTGTTTACTGGGTTCCCTTCCCTTCTTCCAACATTTTTTTAGAACAAATATCTGTGTTCAAGATCCTATGGAGGCTGTAGCCATGGAGCTTATCATCTTAGAGTAAGACAGGCTATTAAATAAGCAGTTTAATATAGGCAGTGTGTGGCAAGCTAATGGAAATCAAGAGAGAAGACAGGCTATATAAACTAATAATATTGGAAAGTTGAAAGAACCAAGTGAAGGAGTGTAGTGCAGAAGGTAAGAAAATTCTGGAAGGAGGAAGCCGTATACAGGAACCACACAGAGGGAGGCAGTGTGTGGAGAATGAGGTCATCGGAGCAAGTGGAGGGGGGGCAGAGGACTGTCGAAGGAAGAGGGGGCTGTACAGGAAGTAGGAGGTACAACGTGGCTGCTGTTCTCAACCATGGGAAGCAAGTGA
This sequence comes from Rhizomys pruinosus, assembly GCA_009823505.1. Classification (NCBI taxonomy): domain Eukaryota; kingdom Metazoa; phylum Chordata; class Mammalia; order Rodentia; family Spalacidae; genus Rhizomys; species Rhizomys pruinosus. The sequence goes on along the minus strand of VZQC01011398.1, from coordinate 1,860,333 downwards.
GTGAAATCTGAGAGGATTCTATGCTTTGTTCTTTACATGCACACATACACATAGAAATACAGAAGACACCTTTTCTTAGCCCAAGGATGCATGCACATACATCTGTTTTTCTCGAACTGGGATTTTGGAGTTGGTGCTCCTTCATAGGGGGAAAAACTATTCATTTTTTCTTTTGTTGACATCATGAAATATCTCAGTATAAGAGCATTCCAGACCATCGAGTACACTCCCGCTGGTACATCAACGTAGTCCATTTCCATCTGGTCTGGAAACATTTCCTTTCTTCAGACTTAGGGTAACGTACTTCAGTGGAGAGCAGGGCAGTTCCTGGCACTGTACAGAGTATGAGAAGAAAGGAAGGAATTTGGAACGTGTGGCCTGGGCAAAGGCTGAAATAAATCAGTGCTGGTAGAAAGAAGATTCTGGAAATAGGAGCTATGCCATTAGCAACCCCCCAGCAGGGAAAACAAAAGTTAAAGCTTGGCTGATGTAGTGTACTCTAGTCCTGCTCCATAGAAAAATAAGGATCAGAGCATTATCTTTCAGGATGCATCCGTGGGGTCTGGTGGGATGTGAGCATTTTTCAGTTAAGAACTGGAAGTTGGGAGGAGTGGGTGGGGCTCAGCTCTCTTTGATGGCTGGTTCCTCTGAGAACAATAAACAGCTTCTACAAGAAAAGGCATCCTAGTTTCCATTTGGCAGCACTTTGCCCCAGCTTGCTCCACCCACAGACAACACAAAGGAGGGTGGGCCAGGAAGGAGACAGTGAGTGGGCCCCAGGCCAGTCTGCAAAGCTGGCTGTCTCCCAGAATGCCGAGAGAAGGATCTGAGGAGAAAAAAAAACATGAGGAAGTGTTTATAAACAAAAAAAACCTCACCATTGAGAGAAAAGTATCAGCATAATATACAATATTCTGGCGGTATACAGAGAGGACAACATCCTTCCCCATTTTTTTTTAATTTTGTCAAAGTATACATATTCTGGATAGCTTTAGCTGTCAACTTGACACACCTGGGTAAGGGGAACCTCCACTGAGGAATTACCTCCACTGAAGAATTGCCTCCATTGTATTATCCTGGACAGGGCGTGTTCTTGATTAGTTGGTAATGTGGGAGGGTCCTGACAGATGAGTGGTTCCACCCTGGGCAGGTGATCCTGTGTTGTGTAAGAAAGCAGGCTGTGCACAGGCAGGCCAGACAAGCCAGCCAGTGAGTGGCCCTCCTCTGTGGTCTGTGCTTCTGATTCTCCCTCCAGGCTCCTACCCTGGCTTCCCTTGGCAAAGGACTGTAGTTTGAGCTGAGCTGTTTATCCCAGCAATAGAAAGCAAACTAGAACAATACTCAACACAAAGTCTATCATTTTAATGATGTTTAAGTACACAATTCAGTTCCCTTAAGTGCATTCACAGTGTCAGGCGCAGGCTTCTTCAAAATTCAGACTTAGTTTCCCCAAAGATGAGATTTCTTGCAAAAATAAATGAAAGTGATGGAGCTCCCCCTTTCCTTCATTATTATCTGGAGGTGCATGTACCTCAGCAGTAGAATGCTTGCTTAGCATAGGCAAGGTGCTGGGTTCAATCCCCAGCATTGCAAGGAAACAAAAATGTATGCTGTAGGAGCTGGAGAGGTGGCTCAGCGATTAAAAGCATTGGCCGCCCTTGCAGAACACCTGGGATCTAATCCCAGCACCCACATGGCAGCTGTCAACCATCTGTAACTCCAGTTCTGGGGGATCAGAGGCCCCCTGTCCTCCAAGGGCACTATATGACATGGGTGCACTTACACACAGGCAGGCATAACAGTCATATTCATAAAAGATAAATATATATTTATATATTTTATTTATATATTATATTTTTATTATTTATAATATAATTTTAAATAAAAATATTATATTATATAATAATATAATATTTATATATTATATTATTATTATATAATATTTTTATATATTATATTTAAAAAAATATATGCTGTACCCAAACTCTAATACCTGCCTTCAAATGAATTCCTACCCTGGAAATTAAAAAGAAAGAAATCTCACCCTGAAGAGAGGATGCTTTTTCCTCACTTTCATGGCACCAAAACAGCCCCCTCTGTGTCCCTAGAGATGGGCTGGTGGGGGCACAGGACACAAATCTCCACTGTACTGAATGTTCTGATCATGTTCAGGGTGCAGAGAAATGCAGCTATGTTCTGTTCAAGGAATGGGTGGGGGAGGGCAATAATAGAACCGGCCTCATTGTTATCAGCATAGAATGAGGTCATCCATGTAAAAGCACTTGGCACAGAGTAAGCTGCCTTAATAACACTGAGCTATTGAGACATTTTGAGAGCTATTTTTATTCATGCTGCTCTATCCCAAAGAGGCAGATCACAAGATAATGGCCAGTTGTTCAGGAATTTTGCTTTAAAGGAAAATCTTTTAGTCTCATATCTCTGTCTCCTACAAACTGGACGTCTATTCTGTAGCTGGGTCTGGAACTGCACCTAAAGGCTTGGTCTCCAGCCTGTAGCTCCATTGAGAGATAATGGAACCTTTAGTCAGAAGTGCAGCCTAGCAGAAGAGGGTTAAACCATTGGAGATGCCCTTGTTGTGTATATATACTGGCTGGAATCTCTCTCTCTCTCTCTCTCTCTCTCTCTCTCTCTCTCTCTCTCCCTCCGTCCCTCCCTCCCTCCCTCCCTCCCTTCCTCCCTTCCTTCCTCTCTCCCTCTCTCTCTCTTACTTTCTCCCTTTCGGCTTCCATGAGGTAAACTTTTTTTTTTTTTAACCATGACATGAGTTCTCACCATAATGTTTTACATTCTACAGGGCACAAACAATCATGGACTGAAACTTCCAGAATTATAAATGAAAATAAACCTTTCTTCATTAAAAGTTCTTTTGCTGGGGCATTTTGTTGAAATTTGAGAAGGCAAGCTAACACAGTCCACAGCATCATGGATATTCACACTGACAGTCTCAGGATACTGTAAGATATAGCAATTCCATCCCCTAATCCCAATCTAGTCATGAAGGATGAGGAAAATGTTTTGGTCTGACTTTTTATTTTAAATGAATATTAAAGTATACAAATTGTGTCATTTACTAAACATTTTGGTACGTTTTCATATGATTATCCTATAACATTAAAATTCAGAAAGAAATGGAGGTAAAGTTAAGTTCATGTGCCAAACCAAAGACATGATAGGAATATTACAAAACTCTTTCTGTTGACAACCTTGGAGAATATTGCTCAGTGGAACTCAGCCTAGGGTGTAACTGAATGGCTGCACATACTTTCCTAATGCAATCCTGCTTTAGCAAATATGTATGCATGTGGGTTAAGTCTACAGTTTTATTTGCAAAAATGAAAATTGATGTTATGGTGCTATGAGTGTTTTGCCAAGTATTTCGATACATAAAGTCTACATAAAACCATTTTAAAACGTTTGTCAGAGGAAGGAACAAGAAAAATAGGATGTTATAAAATGAGAGGTTATGTATCCAGTGGTAAATACTATACAGAGAAACATGCTATAAAATAAGAACAATCCAGGATGTCAGAACTTTGCCCCCAGTGTCTGGGCTTAGCTTTCTTGACAGCTCCATCTGCCCACAATGGCTGCCGAGTCTGAGTGGCTTCATATGCCAGCCCTCCCATTTCACCTGCATTCCTAATTTGCCTGCTCTGTCTTGCAGCCTCTGGATCCTCTCACCTGGTCTTGGATGAGCCTTCACTTTTCATTCCCTTGGGTTGGATTGCCTTTTGGACTCAATCCTGACTTCTCCCTGGACTCTGCCTTGTAGAACCCACGGGAATCCTGGTGTATAACTTGCCTGGGAGCAGCACTCAAAAATATAAGTCCTAGTACACCTTGCCTTGTAACACCAGCACTCCTCTTTATGAATGTGAGTCAGTAGCTGGGATAAGGCAAGGGGCAAGGGTCCCTGTGTACCAACTAAAACTGGTATGAAAGAAAGCAACCTCATGTATTTATTTACCTAGGTCCACCTAGGGAATGGGGTAATAAATCACTTCTGCTGATGGGCATTTGGAGAAAGAGGTAGAGCATAGAAATTATCCATATAAGACCACAAGGGGTAGCCACCACGAGACTGTCATAGCTTGAGAACAATAGCCATTCATCTGAGTGACAGGTACTTGCCAAACAGTGTTACTGTTTGTCTAACTTATGTATATTCTAAGTAAAAAAAAGACAAATAATGCCGTGGTGGCACACACCTTTAATCCTAGCACTCAGGAGGCAGAGGCAGGAGGATCTTTGTGAGTTCAAGGCCAGCCTGGTCTACAGAGTGAGTTCCAGGACAGCTGGGGCTACAAGGAGACCCTGTCTCAAAAAGACCAAAAAAAAAAAAAAAGACAGATAACAAAAACTGAACTGGTTCCAACCAGGAACAGCATATGAACTGAATGAGGTAAAAGACATACCAGACACAGAGTTTCAGAAAAGATGAGGCAGCTCACAGTCAGGTGTGAGTTTGTAGAGGCTGCAAGGGAATAAAGAAGCTATCGTTTGCAGGGGCCACAGGTAGAAATATGGGGTAAGGGATTCCTGAACTGTATGTACATCAAGTCTTGAAAATTAGACAGACAGAGGTAGAAAGAGTAGGCAAGAATAAGATATTGCAATATGCAGCCAGCGTGGGAAACTACTCATCTGACCTGGACTCTACACTTTACAGATGGCGGGTTAGACCCACAGTGAGTTAAGAGGCTGCTCCAAGTTTACAGCTCTGATGAACCCGATTTTCTTCATCCTTTGATGGGCACCTAGGATATGATTCCATAACTTGGCTATTTTGAGTAGGGTCTCAGTAGACATGAGTGTGCAGATACCTCTAGTGCATGCCGATTCCAGGCAGAATCATGTGGTTGCTCCGTTTTGGTGTATAAACTAAGGTATGCCACCCAGCTATAAAGAAGAATGAAAGTGGGGCTGAAGGGATGGCTCAGTGGTTAAGAGCACGGCTACTCTTCCAGAGGACCTGGTTTGGTTCTCAGCACTCTCATGGTGACGTTTAACTCCGGTCCTAAGGGATTTTACTCCCTCTTCTGGCCTCTGTAGTTACTGCATTCATGGGTGTAGTTACATGCAGGCAAAACACTCATGTAAATAAAATTTTAAGTTAAATTATAAAAAAGAAGATGAAAATATTCCATGTGTAGGAAAATAAATGGATCTGGAATCATATTAAGTGAAATAAGCTAGACTCAGGAAGAAAAATATCTTGTGTTTTGTCTCATATGTGAAATCTAGATTTAAAGAGAGAGAGAGAGAGACATGAGAGTAGATGGGAGGAGGTTTGGGGAGAGGAAGGAGACCAGCAGGAGGTACAAGAAAGGGAACAGGAGGTGAGTGTGATCAAATGCACGAAGCCTATTGTGCTAGTTTGCTTTCAACCACTGTGACAAAACACTCTGACCAATACCAACTTGGGGAAGAAAGGGTTTATTTAGCTTACATCTCCCAGGTCACAGTTCATCAGTTAGGGAGCCCTAGGTACGAACTTGGGATAGAAACCTGGAGCAGGAGCTGAAGTGGAAGAATGCTGCTCACTGGCTTGCTCCCCTGGCCCATGCCCAGACGGCTTTCTTATTCAATACAGAACAACCTATCCAGGAGTGGCACCACCCACAGTGGGCTGGGCCCTCCCACGTCACTCAACAGTCAATGAGATGCCCCACAGACATGGCCATAGGCCAGTTCAATGGAGGTAATTCCCCAGTTGAGGCTCCCTTGACCCAAATGTGTCAAGTTGGCACTAATACTATCCAGCACACCTATTATTTTGTACAAATAATACACTAGGGGCTGGAGAGCTGGCTCATAAGTCTTGCAGTCAGTTCATTTCCCAGCACCCACATGGTAACTAACAACTATTTGTAACTCCAGGGGATCCAGTGCACTCTTCTGACTTCTATGGGCATTGCACAATACAGGTACATATGCAGGCAATACACTCATACACATACAGTAAAAAAAAAAGTAAATAAACTTATTTTTAAAACTAATTTAAAATCCACTATACTTTGTGGATGCTAGCAACAATTACCTAATTGTATGGCAAACTGAGCAACGTTTATGTGATCTGAAAAGAACTGTGCTCTTATATTGTAGAATCCCTTAAAAAATAAACAAATAAAAATTAAAAAATAAATAAAATAAATAAAAGTACACTATTTTTAAGTCCAATGTCCCACATGTCTGTAACATGTGTAGTAAGAAAGCAGTCTATGTCTTCAGGTTTCTGATATTAGTTCAGAAGATTCACCAGCAAAATATCATTAATAAGATCAGATTCCTTGAAAAGTTTTAAAGAGAGACCTCAGGGAAGCCTTGTGAATTCTCCATGCAGTATGCAAATGGACCCAGGCCCCATGGCTTCTGCAGTCAGTATTCTCATTTGGCCATAATACACTCCCTGTGCCCATGGCCTTGCTAGCAGTCCCCAACATGTTTTTGTAATAAGGGTGGTAGAGGCTTGCTCCATTGTCTTCTGTCTAACTCCTCTCCAGGCCTATTCTTTCTGAGAATACTTGGCTGCCAGCATTCAGCTTAGCAGAGCCAGCAGAGCTTTGTCTTGTTTATCTCAGAGTTGTTGAGCTTATTCTACACCGGTTGTGAGACTAGAAGGGCCAGTTCAGAAGCAGCAAGACTAGCTATGATTCTGCAGCGTGGAGGCTGGAGTTAAACTCCAGGGATGATGAAGCAGCTGAGGTCCATGCAAGCCAGAGCGGCTGGAGGACAAAGGCAGGCTGCACTGATTAGTTTCTGCATGCCAATGAGCGTCACTTTTGTAACCAGCAGAAAGTGATATCCTAGGGTTTTTATGTCCCCAAAGGAATTTCTGCTAGCCCTGCCTGTCGGAAATTCACATTCTAAAAAGGTCATCTCCAGGTATTTAAAGTACACACCCCTGCTTATATTTGTAGAGCCATTTTATAGGGGTTTTAACTGCTCGGCTTTTATGATAGTGTTCTTATTACAGAACGGCATATGCTCATTTGATTTAGAAACTTAAAAACTAAGATGTAGTTCAGTTGGAGAGTATTTGCCTAGTATGCACAAAGCCCTGGGTTCCATTCTCAGCAGGGCATAAATCTAGGCATTGTGCCAGGCGGGTGACACATGCCTTTTTGGAAGGCTGAGGCAGGAGGCTCTCTAATGAGTTCAAGGCTAGCCTGACATACACAGCGAGTTCCAGGCCAGCCAGGGCTACATAGTGAGACCCTGTCTCAAAACAACAAACAAAACCCAGTTTTGTGACTCACCTGTATTCCCAGGACTTAAGAGAGGCAGAAAGATTATTCGCATCCTCATAAGCCAGCTGGAGGCCAGCTTGAAATACCTGACATTCTGTCTCAAAAAGCAAACAAAAAGCTATAGAAAAGTACATAGAAGGGCCAACTGGGAATCTAAAGGTTTGCTGTTAACCTGGAGTGTAGAACGTTAGAGCTTTCCTTTTAGTTGTATGCAGTGTTTATACACTTTGATAATGAACTTTTCCCTAATATATCCTCGACACTTTCTGTATTACAGACTAATATAAGGTTTAGTTAAATTTCTTAGGTCTCTTGCACTATTACAGTCTACACCATCTCCTCCTCTCATGGCTGAGGCAGCAGTGACTTGTTCATATGGGGCATTGCCGAGGTACATTCACTTTAAGGCATTAATTTAGGGAGTCTGGCTTTGTGATGACAAAGGGCGTCCATTTCTCATCTTTGTGGATATCAGAGAAATCTCTGATAGAGAAAGAGGAGTTTTGCCTTGGTAAAGAAGCTAAGAGTAGGGGCTGGAGAGATGGCTCAGTGGTTAAGAGCACCAACTGCTCTTGCAGAGGACCCGGTTCAATTCCCAGCACCCCCATGGTGACTAACAACTGTCCATAACTTCAGTTCCAGAGGAATCCAATGCTTTCTTCTGACTCCACGGGCATTGCACGACATGGGTACACTTATACACATGCAGGCAATACACTTATACACACACACACACACACACACACACACGTGCACATACACACAAAGAACAGCACATACACACAAAGAACCTAAGTGTGCTAGCTAGAAAGGCAAAGGGAATGGTGACATAATAGACCAGCAGCTACTCAGGGAGAGCTTAGGGGACTGTGCTGGCACGGTGCTCAGAGTCTGGTCAGTGCTCTGGAGAGAAATGGAAGCGAAGGGCAGGACCGGAGGGGTATCATACATAGTAACTCCTGTGGGAGTGTGAAGAACACCTAGTGTTACTTCTCTCTCAGTATCACTGAACTGAGCAAAAATCACTGTAGCAGAAAACCCTATAGCACATCTCATATGTATCACCAGGCGATTACTGGAATAGAAATGTTGTAGTTACATGGCAAGAGTTTAGATGTTTTTATAGTACTCAGATCTGGAGATAGATAGATGGTGGCTGGATGGGTAGATAAATGATAGGTGATAGGTAGGTAGGTAGATAGACAGATAGATAGATAGATAGATAGATAGATAGATACATACATACATACATACATACATACATACATACATACATACATAGAAAAAAGGTGATAGATAAATGATAAGGTGGATGATAAACAGATAATAGTGAAATATATCAGCCTCGTTTCTCCCCCCCCCGCCCCCCATGTGTGTGTGGGGGGCTGTTGCTCCTCAGGAGCCATGTACCCTGATTTTTTTTTAGAAGGTTCTTTTACTGGCTTGAAACTCATCAAAGCAGGCTCACAGGGATCCATCTGTCTCGACCTCCCCAGGGCCGGGATTACAAGCACATGCTTCTACATCTGGCTTTTTTTAAACATTGGTTCTCGGAATTGAACACAGGTCCTCAGCCTTGCAAGACAAGCACCTCACTCACTGAACCATCCTCCCAGTCCTCTTTCAACCTGATTTCTGATATTAGAATTATATTTACTTTGAAGTTCCTTAGCCTGCATATTTGGTTCTCTCTGAACTTTCATACACATGCCTTCTTTCTTCTTTTAAAAACATTTAACTGCGGCAGCTTCAACATGTTTCCCCAGCTGTCTGCTTCCCAGGGTGTGCGCTCTGCTCACGTGACGCCATTCCCAGCATATCACAGAGCATTTTTTTTCCTGACACATTCTTAAACTGAGACTTAGAGTAAGCACAGGCCCTCTGTGAACACTTGAATCTCAGACTAGTGAATGCCCAAGAGCCTTTATCTCCCTTGACACTTGGCACAGTTCCCAGCAAGTGGCAAGAACTAACAAGTTTTTTTTTTGTCTTTTCAAGACAGGGTCTCCTTGTAGCCACCCCAGCTGTTCTGGAATTCGCTCTGTAGACCAGGCTGGCCTTGAACTCAACAAAGATCCGCCTGCCTCTGCCTCCCAAGTGCTAGGATTAAAGGCGTGTGCCACCACGTCCGGCTAACAAGTATTTTTTGAAATGAATGCCGAATAAGGCTATCTAATTGCATCTTCTTACCTTAACCCTTACATTTTTTTTTATTTTATGGCAACATAAAAATGTCCAAGGCTGAGCACCTGAGCTGAGCAGCCCTGGGAAAGTGATTTAAACTGGGCTTCTCATCCTCCTGTGGCTCCAGCACTTCCTGGATAACCTGGGGATAGTGTCCTAACTACTCGTAACAACACCTGCTTCATAGGGCTTCAAGAAAATCAAGGCAGAGTAGCTAGTGCTGACCAGAGTGCCCAGCACATATTAAACACAAGTAAATCTTATTTAATTGTTAACTGTTCATTTCATCATTACCATCTCAAAGGATGGAGAAAATGTAGCATATACTTTCGGCTCTCGGTTATATAGTAGATGCTTAATAGGAAATGGTTTTCTTACAATTAGTTTCCTTCAATTAGTTATTGGGTAGTTTAGTGTGGATTTCAGTACATTACCTGTTTACTAATAAGCTGATTTCATTGGACCATCCAAGTTTTTATTTGCCATGTGTGGGTAGATGTGGGTGTGTGACCACATTTAGCAGGCTTTATAAGCAAGTTAGAGGCACCATTTCTTAGTTCCCTTCATTTTGATAGGATGAAATCCATGTCATGTTCACTTACAAACATCCATAACCTGAGCTGTGTGACTCTAGATTAGAGCTAAGGACAAGTTAGAGACCGCTGAACAAGCTCCTTCTCTGTTTCAGTGTCCTCGGTAGTAAAAGTAAAAAGTAGCACCTTGGTGCTAATGTGACTATGAGGACTTAGAGAACCTAAAGATGAAGGTGCTGGCTAAATACACAGAGGTGTACTGGAGCTAGTGCTAGGCGGGCTGGGACTTATTTGAAGTGGTCAGTATAAGGGTGAGCTGTTAATAACTGTTGTCACAACAGATCTGCAGAGATGGGTTCAGAGGGCCTCTGGAAGGCAAGAGCTCTGGTTAGGAAGTCCTAAGGTCATGCTGGGGCTAGGATTTGAATCTGAGCAGTGTGGTCCACTGTCATAACCTTATCTTCCTCATGAGCACAGCCCCTTTTCACAGGCCAGCCCACCTGTGTTTAGTCATGCCTCTCTTTCTCAGACACTGATCTTCCCTTTATTCTCTTCTCAGAACATCTCTGTCCTTTGAATGCCTGGCTCCAGATCCTTGTTGGGATAAATTAAAATCCTTCCCTGGCCACCCGCCTCTGAAATCAGTTGGACTTGCTATACAGAATTTGAGTGAAGGAACTTACTAGAATTTCTGTATCCCTCCTTTCCACTTTAGTGCCTCACATTTAATTTACAAACATAAAGTGTTTGTGGAATTAATGAATGATTGTCTTGTAACCCAGAGCTGGCTCCTTGCTCTTGGCTTTAGAGTGTGGGAATAAGACCCACCATTGTTACCTGGTCACCGCTTCACGGTAGAGACACCGTGATCTCCACCTCCAGGAGGGACTGGTTCGCTTTTTGGTGCCTATCATGTGACTTGCGTCATCTCTGAAAGAGAGTCACCTGAGTTCATACAGGAAGCTGACCTCCACTAACAGGAACAGAACTCTGGGTTTGCAAAGTCCATGAGATAACACACACACACACACACACACACACACACACACACACACACAAAATGTTCTTAAACATAGAACAAATACTTGAAAACGGGTTAAAGGTTGAATCCTTGAATCCTGGCCTCTTCCATCACTCTACAAGGTCAGAGGATCAAAAGTGCTAGACTTGAAATAAACTGGTGTGTTAGGATGTCAGAGATGCTCTGGCCAAAGCGGACACTCTTATTCTGCCCTTTTTGGTACCTTTGCACAGCATGTCTTTCACTTCTTCCCACTCCAGGGGAACTGTTCAGTGATAACAAGAGAGAGGAAGGGTCTTGGGGTAAAGCATCCATCCCCATTTAAACACTGGTTCTGCAGCACTCTTCCCGTGTCATGGCACACACTCAGCCAGAAGACTTAGCCATGTCCTAACTATTTGGGAAGCCTGATGCTTGGGCCATGCAAGACCACTAATAGAAATGGACATTTTAAATCCAGGCATTCAAATGTAATCCAGCTAAATAATTTGTTTCCTGTTTTATGAAGTTTGCATAGAAGAGGGGGTGGAAAAATGCAGAAATGTTTTCCAGCGCACTTCCTTCCTTTCACCCCCTATCCTGCTAAAGTAAAGCATGCTTACTTCATGGTGGCGGCCAGGTTATCTTCAAGTGTTAGGCTTCTATGTGCCTGCCCATCTTCCTGGGAGGAATGGCATGTTACACTGTCTGTCACTACAGAGCAAGCAAGTGCTCTGCCCAGAGTAGGTACTTGGCATCTATGCCTGGTTCCGATCTCTAGGGTGCGTGGCTGGCGTCACGGTCCCCACAAGGAGACCCCATCCTACATTCTCTTTTCGCCACTTTTTTAATGCTCTGCAGTTGACTCCAAACTTAAAACTGAAATTGATCCTTTGATGAGACTTTCACACTGCCACATGAAACTGCACATGTGTGTCCATGATGGGTGGCCTTCTCTTTTTTTTTTTTTTTTGCCATCTGATTCGGTTCAGCATTAATTGCTGAATCTTTCTCCTAGGCCTCCGTGGTGTTTGTGTTTCCTGTTTCTTATCTTCTTTATCCACATATTCATTTCATGAGTGTGTGTGCATGTATGTGTGGTGTGTGTGTGTGTGTGTGTGTGTGTGTACTCATTCTGTTTAGCTGGGTGTGTATTGTATAGAGGCCAGAGCTCGACATAGTATCTTCCTTAATCATTTCTTATTTCTTCACTTTATCTTGTTTGTATTTTGATTTTGTTTTCCTTTTACACTGTGGAGAACCCACCATGGAGATGTCATAGGTGAACTGGGAGCCCAGTCCTTGGAGTGGTGTCAATGTTTTGAGAAGGTACTCACTTGTTTCCAGGTCCATCCCACTACTGTCCATCTTAGTTTTGGGGTTTTTTGTTTGTTTGTTTGTTTTGGGTTTTGGTTGTGTTTTTGTTTTTGATACAGGGTCTCCCTGTAGCACCAGCTGTCCTGGAAATTGCTATGTAGACCAAGCTGGCCTTGAACTCACAGAGATCTGCCTACCTCTGCCTCTGCCTCCTGAGTGCTGGGATTAAAGGTGTGCACCACCACGCTCAGTTTCTGTCTTATTTTTTTGAGACACTCTCTCACTGAACCTGGTTCTTACCAAATGGTCAGATTGGCTAACTGGAAGTCCCAAGGACCCTCTTGTGACCACATCTCCAACACTGGGATCACAGACACACACTGCAGTGCCTGCCTTTTTATATGGCTGCTGGGGATTTGAACTCAGGTCCTTATGCTTGTGTGCCAGGCATCTCACCCAGTGAGTGATCTCCCCATCCTACTTCTTACTTTTGAATCCCTGGGAGTATTATTGTTGTGTTTGGGGGATTGTGTCGCTTCTTTGGTTGTTTTTCTCTCTTGAGATTAGTTCTCACTACGTAGCCCATGCTGGCCTGGAATTCATGATTCTTTGCCTCAGCCTCCCCAGCAGGCCCAGCTGAATACTTAGCTTTGACTCCAGATTTTGTCTTAACTTTGGCTTTCTTTTCAACTTTTATTGAATATGTTTTTTATGGTATTATGTCCTTTGCACCCAACCCTATTTTCAACTACCTATAGGACACATATACTGAACTCATCTGACCACAAATTCAAAACCTCCATCCTTCCTGACACAGACCTTCACATCGCAAGGCCATTCCAGATGCACTCTTTTGGTGCTCTTACCAGTCAGCATGAATCCTGCCTCTCTATGCTTCCTCGTGCTCCAGCGCACACCCCAGCATGCTTCGTTCTGTAATGGCGGTCGCATCTCAGGCTCTCCCTTTTCTTTGGTTCTGTCTACTTGTGCTGTAACTATGGAGGCCCTATCATTCACTCCCCACTATGTGGTAAGTCACCATGAGCCCAGTCACCCCTCAGAACCATATGCTGGAGACCCCCGACCCCTCCTGTCTCATTCCCCAATAAGTGGATGAAATCTCCAGATTGCTGGGTTCTTTCCAGCTAGTACACACTAGGGCCATGGTGGAGAATGCAGCACACCAGGCCTTCTGCAGTCCCGGTGTGCTGTGCAGTTTCCTGAACAAGTCTGCTTTGCTTGCTGTCCGGCAGTCCTCTGCGGGCCTCCTCCCGTCCTACCTACCATTACAAGCATAGCTTGTCTCACCCCCAAAAGACACCTTCTGACCTCTTCAGCCCATGGAGAGAAGGCCCTTTGAAAATTTCTTAGCTTTAAGTCTTGAATTGGAATGCAGTTTCCTTAAAGTCCACTGTTTTTTCCGTGCTGTGCTAACGAGCTCCAGTGCTGGGTGTGTATTGTTTGCCGTTGCTATAGCAGTACTCACAGTAACTACTCTGAAGCTGCAATTATGTGCAATTAGAAATAATTATGATAATACAGTGAACAAGGCATTGCACAAAGTGCTTTATATGCATTTTATTATCTAATGACTACATGTTAAGTGCACAATTAAGGAACTTACAACTTGCTCAGTTGGTCATCAGCTGTGGGTTTCAGGGATGTCACTTCTGCTGGGACTTGGCGTCCTAATCTGCTATTGGGTTTGTTACTGTGACACATACCAAAAAGAGAAAATGCTTATTATTTTGACTTATAGTTCTGGAACTTCCAGCTCATGACTGTTTGGCCCTGTTGCTTTGGGCTTGCGGTGGCACGTCATGGTGGACACATGTAGCAGGCACATTGTGGTACACATGGTTGTGCCCAGTGATGCAAAGCAGTTCTCCTTGTGCCTAAGAAGCCATTAAAAAGGAAGAAGAAGCGGGCTGTGGTCCTACTGCCCGCACACACCTCCCACTCACTGGCCAAGGTTCCATCTCCTCTCGTGTCATGAGCTGGGACCAAACATCCAACACAAAGGCCTTCAGGGACACCCTAGATCCAAACTGTCACACACATCTCTAGAGCAGAGAGAGCTGGATGTCTACTTTTCCAAGATTCTTTCCATTTCCAATTCTGTAGTTCAGCTCATTTTTAGTCCACTCATATTTGGGAATCTTCACAGTGTACTCTGAGCAGATTTGTCACTTAGGGAATATGAAATAAATATGGCCCAGTCCCTTTCCTTACCAGCATCAAATATAATAACAGGAAGTCAGGGGTATCTGAGGGGCAGAAAACTAGAGAATCAACTACTTCACTACTTCATTAGGAGAAAGTGGGGAGATTCCTGAGAGTCTATTTCAATTAGAAGCTTCCTGAGGGAGGAGAGATTTCCGTTCCGTTTAAGGGAGGCAGTTGAAGGAGTGGGAGTATACAGCCGTTCTTGGCAGAACTGCTGGGCACAAGAAGCTATGCAGCAGGGAACCCACCAACCAGACATTTTGCATGTGCTAAATTTAAAGTTGTGCTCCTACTGATGTTGTTGCAAGCTAAAACCAGAGACTCTCCAGTACATAATAAAACTATGTGAAGTATTTGGGTATGTGAGATGAATCCTTGGAGTAAAACCACTTGTTTTAGCATCACGTGCCACGACTCATGAGCCACAGGGGAGCATCTATTACAAAGATGATACATCTGTATTTCTGTCACAATATATTATCTTGACAATTGGTCAATATTAATGTTTAATAATAATAAGTATGTTTCTCTTCATTCGGAAAGGAATTAGGGATTTGCAAACCTACTTTGCCTGTCAACAAGATAAAAGTACAAGGCAATAAGTAAAAATGGAAATAGGTGAGGCAGAAGGAAAGCCCAGAGGCCCAAAGTCCCTGAGCACTTCAGAGATGCATGGCATACCAGGGGCTCAGAACAGCAGCATCTAAAAAGGCTTTTATTTTTCACAGGATTATGTAGTATCTCTATAACTCCAAGTTTATACTTGCAGACTTATCAATGAAAGAGTTAGGCTATTCAGTGATGCTGTGTGTGTGATGTCCACTTTTAGAAAGAACTTATTAAGAAAAAAGGCCCAAAGCATAAAACAGGCCTGTGGTTTCAGTGGCCGAGTTTCTGAAGCTGCATGCTCATGCCCCCAGTGATCTTACTGAAGGAAGCCCCAGCTCTGAGGCCATAGGGAATTTCCTTTCACTGGAAAACACAATCGCCATTTATTATTTCCTTTTAGGAAAAGCCTCATCTGTCTCCCCCCCCCCAACTCCATTTTCTCCCCAAGTGCACTCTGGTTGCCTTTTGCCATCTGATAGAGGCCACACCAAGCACTGGGGCATTTCCACGTAAGAGCAAGGGGCAGAGGCAATGGCTGGGAGGCCCTGGTGGGTTTGTCCTTGTCCTCATGTCTTGTGTCTCTTGAATTTACAGCGTGAAGCAGAATGAGCGCTATGGGCAACTGATCCTGGTCAACTCCACTGCAGCTGACACGGGCGAATTCAGCTGCTGGGGGCAGCTGTGCAACGGCTACATCTGCAGGAGGGATGAGGCCAAAATGGGCTCCACCTATATCTTCTTCACAGGTAGCATGCTTGCACATTGGCTGAACTCCGTGCAGGACTTGCAGCCCCAAACTGGGGTTCCCACTGTGCACTGAATAAAGCGTGGGAAGAGCCTTCGCTGTTCAGGCTCTGGGCTATGTCCTTTATTTCAAATACTTCATGTAAGTACCTCAACAGCCCTTCAACATAAGTATGCCTGTCATTGCCAGGCTTCTTTTTTCAGATGTGGAAGTTGAGGTTTAGAGAAACTCAAAGTCCTTAAGGTCTCACAGCAGGTGGGTATACAAGGCTGTGAACAGAGAACCATCTGAGTCAAGGTCTACACCTATGTTGCCCAATATGGTAGCCACAGCACACATGTAGCAACTTAAATACAATTGAAGGTTAATAAAAATTAAATTAAAATGTCTCGTTTCTTCAGTCAGACTTGCCACAGCTGAGTGGTCAGTTGTGATGTGGAATTGAAATGTTCTCTGTCTTCAGTGGGCAGCACGGTGTAGGGGTCATTTGCATCACTGCGAAGTTCCACTGGATAGTACTGCTGTTGGCTACTCAACACTGCGGGCTCAGAACCTGTGATGATCTCCTTCCGGAACAGGATGCACTCCTCACACTCGTTCTCACGTGTACCAGGAGCTGAGGCTTGGGGGCAGGTTCCCAAAGCATCTGGTCCTTGCAGATTTGGACCTAGTCCTTGACCCTAAGTGGGGAACCTGAAAATCTGTAAGTTCTATCAGGGAATGCTTCCTCCCTTGTGGTACCACTTTGTCCTGGGCAAAAAATAGCACTGGATTGTGGGTCAGAAAAGCAGTTGCCTCCCTACTCTGCCACTCCTACTTGGCCCCTAGAAGAGCCACCTTGGCTTTTTAAGTCTTGGTATCTTTATTATTCCTAAAACAGAAATAGCAAAGTTGCTTCGATTCGCTTCCTTGGGATGCCATGGGAGTGAAATGCGACACTGACACTCCAAGACACCCTGTGAATGTGTCTTCTTGTGAGAGAGGAGTGATTTGGGCAGGAGGGAAAAGTACACGACCTGTTGCTAAAACATCACTTCAAGGCCAGAGTAGAAGACTGTTGGGTATAGGCATAATTCATCTAGATCTACCAGGTGGATGGATTCAGAATTTAGACAAATCTCATGAAAGCCTGTACCCAGACACCACAAAAGAATTTCAGCTTCTCCTGAAATGCCTTGGACAACAACAGGACCAGGAAGTACAACTTGAAAGATTCCAGACCCCTATCTCAAAAAGACAAAAAAAGAAAAAAAAAGAAAGAAAGAAAGAAAGAAAGAAAGAAAGAAAGAAAGAAAGAAAGATTCCTAAAAGTTGGCCCTGACCTCTGAACTCTGAACCTGATGTCAGAGCTGAGTGAGTTCTGCAGAGGAAGGAAGCTGGGAGACACTCTGCAATACCTATGTTTTGAAAGCACAAGCTTTGCCTTGACACAGTGGTAAGTGGACTGATGATGGACAGATAGACACAAGCTAGCATGGCTGCCACTGTCAGAAGAATTGCTGACTGGTGTTCACAGGCAGTTCCTCCAGGTCCTCTCTTGGAATATGCTACACAGAATTACTTGTGTTCCCTTTGTATTATACTATGTAGCAAAGCAACTGTGAAAAGGAAACCAATTAAGATGACCAACAGTCTGCTATTCTAGACAAGGATAAGTCTCATATTTTAAATTGTAGGATGAAGATTCTTTGCCAAGATTAGCCCTATCATGTCTTCCTAAAGTATTCGGTTTTGAACTGAAGATGTCATTGGAGTAGAATGTCCTGTTAGGTTTATGCATTGTTTGAGTTTTGTAGCTGGCTCTTTAGCTACATAGTGAATTCAGGAAGAAAGAAAGAAACCTAAGTCAGAAAGAGGTAATACCATTTTTGGCTGTTTTCCTCAACATTCTCAGAGTCTAGTTAGAGTTCCAGTATAGGGTTTGGCAATTTGTCTTTCAAGTGTGGGTGGGTTTTGGAGACCAAGATGGGCTGTTACAGAAGCCGAGGTTCCTGTTGCTGCTCAGGATCTTTCAGAACATATGCTTCTCAGCTAGCCATGTGGAAAAGCATCTGCCATTCGTTCTGTTTGTGTATTTTCCAGAGTCTGATGGAAAAGACTGTAAAATTTCTCTTGGGATGCTGCCTGTTTTTAATTTGTGTAATGTTCAAATAAGTAATTGCCACACATAGTTCCTCTTTCATCTTATTCAGGAGTATCTAGCCTCTATCTATCTATCTATCTATCTATCTATCTATCTATCTATCTCATCTATCTATCATCTATCTATCATCTATCATCTATCTCTATCTTCCTATCCATCTATCATCTATGTATTTACAAAGAAAATCATTTAGATCTTAACTATTCAGCTCAGTAAGTTGCCCTCAAGGGAGCAGACAAGACACATGTAACTACCACCCAACACCCACGGGCACGATGTACCTATAAGAGGGCTTTCTCAATGGGAAGTGCTTGGGCAATGATTTTCATACATAGGAAGGCCACATTAGTAAGTACTGTGCTAAATACTGAGTGTATTGGAATTTATATTTTCATTTATAGACTGTTAGCTTTGGTATTTGGAAATATAAAATCCCCTACATTCAGTTTTCTAAAGCAATATGGTATATGAGATGATATAAGCACATTTTCAGGGGATTATATGGTCTATAATTAAAAAAATAAATGCCAACATATTTATTTTTGTAGACAGAAGCCACTGGGGTCTGTGTATGTGTGTGTGGTATGTGTTGTATATGTGTGTATATATGCATGTATGTCTGTGTGTGTGGTGTGGGGTATGTGTATGTATGTGTATTTGTGTATATGCATGTGTCTATATGTGTGGTGTGGGGGTATATGTGTATATGAGTGTATGTATATGCATGTGTGCCATGTGTGCATGTGTGTGTGTGTGTGTGTGTGTGTGTGTGTGTGTGTTTGGTGTTTGTGGTCCCACGCATAATTTTATTTATTTTTATTTTTTTATTTTTTTTATCCTTTTAAAATATTATTTTTTATTTTCTGTGTATGAAATGTGTGTAAGTGCACCCATGTTATTCAGTGCCCACAGAGTCAGAAGAAAGCATCAAATTCCTCTGCAACTGGAGTAACAGACAGTTGTTAGCTGCCATGTGAGTGCTGGGAATCGAACCTGGGTCCTCTGCTAGAGCAGCTAGTACTCTCAATTGCTAAACCATCTCCCCATACCCTGCTTTTTTTTCTTTTAAAGTATCTTCATGTCTATTGCCACCCATAATTTTATTCAAAATGGTTTCTCCAGCTTCAACTTGGGTAGTACAAGCTTGGCTCCACCCTAATCTATACAGACCAACTGGTCTTTTCATCCCTCGCTCTAGAATATTTTATTCATCCAAGGTCAATGGCTTTCCCAGTTTTCATTGTGTGCAGTGGAGATGGATGCACTGGCCTTTCAGCATTCTAATACTTTAGTTCTCAAGCATACCCATATTCACTCATTATCTTTTTGGGAAGAGTACCAAACTGAGGTTTCCAAGGTCACGAGACAAGAATATGTGTTTGGGGGGGGTAATTAAAAGTCCTTAGTTTAGATTATGTCAATTTATAAAAGTGACACCCACAAGAAGTAAGACATACTTTCATGTGCTGAAATTCAAGTTGTTCCCTAATTATTCTGGCTTTCTCATTATTTATATGACTTACTTTACAAACTCTTAGGAACAAAAGCTGCCTCTACAATTTTACAATTCTAAAATCCCTAAATGTCATTGTTTAAAAAGATCTTTATTTTCTTGCAGTCACCCAAAAGATGTCTTTCATCTCTTTACAAATAGGGATTTTAAACATAGAAAGATTAATTAAAACGTCCAAGGCTATGTAGATTTGCTCTGTATGAACACACGGATGTTGGACACAACCTCAGAAAAGTACCCCTTGTTTAAGCCTGAAGTCAAATTATGAAGTAAAAATCACCCAGTCTAGTCAGTGTAGAGTTTTTCAATGATTGAGACCTTTTGAGCTACAGCACAATCTGTCCTATAGTAGAACTGTGTGAGGTTACTTGGTACTTGGAGCCAAAAAACTCTAGGCTCATGAAGACCCTTTGATATTGTTTCCAAGAATCCTGTGTCCAAACTAAAATATCATACAATAGCTACATAGGTTAGCAAAGGAGAAAGCCAAGAACGATTGTTTGCACTAGAACATTGAAAGGGAAACACAGGAAACAATTTAACAAGTGTTATGTGATTAGCTCCAAAGAGTTCTCTTAGCAATTACTATAATATTCCCTTACAAAATGGTCTGAAAACAAAGGATTTACTGTGTCATGCCAAACCAAACAAACAACATACACACACGTGCCAAAAAGCCCAACCCAGAATCCTTTGGCTGTCCTAGGGACATAGTGGTTATGAGAGTGAAATGACACACAGGGCTTAAAGCATCTGACAAAGCATTTTGCAAAAGGAGCAGAGGTGAGATGGGGTGTGTGTGTATTAGTGGGGGAAGTCCCAGCTAGCTGGTGGTCGAGTAGAAGCCAACCTGAGACCAGCAGGTTTCCCTCTGTTTCTATCCCAGTCCCTTCCATTAGCAGGCACTGTAGCTGCTGGACTGGTGTGAGGACAGTAAGAGCACAGTGCTGTGTTATGCTGGGCATCCCAGGACCTTTGAGAAATGCCTCCTAATGGCAGTTACTTACCAAGGCTACAGGGCTCATTTTTCCACACACAGATTCTTTCAAGGGTTTGACATTGGTTTATTTATTTATTTTTATTTTGTGGGTATGAGTGTATTCCTGCATGAGTGTGAAGTGTACCCATATCATGCAGTGCCTGGGGAGGTCAGAAGAGGGCGTCAGAGCCTTGAAACTTGAGTTGCAGATGGTTGTTAGCCACCATTTGGGTGTTGGGAATTGAAACCTGTTTCTTTGCAAGAGCAGTCAGTAGTCTTAACCGCTGAGCCATCTCTCCAGCCCCCTGACATTGTTTTTAGTTGGTTTGGGGCTAGAGAGATAGCTCAGTGGTTAAGAGTACTTGCTTCTCTTCCAGAAGACCCAGGGTTGGATCCCAGCATTCACATCAGGCAGCTCACAACTGCCTGTAACTTTAGCTTTAGGGGATCCCATGTCCTATTCTGGCTTCCTCTTCAGGCACCCACACACATATCATACACACATGCACATACACACACTAAGTAATTTTATAGAATGATATAAAAATAAAGTCCCCTTAAAATTTTCTTTTAAAAGGCATGAAATGTCTTTCATGGAAAAATAAATCCTCTTGCAACGCAGGATTCACTTTGATATACAGAAGAAAGAACATGACAAGGCAGTTTAAAATGATGGTATTTAACATGGCATAGGAATAAAGCATGGCCGGGGCAGCTGGCCTCAGACCCCCGGGCACACCAACTCCTAAGAGACTAGGTGTGTGTGTGTGTGTGTGTGTGTGTGTGTGTGTGTGTGTGTGTGGTGTGATGGACCATGGGAGGAACCTTATCACACAAGATGAATATCTACCAGACCCGAGGCACTTCTAATATTGACCTCAAAATTTGGTCTTGGCAATTAAGAAATAAAATTGCTGGGCGTGGTGATGTTCACCTTTAATCCCAAAACTCAGGAGGCAGAGGCAGGCAGATCTCTGGGAGTTCAAGGCCAGCCTGGTCTCCATAGTGAGTTCCATGAGTTCCAGCCCAGCTGGGGCTATAGGGAGACCCTATCTCAGAAAGAACCCTGCCTCCCCCAAAATTGAAGAGCCAAGATGGTGGCCTAGACAGAGCAGTGGCAGCAACAGTGACTCTCCACACAGGACTTAGACCAGGACTCCAGGCTTCCATACTTATATATTGATCTCAAAACTCAGCACTTAGCAAGTAAGAGGGAGAAAACCTGGGAAACCAAAAGAAGGCCTGGCTGCCATGCACAGCAGTGGGCAGGAGCAGGCCTGGCCATCCGCCTGTACTAGCAGAGCCCCCCCCCCCACAAGCCTGGCCACCTCCACACCGCTGGAGCCTGGCTGCCCATATGCACCGGCGGGCTGGAGCCAAACTGGCATGGCTCTGTGCACATACCCATGGTCGGCCTACCATCACATCACCCAATGGCTGTCAGGACGTGGCTACAGTCCTCAACATTAGGAATCTGAGAAATCTACAGATCTCAGAAAAGAAACTGGAGGACACTGGTGTAAAGCTGTCACGTGACAGTCTAAAACCTCCCACTGGCACTGAGAGTATCTTGGATTAGATGGAGGCCTGTGAGCTAATTCCCACCTGCTATGAGGACCTAGTTTCTGCTTTTAACCACAGTAAAACCCCATGGGGAATCAACCTATTGAAGAACACGTTGGTCCATAGTGAGGTCATTGTACTGAGTGAGGCCTGGAAACAGCCAAATCCATGCGACAGCTATAAACAACTAACTTTTATGAGGAAAATCAAGCATTTATGACTGCTGAGAAAAAGAGAAATCCCTTCTTGACATTCCTAAGCAGAGTGTAAGAGAAACAGAAATTAAGAGAGAAAATTCCATTCCAAAACACCTGGGCATATTCTGACCCAAAACCACACACAAAGAAAAGGGAACTAAGTGGGCCCTTACTTTGGCACACTTCTGTGTAAGAATTGTAGATCACTGACATTTTAATGTGGTATGATTTCTCCAGCACCCAGCTCAGAGGTGTTATGCAGGAAGGATGGGGTTTTTCATCTGCTAATAGAGGACATAAAGTTGGAGTTGGGGGGTATTGGGGGTGGAGATGAGGGGGTCTGAATATAATCAAAATTCATAGCCAGGTGCACGCCTTTAATCCTAGCACTTGGGAGGCAGAGGCAGGCAGATCTCTGTGAGTTCAAGGCCAGCCTGATCTACAGAGTGAGCTCCAGGCCAGCTGGGACTAAAGGGAGTCCCTGTCTCAAAAGTACACACAAAAAATTCATTACATGAAATTCTTAAATCAAAATTTAAAGTTAAAAAATTGCTTTTAACTTAAGGAAATCAATCTGCTTCCTTGCTTTTTCAGTGTATACACATTGTCAGTCCTCCCTCATCTCTGTGCTGGTTTAAAGAATCCTCAAGGCCCCCTTACTGCATTTCTCCAGCATAATTAACCCCATGTCTTCCCCTCTACAGAGAAAGGAGAGCTCTTTGTACCTTCTGCCAGTTACTTTGATGTTGTCTACCTGAATCCAGACAGACAGGCTGTAGTTCCTTGTCGAGTGACTGTGCTGTCTGCCAAAGTCACACTCCACAGAGAGTTTCCCGCCAAGGAAATCCCCACCAATGGAACAGACATTATTTATGACATGAAAAGGGGATTTGTGTACCTCCAGCCTCATTCTGATCATCAGGGAGTTGTCTACTGCAAGGCAGAGGCTGAGGGCAAGTCTCAGATCTCAGTCAAGTATCAGCTGCTCTACGTAGAGGGTAAGTCTGCCTTATCCTCCAGCATAGATCTGTCACGTCCAGCTGGTTGGGATGGAAATACAAAGACATGGGATGTGGGTCTTCAGGCTCCTCTTCTGCACTTCTAGAATGTTCTGCTTCCTTGACCCAACCCCCTCCATTCCCTCCTCTAAATCCTTCGCCTGTTCACTCTCGTTCTGCCTTTGTGTGTTGGATTAGGAAGTCCCCTGTGTGTCTCCTCTTAGAAGCCCTTTGTCTCTTTGCTTTAACCACGGCTCCTAGTAGCGCCCCCCCTTCCCACCTCCGTGTTGGCATCCTGCTTGTGCACACTCCACTCCCGCCCTCATCCCATCACCTCTGTTAAGGACCTTTGGTCTTCCATGGTGCTGACCGTTACTACCTGCCGTTCACTGAGGAGTTCATCTCTCTTGTCATTGCCTTGCTGACTTCAGGGTCCTCCTGGAAGCTGTTGGCCTGTTTTCTAACTCTACACCTCAGACCCCCTCCACCAGTCACACTTTTAGCATGTCAACAGCCACAACTGCTCTGGTACAGGGATTGCCAAGCCCCGTCCCTATCTCCCAGCACAGACTTTGGACTGATTCAGTGGTTCCTTCTGCACCAATCCTCACTTCTGCCCTCTTTCCCAGGCCTTTCCTATCTCTCCAGTCTCTTCAACCTACCTGGGTTGGATCTCACAGTTGTCCCTTCAGTCCTCCCTGTGATGCCCTGAGTTCGATGCCTTGTCCAGAACCCCCCCCCATGTTTATTCTTCATGTCCATATATGGAGAGCTGAGGGCTTCTGGAAAAATCACGCAAGTTCACAGGTGGTGATTCTCCCAGCCCCACCCTTCCCAGCCCAGCATCCTGACTGTTTCCAGTTTACTTTCCAAACGAGTCCTGCCAAACCCAAGCTCTCCAATTGCTGCCGACCACACTTGCTTCCACTTGGCCTTCTTCCCACACAAGTGTATCCTTCCCTTCAAAATGGAACTTTTACAAAATATGATTGAGGGGGTTTCAATTCAGTGTGTTCAAATGAGGAATGTTTCTTCCTCTAGTAACTTCTATCAATTCTGTAGTGTAGCCAGAAGTAGCTTAGCCCAATTTCATAGCGAGCAGGCGTGCTGGGTTAGTAAAACATTCCCATCTGCTTTAGAAGACTGGTCATTTAGTTTTTAACCCCATATTTGTTCCAAAGCCTACTCCTGCACTCCCTGTCAGCATGCTGTGAGTCCAGGAGCTTGGAGCAAATGTCTCTCTTCCCACCTCTCTCCCTAATCTAGAGCCAGCCAAGGGAATGAAGAAGAGATGCTAAGGCCCAGAGATCACTGTCCCTTGGCAGTAAATGTTGACCTTGTCTTTGAGCCACATGGGAACACTGATGGTTACCGACTCATCCCTAAGCTCTTCCTTGGTTGCCGGGGTCCTCTTCAAACACAGCCTCATCTTCTTACTGCCCTTGGCTACACTTCCTGTTTACAGCACCTCTTTGCAACCCAGCGCAGTTCTCTCAGAAAGCCTACAGCCTTGAAACCTCCACGGTCGTCTGATCCTCTTACTGTGGAGCGTGTGGCACAGGGACAGGCTAGTGGGCAGGCCTACAGAACCACGTGCCATTGTCCTGTGACAAGGCTCCCTTGGGCCTTCTCAGAGAACTCTAGCAGTGATGAGGATGAGTAGTCGGGTGGGGGCGCGGCAGTCTCACAGCAACGGTGTGGAAAGGACTATTGTTCCAGAGTTGGCTGCTCCCAGAAATCAGGATTTGTGTTCCTCAGACTCATTCAGTAGGCCAGGGCTTCTAGCAGTCTGTGTCTAAATGATTCCCACAACCCTGCTTTGAGCAGCTCAGGTCTCCACTAAAGCCATCTCTTTCCCCATCATAGCCAAATACCCTGAAAATTCTCTCTGATTTCCTTCTCTGTCCGCTCATCCTTCTGCTCATTTTCATTAGCTGTTTCCACTACACACTATAAAAACAGCCTTTCCCAGAGACCTCAGAGATCCCTGTCATCAAACCCAGAAGGGGGCGTCTGTCCTCGCCCTACCAGACTCTGTCTCTGTGTGAAACCCTTCAACCCTGGCCCTACTTTGCATTCTGCCTTTCCAGTTCTTTGTACTTTTTATTTTTTATTTTATTTTATTTATTATATTTTAAGGGTTCTTTGTACTTTTAATTTATTTTATTTTATTTTATTATATTTTAAGGGTTCTTTGTACTTTTTATTATTTTGGTTTTTGCCAGTACCAAGGATTGAACCTGGGACCTTACAAAGCTAGGAAAGCACTCCGCCACTTCATCAGATTCTAAATATTGGAGTCCTCGGGATGCCTCTGAGTACTTGATCTCTTTATGGAAAGTCTGATCCATATCCTTGGCTCCACGTCATAGCTAAACACCAATGGTTTCTAGATGAGCATCTGTGCCCAGGTCTGTGAGGCCAGGTTCACATGTCCTCCAACTGGTGTCTGTATTTAGATGCTCCAGAGGACCCTCAACATCCCCCATCCTGTGCCCATCGGTAAACTCAGTATCATCACTGAGGCAGAATACACAGAGTACCACTTGCAGACGTGGTACTCCGTGTATTCTGCCTCAGTGATAGATGCTCATGTACCAGATGTGGATGGCCAGTCTGACCTAGTGTTTTAGATGCCCATTAAATCACTTTCAGATTTTAACTGTTTCTGGCTACACTCAATCCAAAAGGGTTCAAGTTATCATTCTCTCTTCCTAGAACCGATGAGAATGCCTTCTAATTCATCTCCCATGTGATGCCCACCTTTTTCTAATCCATCTTTCTACACTGTTGTTGATTATAGTAAAAGTCTAGACAGGTCTTACATGGCCTGCCTGCCTCTTCTTCTTCCCTCCCTGCAGCTGGCTGTGACCTTGCACCTTCTAGTCCTCTACTCTGCTCGCCTAATCTCACCTCACAGACTTTGCTCAGTGATCCCTGGGCTGCCAGAGCCTCCTGCCTCTCCTGCCCATGTCTTTTAAGCTCAGTGCTGAGGCTTTAGTTCACCAAAGATACCTTCTCACTTCTCCATCTATGGTGAACTTGAAGCACACTCTGGGCTCCTCCTTCAAAGTTGAAATGAAGCATTACAATTACCACTTAGTGGCTGTCCCTCCCCTGGGGGTGTAGGCTCTAAGGACTCAGTGCACCCTCTGTCTGGCTTGTTCCTGTGGCCCCAGTTCCTAGCACATCTCTTTACTTAAGGCTGCCACATCAAAATCACTGACTGACTGAACTGACCATAGCAGATGTTTCTGAAGTTCTGTCCTTCCTGTAAACATTTTTTCATTTGGATGCTTAGATGTGTTCTGAAGATGGATGTCACACCCCTACCTCCACTTTGGCAGGCTCCCTTCACTATACTCTACTTATTCCTTCCCAAAGCATCTTCTTCCCCTCCCCACACATAGATTTATGTCTTTGACATGATCATGGCCAACTCATTAGCTTCTCCCTTGACCACAAACACAGTGGGGCAACTTTGGATTCTGGAAGACTACCCATTCTGACCCACCAAAGTAGAGAGGCAGAGGCAGCTTCCAGGGAAACCAAGTGGGTGGGCTAGTGTTGGCCTGGGACTGGTGGCAAAATGGTAGGAAAGGGAGAAATGTTTCTTCTCTCTCCATAGAACATAATGTGACTGTAGGTTTGTCTATAATACGGCAGCTATGGATCTCATTTTTCTGTCTCCTGCTTGCTCCCAGTTCCCAGTGGTCCTCCATCAACCACCATCCTGGCCTCCTCCAACAAGGTAAAAGGAGGGGATGACATCAGTGTGCTCTGTACTGTCCTTGGAGAACCTGATGTGGAGGTGGAATTCAGGTGGATCTTTCCTGGGCAGAAGGTAAGTGCCACACACAACCCAGCCTCAGCCAGCAGTTTTAATTCAGTTTTATCACCACCTAGTGATATAGGCCATAGATTAGGAGCAAGAAATGTGTGGGACTAGGTGGGAGCCAGGGATGCTCCAGTTTATTTAACAAACATTTTAAACAAAAAAAGTGGATGTCTTCATTAGGCAATTCATTCAAGTTACCTTCTTCATATGTAACTCTTCACTCCTAGTTAGTGACAGTAACATGAAAGGGGGACACTATATATATATATATATCTCCAAACTTCAGCCTTCGGTCTCATCCTGTAGGTCCACTAGAGGCTGATCTAACCTCCTTCAGGAATCCTTCACAAGTATTATCCAAGCTTAAAGGCATGGGTGGGAGAAAGGGTAGCAGCAACAGGCCAGGAATCCTCTCCTAAGGTCTATGAAGGGCTCTGAGCAGACATCGTCCAAGTGGGCATATAAACATAGACCCTGGTAAAAAGGTGCTGTGAGGCCAAAGACCTTTTTAAAAATAGGCTGTCTATAAATGCAAGCCCAGCATATTTAGCCTTTGAGTATGTTGGGCTCACTGGAAATAAACAGCTCGGCTACCAACTTTGTTGCCAGAAGAGATTTGGCCTCCCAAGACATTCTAGCAGCCTAGACTAAGAGTCATGATGGGCAGAATTTGATGACCCCCTGGAGAATAGTGCTTTCCAGCATTCTGGAACCAGGTGTTTGTTTTTAAAGTATGCTGCCAGGCTGAGAAACATCCATGTTTTTCAACGTACCCTGGCTTTTTACATTGCTTATTGTTATAAGCAGAAAAAGCACAAATGTATCACCCAAAGTGGCTAAAATATATCTCAAAAGTGGCCACCTTCTAGAACAACAGTCATACTGTCCAGGGCCTGATCTTATCCATACTTGGTGGCACCAAGGCACGTTGACCTCATCACCTCTCTCTCTCTCCCAAATCTGATGTGCGAGGAGCTCCTATTCATTTACATAGCCAATGCTTTGGGCTTTTGACCTGAAATTCTGTGACTAAGAACCACTTGGGGGTGAAAATTAGCAATGTCAGGAGAGATAAAAAATTGTGCCTGTATTTTTATGCTTGAGTCCAGTTCACCTTGGAGCTCAAAAAGAATCCATTCTGCATTGAGTAGAAACTTACTAAAGGGCAGAAAGATCCTGAAATTCAAGGCTCCAGTTGGAAAAAAAAAATGCAGCCTTGAATGATTACACAGTAAAAATACATCCCAGAGCCCATGAGCTCAGCATACCAAATAGTCTTCTTAGAGTGTGTGCTTTGTATTCTGGAAGAGGTTGGGTGTACAGGAGCTATGTGGGGCAGCTTGTTGCTCTAGCTTCAATCTGTGTGGCTGTCTTTAAACAGGATGAAAGGCCAGTGACCATTCAAGACACGTGGAGGCTGGTCCACAGAGGACTGGGACACACCACAAGAATCTCCCAGAGTGTCATTACCATCGAAGACTTTGAGACCATTGATGCAGGATATTACATTTGTACTGCTCAGAATCTTCAAGGACAGACTACAGTAGCGACCACTGTTAAGTTTTCCTGACTTGGAAAGTGAAGTGTAGTAAACTGGTGGAAAGCCCATCTGTGTATAAAATCAGCTTTGGGTTCTTTTTATTCGTGCTTTGCCAGAAGCCAATGTCAAGTGCCAAGTGCCAACCTCTGCTTATGAGTCAGACAGACATCCAAATTAGGAAGTCATCAGTCTATTAATAGAAGTGCTAACTCTCCTAACAGAAAGCATATATTTTGATTTGTTTATCTATAAACATGTGTTTCTAAGCTTTTATGCTAAGAAAACATGTCAATTTTGTATAATCATTTCTATTAAATGAGCAAGTTTTTATAAAAAATAAAGTTGAGCTAAGTGCTTGTTTTCTAACTTGATTAGAAGTATTTCCAGAGAACTTGCTGGCAGCAGTCTTTGGGTCAATACCTAGGAATTCCCTTTGATGTCTGAACCAAGTTCAATTGCTTATCCACAAGTAACAACTCAAGATTCAAATGCTTAGACCTGTCACTTCATCTCAGTGGGAGTGTTAAAGATAATGTGAGCTAATTTATAAAGGTATCAAAAAGTCACAAATAATTTTTGTATTAAATTGTTGCACTAAAAAGCACTAATTCTGAATTTACCTATTTGAAAGAACTGGAACATAAAAGTCTTGCTTTTAACATAACATGGATGAACATATTCAGGAACATTTAGTTTTGTCTAGATCTATTTTCAAAAATACTTGAGACCACGGTAATCTCAATTTTCTTATGTCAGACAGAAGAAATTGTTTAAACTAGCCAAAATTTATTTCTCAAATACACGTCTTTGAATTTTGAAAAAGCTTAGCTTTAAACTCAAAGTCTAGTGAGCCAAATTTCAGCCCATGACAAATTCTAGCACTCTGTTGGAAATTCCTATAAAATAGCTTAGGGTACATAATCTTAAGAACCATGAAAAGGGCTACAGAACCTAACACTTTGAAGGGTGAAGCACGTGAGAGGCTGCCATTCTTATACTGAATATGCCATTAGTGTTTATTTGATCACAGTAAAATACACTTCCCGTCACTATAAACTACAGTTGTTCACACATCGACATTTTTGTGATGTGCCAACATTTTGCACCCTACATACAAGCATTTGGTTTGAAATGAAATTAAAAGCTATTTTGTTTCCTATCTTTTCTCTTGTTTGTCTTCCATGAAGACATTTTTATTCTAATTTCTGTATGACTGACTTCCCAGACACCTAAATGGTATGGAGGAAAGCAGGGAATAGCACATGATTTCCCAAGGCTAGGGCATGAATGGTAAACCAGACTTTGACTAATGTCATTGAGAACTCAGAACCATAAGCAGAGAAACATCAGGAGGTGGCAGCAAACCTACATTCCTGTTTATCAGAAGAAAACATGGAAGGTTACATACATCATAAACTATTGGTTAAAAGACTTTAAACATAAACACTAATAAAAAGCATGCATTATGAATATCTATCAATCTGCTATGTAGTGTAAATATACATGATGACTCAAATATCCACCATTCAGCATCCTGAATCTGTTCTTACTCTAGCAGTTCTTGCACAGACATCAAAGATGGATTAGTAAATACTGACATCACAATGTTGACACATGCAGGGGTGGGGAGAAGCCATAACTCTCTCTCTACCTCCCCCAAATCTTAGAATTGTGGGTGGTAATAAGTGAAATTTTTGAAAATAAACTCAAATTCAGCTTGGAGGGGTGTTGTATAAACCACATATCCCATGCATGGGCCGACCTTTCTGTTATATCCCGATGACAGGAGGAATTCTTCAAAGATTTCCCTAAATTAGCACTCTCTCTCCAGACAGTTTTGTTCTATCAAACTGCATCACTGGTTTAATGAAGGAGCTTCTGTTTATAAGTATTTGCTGAATCCCATCTTTACTGATTTTCCTGAAGGTTTCCCAAAATTTGTAGCCTCAGGTCCCAGACATTAGTTTATTTGGAAAATGGGTTCAGCACCTCAAAGATGAGCTGACTCTGGACAAGCATATGCCTTTATCTTTGTCCCAGAGAAAAGTAGGTAGGAGGTAGAAGGTTTGCTATTGTGACCCTGGATAGAGGAGGAAAGAAAGAAGTTAGGGTGAAGGGAGAGAAGATGAAGGTTTATATCTGTAAGGATAGCTTGGATTCAAGATAAAAGGCAGAAAAATCCATTGATACTGCCCCTTTATATACAGATTTTTTTTTAAAGTTAGGATTCTACATTTGCTCATAGCCTGAGAAAATGGATCAGAGTATAATAATTAGGCTCACAAAAATCTACAGAAGAAAATCCATCCCGTATCAACTGACAGAGCTGAACACTGAAAATCTGCCAACAAGTTACTCTAAAAAGATACAGAGAAATGTAGAGACATCAACAAGCCAGAAGCTGTTGTTGGGGCCCCTGTGCCCAGTCACGTCACAGTGCTGAGAGGAGCTGGTGGCAGATAGTGATGACTCACAAAACTATTGCTTTCTCTATGGCTTCTGTTGAAATGTGTACACCAGCGATGTGATTAGCACAGACCCCACTATACTCAGCTGCCCATTTTTAATGCACAGCAGAGAGGACTGCATCAGACACTGCTCCATCCCATTTCATTCACACACACACACACACACACACACACACACACACTCACACACCCCCACCCACAGTCAGACCAAAATAAAAATCACAAGAAGGTGTCTCTGGTGAAGAACATTATAAAGGTTATAAATCTTTATCTTAATAGGGCCCTGAGAGTTTTCCCCCTTATGCTTAGGTGAAAAAAGGCAAAGAACAAGATTCCCTCGTTCCGTAAGTGCTTTGTGCGACTAGGTCCACACCAATTCCAAATCCTTTTTTGGAGGCAGCTTTTGGACTGAGTCAAAAGTCTTCCTCCGGAGTCCCATCTCATAAGTAGTTGATATGGTGGTGATTGCTTTCCAGTTATCCTGTGGAAATTCCAGAAAGCTGGTGTGGCTCTTGCTCCCACAATTGTTCTTAGGGTCAGTCCTGCAGACCTGCATCCCAGTGCCTTTAGAGAGTCCCTGGCCTTCAGAAAATATCATCTGGGTGAGATGCTGGGGCTGGGGAAGGAGCCAGAATTCCTGGGGGATGGGAAGGGGATGGCTGAAGATGTGGGGGACCTCTTGGGACTGCACAGGTCCCCATTGTGCAGCTTCCACAGTAGCTCCTCATTCTCCATGGACAGTCGCTTGTTGACCTTCGACTCCTTCTCCAGGGACTCCTGCAGTGCGGCCTGCTCGCTGGAGAGTTGCCTTGAAAACAAGAACCGGAAATGGTGTGGATTCTAAGTCAAAAATGAATTCTTTATCTTTTAAGTTTGAAGGTGGAAGAAACTACTCCAGTGGAATGAACAGAATCTTGTACCGGGTCATAGATTTTTAAGCTAAGAAATCAAAATACTACATGGTAGGTATGCTAGAAAGTGTCAGCTTGACACACCTGGGTAGAGGGAACCACAGTTGAAGCCTTTCCTCCATTGGATTGTTCTGTGGCCATGTCTGTGGGAAATTTTCTTGTTTATAGAATGAGGCGGGAGGACCTAGCCTACTGTGGGTGGTGCTACTCCTGGGTATGTTGGTCCTGTGTTCTATAAGAAAGCAGGCTGACTATAGGCCAGAGGAGCAAGCCAGTAAGCAGCATAGCTCCACGGCCTGTGTTTCAGCTCCTCTCTCCACGTTCCTGCCCTGACTTCCTGCCCTGACTCTTTCAGTGATGAACTGGGAGACAGAAGATAAAATAAACACCTTCTTCCCCACCTTGATTTTGGTCAGTGTTTTCATCAAAGCAATAGAAAGTAATGAGAACAGTAGGAAACAGCTGAGAGGTAGAGGCTGGCTTCATGCACGAGGCTGCAGGTTCTGTCTGGGACACTATAAAAATGAAGAAGCAGGCTGGGGGAATAGCGCAGCGGTTAAAGGCTGAGGATAAGAACCCCGCACAAAAAAAAAAAAATAAATAAAAAAATGAAGAAGCATAAGTCTGATCCCAAAAACGATGACAATGGTAATGACGATGATGATGACAACAATGACAATGGTAATGACGATGATGATGATGATGATGACAACAATGACAATGACAAAGATGATGATGATGACACCTACAGCAAATAGCAGCTCTGTGTTTTGGAAAAGCTTATAGTGGGCTATGGGCAATTAACTGTACAAGTTTATTTCTGTCTTAACTTGAGGGATGCTTTCTACTTGATTTTGTGTTGCTCCTCTGAAAACACCCACACGGTGAGTCATTCCAGGCCCGTGGGTTGCTCACTTAGGCAGCCATGTTTGGTCCAGTTCACTTTGGGAGAAAAATGAACTGCTACCATCCTATTTTCCAGATGGAAATTAGTGCCCATTTATCTGCTTTAACTCCAGAAGGAACCCAGTGGAGTGTGGCTAGAAAGTAACAGTGTGTGTTCAAAGGTGGGAGGGGCTGTCTCAGTTCTTTACCTTGAAATTGCCATGTGCTTGTCCATCCGAGCTTTTAATTCCTCATTTTCCTGCTGGAATCGCTTTAATTTGTCAACCAATGCTGTATTGTTGTCCACCTGGGTGTAAATGAGAATCCCAATTTTATATAGCCATTAAAACAATAAATAAAACCTCATTTCTTAAGGTATACTCCTGATATAAGGCTATTCTCAGAAGAGTTAATGAGGGGAAACATGGTAGTGTACTGACATATTGACACATAGCACTTGGCAAAAAGAAAGGAAGGCAACAGAGCAGGCATCCAGGGACTTGCAGCTTTGAAAACTGTGTATCAGGCCATATAAGGCTGAGACACCCATGTCGTAATGTTTCTGGTCCAGGTGACCTTTCAGAGTCACCCCTGAGAACCAGTGGTTGCCCAGGTAACC
Organism: Rhizomys pruinosus; assembly: GCA_009823505.1. NCBI lineage: Eukaryota > Metazoa > Chordata > Mammalia > Rodentia > Spalacidae > Rhizomys > Rhizomys pruinosus. Next base: position 1,826,794 of record VZQC01011398.1, on the reverse strand, counting down.
ACTGGATCTGGGCCTCTTTTCAAGGTGGTAAAGCAAACACTGCAGCTTAACAGCCTGGATTGACTGCATCACCTACATCTTATGATTTCCTTGCCAAAAAAGAAAAAAAAAAAAGAGGGGAGAGGGAAGAAGAAACAAAGGGGAGGAAAGGGTGAAGTTCGTAGGTCTTGATCATACCGAAGAACGTCTTTTACTTGTTCCAAGGGTTTCAGCATTTAGCTCTGTTTGACTACATAAAAGCACAATGCAGCAAGGCTGTGCGGAGCATCAAATGAAAGAACTAACTCTATAAAGCGCCCTCTCCTCAAGTCAGCACAAGGTCTGGTTTTGTCCTGCTGGTTTGCCTGGCCTTAACTTTCATGGTGAACAAACTGAGCAGTTGAGAGATTAAAGGATAAAGAACCACAAAGACATTCAGTCACTGAACACAATGGCAAGCTGATTTCACCCCAGCTCACTTAACAAAGGCATGGATTTAGTAGTTGTTTAGAAGGTAACAACACATCTCTGTCAAACTCAATCCCAAGTCTCCACCATGGCAGCATATGGCTGATCTGTGCCTCATCCACTTTGATTAAAGTGTTTATGAGTTAAAAGTGTTAAGACATCCCCATATGTGGAAAATGCTCAGAGCAGAGGGCTAGAGAGATGGCTTAATGGTTAAGTGAACTGGCTGCTCTTGTGACCTGGGTTTGGTTCTCAGTACCCACATGGTGGCTAACCACCATCCATAACTTCAATTCCAGGGAATCCGATAGCCTTTTCTGACCTCTTTGGGCATTTCGGGACCCCCATACATGAAGTCAGTCAATATACTAATGCACATAAAATAAAAAATAATTATTAAAATAGTTTTTAAAAGAAAAAAGAAAATATTCAGGACAAATCAGTCAGGTGAAAGAAACTTCCAGAAAAATAAGTCCAGAATAAAAGGAAAAGGAGACCTTAAAATGTTTAGTAGCTGTAAGGGAATTCACGATAAAATCATGGGCTCGGAAAACTTGGAATTAAGGACTGGGTGGCGACTGGTCTTAAAAGATTATCTTGCTGGGCATGGTGGTGTGCGTGCCTTTAATACCAGCACTTGGGAGGCAGAAGCGGACAAGACAGAGAGCTCTGTGAGTTCAAGGCCAGCCTGGTCTACATAGTGAGTTCTAGGATAGCTGGGGCTACAAGAAGACCCTGTCTCAAAAAGACAAAAAGTAATCTCATCGACTCTTCATTTTATAGCGATAGAAACTAGACTTGAAAATGTCACAGAGCTAACTACTGTCAGAGCTAGTTTTCAAAAGCAAAGTTACTTTGTAGATAACTTCCGCAGGCTTCCGAAGTGTGACAGTTTTAATTGTCAGTTGACTTAGGAAACCTCAGTGAAGGACCGCCTATGGGGATGTTTGTGGGGCATTGTCTTGACTGCCAAAATGTGGGTGGTGCCTTCTGGTAGTGGCCCAGATAAAAAGAGCTGGAAGAAAGGAAGCTTTTCCCTCTTTTCCCTCACTGGACCTTCATTCTCACTGGTGAGTCAATCTATCCTGTTGCTGCTTTAGCTGATTCCGCCAGTGATATTAGAACTAGCTTCTTCAGGCGTCCAACATGGGCTGGAAAGTGGCAGGTCTCCAGGAATTTTCCAGGCCTTCAGTGTCAGATTGGGACTGCTGAGGTACCCAGCCTCCAGGACTGAACAACTACCAGGTTCTCAGCCTCTCCTGTGAGAGACAGCCATTATTGGAATACTCTGACCTTATCATGGAAGCCAAACTATAAATCGACTTTTACCATACAAATTCTGCTAGTTCTGTTCCTCTAGAGAATGCTAATATAGTGTCCTAAATTTCTCAAAGACCTGGAATTTCCATATATATATGCAATGTATATATATATATATTAGCAATTAGTTAGTAGTGAGTGGACCTTTTGCCGTAGGTACCTATCCTGTGAAAATGACACAGTGATACTGATATTTCTATGCTGCTTCTCGGGCATGGAAAGAAAGAGAAATACTATGTATCAAAAAAACCTAAAATATGAGCCAGACTTGGTGGCACACATCTTTAATCCTAGCACTCAGGGGGCAGAGGCAGGTGGATCTCTGTGAGTTCAAGACCAACCTGGTCTACAGAGTGAATTCCAGGACAGCCAGAGCTACAGGGAGACCCTGTCTCGAAAAGACAAAAACAAAAAAACAAAACAAACCTAAAATATGTTGATACTCGTATAGCAGAGTTTTTTTTTTTTTATCATACCAGCTGTGATGCATGAAAGCCACATGAAGCAACTAATGCAACTAATTCTTGGCAGTATTATCTGAGTCACGGGAAGCAACAGAGCAGTCAGGAAAAGATGAACTGTGAATACCAGGAACCATGAAGATGATCTCAAGCTGAACAATACTCTGGTTTCTACTTGCCAAAATGACCAAGAAGTTACATCCCTGGTCTATAATCCTGTCACCGCCATGCATTAAGGCAGCCGAATCATAGGAGCTGTTATTGTGACTGCACTCAAATCAGCTACAATGAGCCATCAGTGGCAAGTATTTGTCCACAGAAGACTGTAGCAATGGCGCTCACTTTGTCTGTGCCTGCTGGCATCCTGACTTTTGCCTCAAGACATTAGGTTGATGGGACATTAGCCAAGGAAGTCAAGCATAGTCTTGAAAAAAAAAAAAAAAACCTTCATGTGGGATTTGTCATCTATGCCACCACACATGCCTCTAGGGGTGTGAATGATCACAAAACAAAACACTCTAGCTGGGTGTGGTGGCGCACGCCTTTAATCCTAGCACTCGGGAGGCAGAGGCAGGTGGATCTTTGTGAGTTCAAGGCCAGCCTGGTCTACAGAGTGAGTTCCAGGACAGCTGGGACTACAGGGAGACCCTGTCTCAAAAAGACCAAAAAAAACCAAAAAAAACAAAAACACTCCAATCACACATGTAAAATCCCCTTATTCTTGTAGGGGCCCCTGGGCCCACCAAGCATCAGCATGTGAGTAAGGCCATTTGGGACCATTCAGTCCCAGCTGAGCCACAGCCTGAGCAGAGTAAGGTGCCAAGCAGCTACACCCAACTGAACTAAATAACAAACCTAGTCATGAAAATGTTTAAGGTCACTAAGTATTAGGAATTTTGTCAGACAGTGAAAGGATAACCTATAGAAAGCAAGGACTCTAAAACTGGCCATATCTGGCTACTAAGAATGGCTATTTCAACTTAAGAAAATGTTTATGACTGTTTTGCTTGTACATAAATGCACCCATGTGTGCAATGCTCACAAAAGCCAGAGGAGGACGTTGGATGACCCAGAATAGGAAGTTTTGGATGATTGCTCGGCATCATGTGCATGCTGGGAACTGAATCTAGATCCTCTTGACGAACAGCTAAATTCTCTTAACCTCAGAGCCACCTCTCCAGCCCATCATAAGGACATTAAAAAAGGTACAGTGTACTGTGACCATATTTGCCCCTATTGCTCTCCTATGTCCCCTGCTGGTCCTGACTCTCCGATCCAGTCCCCCTAGTTTTATGCCATATACATGTGTGTTCACAAGCTAGGTTCCACATATGAAAAAGAACACTCCATATTTGTCTTTCTGGTTTGACTTATTTCACCTAATATGGTGCTATCTAATTCTATCAATTATTTTTCTGCAAATGACACAATTTCATTCTTCATTATGGGCAATTAAAACTTCACTGTGGTAAAGAAATAAACAATAGTTCCCCAAAATGTCCTGATAAGGTGAAAGAGTATCTATATACCCACATGAGGGATTCAGCTTTACCTCCCTCAAAAAGCAAAGCAAAGCAAAGCAAATCCAAGCACCAGGCTAAGCCAAATCCCCAAACTCCAAGCAAATAAAAAGCTAAACAGACAAGTGTGACCTCTGTGCTCCCTATTGTCCAAGATTGGCCTGGGTTTGAATGAGACATTTATTCAGGGGTGAGTCACCCACAACTGGGTGGAGAAGGAGTGAGTAGCACTGGGCAGCAGGAAGCAAAGTACAGCAACAGCTAGGATCACTTACACTGCCCCGCCAAACCCTGCCAGTTTGGTTGGTGTCCAGGGTGTGTTTCAGGGCTGGCCAAAGACTGACAGCAACACAGGGCATGTCTCTCAAACACTGTAAGCTCAACACACACAAACATCTATTCCTCAAGGCTGCAAACTAAATTGTGTTCATATTTTTCACAATGCTTGCTGTTTACCAACTAGATTAATCTTATCAATACATAATTACTTTTAACATTCTAATTCATGAGAGAGATGAGGAATTCTAACAGATTATATTATGCCAATGAGATTAATTTCTATATCCAACTATCATATACATAAGAAAACTTTTGGTCAGGCATGGTGGCACATGCCTTTAATCCCAGCATTTGGGAGGCAGAGGCAGGAGGATTTCTGTGAGTTCAAGGCCAGCCTGGTCTACAGTGTGAGTTCTACAACAGCTGGGGCTATAGGGAGACCTAGTATAAAAAAGACCAAAAGAAAGAAAAAGAAAAAAAAATTTCCAGAGTTGGCTGATATTAAAATATTGTTTTACCATAGTTAAAATTTTTCCTTAGGCAGGAAATGCAAATTAAAACCACTCTCATATCATCTCACTCCAGTACGGCTAGCTAAGATCAAGAAAACAAAAGACAACAGATGCTGGAGGGGTTGTGGGGAAAGGGGAACACTCATACACTGCTGGTGGGAATGTAAACATGTACAACCACTATGGAAAGCAGTGTGGAGAACCCATAAAAGACTCAGAATGAGCCTACCACCTGACCCAATCATACCACTCCCTGATATATACCCCAAAGACTCATCCTACCGCAAAGACATATGCACATCCATGTTTACTGAAGCTCTCTTCACAATAGCAAAGAGCTGAAACTAACCCATATGCCCCTCAACAGACAAGTGGATGACAAAAATGTGGTACATCTACACAATGGAGTACTATTCAGCAGTAAAGAAGGATGGCAAGCCGGGGGTGGTGGCGCATGCCTTTAATCCTAGCACTTGGGAGGCAGAGGCAGGCGGATCTTTGTGAGTTCAAGGCCAGCCTGGTCTACAGAGCGAATTCCAGGATAGCTGGGGCTACAGGGAGACCCTGTCTCAAAAAGACAAAATTTCGGAATATTTACATTTATTTGTTGATCCGTTTAGCCAAACACACATGAAACAAAGCAGAATTTAGAGTCTGTTTTGTCAGGTGAAGCCATTTCTTACCAACAGTTATAGGTGGTCCATGAATAGTAACTTGCAATTCCTCTTCAGGCTGAGGACCCAGCTCCAGGCAAACATGGGGGGCGGACCTGCTCGCTCAGGCTCTTAAGGGGTAAAGAACTACTCTTTGTTCTCATACTTGTTCTTTATAGGTTTCCACAGCTCCCCCTCATTGATGTGCTTGTAGATCCAAGGCACACTTGAAGAAAATGGCACTCACCATGATGGTGAAGGCGAAGGTGTTAGTCCTGTGGAACAGCAGAAAGTAGAGATGCACAGGGATCTTCATGTTTCCTTACTGCCAAACTCACCCCAGCCTGCTTTCCTATATTGTACATAACAAACTGCCCAAGGGTGGCACTCCCCATTGTTGGCTGGGCCCTCCCACATTACTCAACAATAAACATAACACGCCACAGACTTGGCCACAGGCCAGTCCAATAGAGCCAATGCCCCCATTGAGGTTCCCCAGACCCAAGTGTGTCAAGTTAACACTAAAGCTGTCCAGCACAATCTCTATAATATTCACCATTAAAAATAATGCCACTTGCTTTTCCTCCTGGGCTGCTCAGTGATCACCACCATCATGAATGATACAGTAACTATCCGGACCAGGAAGTTCATGACTAACAGTCTGCTTCAGAGGAAGCAAATGGTCATCGATATCCTTCACCCCAGAAAGGCAACAGTACCAAAGACAGAAATTCAGAAAACAGCTAGCCAAAATTCACAAAAGCACACCAGATGTCATCTTTGTATTTGGATTCAGAACTCATTTTGGCAGTGGTAAGACATGATTTATGACTCTTTGGATTATGCAAAGAAAAATGAGCCGAAACACAGACTTGCCAGACATGGCCTATATGAGAAGAGAAAGACCCCCAGAAAACAGTGGAAGGAGCACAAGAACGGAATGAAGAATGTCAGGGGGACTTCAAGGCCAATGGTGGTGCTAGCAAAAAGCAAAAGGAGTAAAGAGTCTGCAGCGACTTGCTCTGCTGTGGTCATGTGTGCACATATATATCTAAGGAGACAAGAACAAGTAAACTCGAAAAAATAAAACTTGAAAAAATTAAAATCATGCCACTTATTAAACATTAAGCTGTTCTAAAATTTCTTCCACCAAAGAAATTAGTCCATTATTTTCAACTTGGCCTCGGGAAGCACCTACGCTGTGGTCAGATAGCAGATATATACTTTGCAAAAACATCCCAGTTGCTGTTTAAGTCCTTATTTCCCTCTGGAAATACTGTGTTCTCAGTATGCTTTCTTCCATGTTCCTACTAGAACAGCCTGTTAAGCTCTGCCAACAGCATTCAACTGATTTTCTAGTCCAAACTTCCAAAGCTTTCCACATTCTTCCCAAAATGCACATGGTCATGTTCTTTGTTAAGGTTGGAAGTTAAGGGACTGGAGAGATGTCTCTGTGCTTAAGAGCACCGACTGCTCCTGTAGAGGACCAGGGTTTGATTCCCAGTACCCACATGGTGGCTAACAACCATCTTTAACTCCAGTCCCAGGTGAATCGGACGCAGTCTTCTGACCTCTATGGCTTTGCACAGCATGGGTGCACCAAACTACGTGCAGACAGTACACTCATACACATAAAAAAATAATAAACAAATAAAGAAAATTTTTTAAAAAAGATTGGAAGTTGAGAGTCACAGGTAGAAAGGAAAAGCGGCAAACATCAACAATCCAAATTAACATTTATTATTAATGAGGAGTAACTACTGACCAACTAGAGTCTGCAGTGGTAACCACATTAGTGAACAGCAGGGGAACTTAAGTGCACTTTTATATGTAAATAGAGATTGGTTAGGGACCTTTACTTAAGGCTTAAGGCCTGCATTTTTTCAATAAGGCCCTCAGAAGAGTATGTTTCCAGAGCAGGGCTTTTAGCACAGCAGAGATTGATTTGTCTTTGGAGTTTATGGGGGAGGGGGTCCCAGAGGGACTTGTTTAGCTGAGCATAATTCTTTATGGTTTGGGGCTTAGGGGAGGTCTACTTTGTTCTTTGCAACAAGAGCCCGCTCTCTGATAGCAACTTGTGTTACTTTTATGTTGCAGTGATAAAACACTGAACAAAGCAACTTATAGAAGAAAGAGTTGATTTGGCTTATGATTTCAACGGGATTAGAGTCCAAAGACTCTAACTGCAGCTCTCATCCAAAAATTGGGCCACTCCCCCTTCCCCATCCACCAGTCCCAGCTCTCTTGCTCTTGGATGTAGCAGAGAGGTGATATCTAAGCCTTCTGTAGCCTTGTACTCTCCCTTCCCCTCAAAGCTACAAGCTCAGTGTCCCTTGATACCCAGGCCCAAGACAAACCTGAATTATAACATTTACTTTTCTTAAACAAATATTTTATTTGGTGTTTGTGTATTTCACCACATCATTTCTTCAGGCTCCAACTAGACCCATCCCTTTTTACATTGTCCCCCCCACCCCACCCCCAGTTCCAGCATTGCCATACTATGTCTTGCATCTTTTTGTCAGTCTCTTTTAAAAGTTTTTCTCTTGCAGAGAGGTTTATTTGTTTGGCAGTAATTAGAGTAACTGTTTCAGTCCGTTCTTTGACCCAGTCCCTATATTTTTGTGCTGTTGTTCCTCCCATTGTATTGCTCCAAATATGCTATATAAATTTCTTACACAGCTATACCAAAATTATGACCTGTGAAAATAAACTGTATGATAATTCCAAAAAAAAAAAAAAAAAAAAACCAAAGGGATTAGAGTCCATAATGGCAGGGGAGGCAGGGCAGTAACGTGGCTGGAGCAAAAAGCCAAGCAATCACATCTTCAAGGAGGCATGAGAGAAACAGAGGGACCAGAAACCTGGCAAGGCTTAATAACTCTCAAAGCAATCCACTGTGATACGCTTCCTCCAGCAAGGCCACACATATTAAACCTCCCAAAAGTGCACCACCAACCAGAGACAAAAGGTCCAAAGCCTGTGAGAGATACTCATTCAAGCCAGTGCGGTAGCTAAGGCTGAGTCACAGATTCACTGTCATGAGGGAGGACAAGAAACATACTCCAAGAACAACTGAGCTTTCTACACTAGGGTGTTCCTTTGGACACTGCAGCAGAAGGCGCTCATGGACTAAGACCCCTACAATCAACATCACTACTCCCAACATCCTGACCCAGTGCGCCACAGTTGGTAGAGCAGATATATTCCTTGCTATTGATACCCGAAATAAAGTGATGTGCACGAAATTGTACCACGATCATGAGGGAGGCCAGGGGTCCAATTGATACCACGGAGGGCATTAAAGACCAGAGAGGACAGAGCAAGGAAAAGGAAATGGAAGGGAGGAGGGAGAAGAGAAAGGGAGGGAGGACGGGACTGAGGGTCCATGGAATGATGTCAATGGAGTCAGTAGAGATGCTGGGTCATCCCCTGCAGGTCATTCACCAAGGCCCCTGCCTCCGGCATGTGGACACACTCTCTTCCTCCAGCCGTCAACGTCTGACCCTTCCAGTACTGTTCACTGTGCACATGGTGCACACGCATGGAGTGCCAGGGACTGGACCTACCTGGTCATATGAATGAAGCACCCAACAGACACAAAGTTCATGAGCTGCAGTGTGCAGAGGAACTTGTTACCAGGGGCTCCGTCTCCTGGAAGGAGAAACTGTCCACGGAGCCCAGCACACATCACATCCAGAGTTCAAGAGATGAACATTCTAGTGCTGGAAGCTGGAGGCCTCAAGATGGAGGGAGGAAGCTGAGGAGGGACAGAGTGCTGGCTCCCACACAGGGCCCAGCTTGAGGAACCAGGACAGCACTGTCAAGCCCAGCTTGGGAGGAAACTACTGCAGCCCAGGAATGGACCACTCCACACACAATCCTCCATAGGACCCTAGTTAACGCCCAGTCCCCAACCAAGACAGGAGCCTGTGTCTGTCCTCGCCCACTACACACAAAGCCTCATCATTCAGGAGGCAGAAGCACGNGGCTAGAGAGTGGCTTTGACAGTTAAGAGCACTGGTTGTTTTGAAAAAATGACACAGATTTGGTTCCCAGCACCATCAGCATAAAAAAAAAAAACTGTCTGAACTTCAGTTCCAGGGTTTCCACACCTCTTCTGGCCTGTAACAGTTTGCATGCATGTGATGTAGATGCTTACAATACATGCAGGCCAAAGCACTTCATATACATAAAAAACCAATGAATAAACTATTTGAAATTGACTCAGGAATTAATGCCATTTTCCTCTACTAAAAAATGAGGTAAGATCGTATTTTTTTTTTTAAGGGCTTTCAAAGTAAATTTTAAAAAGGATATGTATGGGCTTTTTTTTTTTTTTTAAGAAGCCTAGGTTTAGATCACATGTTGGTGTTTGTTTTGATTCCTTCTGGCGGTCCTGGTAACTCCTAGTTTTTTTTGAACAGGCTGTGTGCCTTTCCAAACACTTTCTTTTTGCTTCAAAGTAAAGGATTTGGAAGGTTGGATGAAAGGATCTCCCAAACTGAGTCCCTTATTCTCCCTCAGGGTTGCCTCTAGAAGGGAAATCACTGCCCATGGAGTAGTTTTGGATATCCAAACCACTGAAATCCTGTCTAAAATACTCTTTCCAACTTAACATTGGGCCAATAGATCATATATGGTTGATCAGATTTTCAAATGGTCCAGTTGAATTTCCATCAGTCAGAGTAGGGAGGTGGCTTCAGAACATATTTCTATATCTGATATTTTCAGGCAGCTTTGCAAAATATTACTCTCCTTCCTTAAAGAACATTTTTTAGGGGGCCTGGAGAGATGGCCTAGCGGTTAAGAGCACTGACTGCTCTTGCAGAGGAACCCGGGTTCGATCCCCAGCACCCACATGGTGGCTAGAACCATCTGTAACTCCAATTCCAGGCGAGAGTTCCAGTTCCAGGGAAATCCTGAGACCCTCTTTTGACTTCCGGATTGCATGTCACGGGTGTTTTCTAAAAAAAAAAAAAAAAGAGAGAGAGAACTATTGTTTCTTTTTCATTGTCCAGGTACCAGTTTAGGACTGCTAGATAGCCAAGCCACCCCAGAGCCGTTTTTATATTTTAAGCAATGTTTTTTTGTTTTAATAACAGATTTGATGAAAGAACATCTGCCCATATTAAGTTCTGATAAATGAATAAAATGTTTGTCTTCAATATTATGACCAAAGTCTTTGAAATTAAAATGATCTTAACTCTTTTTGTTCACTTCTTTGAAACTGCTATAGGAAGTAAGCAAGGCTGGTGGCTTACTTTACGTCCCAGCACCTGGGAGGCTAAGTCAAAGGAATGGCTATGAATTTCCAACACAAGACTAAGACTACATAATGAAGTTCTAGAGACCGCCTGGCTATAGAATGAGACCTTATTTCAGAAAACAAAAAAGAAAAAGAATATATAATTTAGCCAGATTGCCTATAATCCAGGATGGGAGTCAGTGGCAGGAAGATCTGCTATGAGTCCATAGTCAGTCCAGGCTACATAGCATAGCCTTGTCCAGAAAACAAAACCAAGCCAAAGGACATCACCGTGCTACTTGTTTGTCTGAGTCTAGTCAGAAATTCTTTACATTAGAATTTGGACTCTGTGATATATGAAATAAACTGGCAATATCTTGCTATATCCTTTGCAGAAATATTCCCTCAGGTCATGTACCTGAACAAGTAGAAAGCCTGAAAGCTGTGTTAGAGATCAAGAATGAGAAGCTACATCAACCAGGACATCAAGTTAATGAAAATGGAGAAGCTGGTATGTCTCCTTCAGGACTACAGATGAAACATCTTACCAAGTTGGGTACTGCCTGGCAAATGGGAAATGGAGCATCAGGCTAGTAAGAATTGTGAGCTTCAGCTCTTCTGCTCCACGATATTATTGGATAAGCATACAAAGGCAATGCTGATTTTCCTTTTTCCAAGTTTATTTAAAGCTGCTTCATTGCTGTCTTGTAGAATGTTTATTTTTCATGGAATGTATAATTAAATCTGCGTCTGTTCTTATAAAAACTTAAATTAAATGCCAGTCTCAATTTCATGGCTGAATCTTCAGCATAGGATTTTCTTTATGAATGTATGTTTATCATTTCATTCTGTTGCACCCTTCACCCCACATCCATCCAGGCCCCCGATCAGATTTGATAACTGTCTTACTTTCTATTTTTTGTTTTTATTTGTAAGATTTTTTGATGCTGTTGTGCATTCTCTCATTTTCCATTCAGTTCAAGCCTATTTCCCTATCCTTTCCACCCGCATTCGACTCCGCCCACCCTCCCATCCCATCCAATCTGCTTATCCTCACTCTCTAGTTATTTTCTTTTATTTTTTTATTTTTTTTATGATCTGTGATTTACTCATTTCATCGATCAGGCATATTTCTCTTCCCCCCACGCACCTCACCATCCCATCATCGTTCTTTCTTATTCTCAATGTCTATTTTTCTTCATTTTATTTTTTTAGCTATAAGTGATAATCCATGGTAAAGCATAACCTTTGCTAAAACCATCTGCAGGCTGTTGTGCCCAAACCCACACCCAATGCTCCCACCACCAGATGGGGGTGGGCAGGTTTTTGTTCAATCAAGTTGATCAAATGAGTGTCCAGACTACATCGCTGAGTTTCACCATTCACCCCAATTCGCAGCCTTACATTCTACCACGCCCCCTCTCCGCAGATTTCCCTAGGCTTAAAAAAACGGGGCAATGGATTAACATATCATCCAACATTATGTGTCTATGCCAAAGTACCTACCATAACTATTAGTGCTGGCTTAAATACCTATAATCTAATTGCTTGTGCTTTCATTAGTAGGAAAAGTTACTCCCAAAAAACTGCCAGCCCATGAAAGGAAACAGCCAGAATTGACCAGAGTCCAAGTCAACAGTCCAGAGAGAGTGTGGACTATTTTACTTCTCATCACCTGATGCCCCTCTTCTCCAGTCTTTTTCTATGCTAGGAATTCACATTTTCCTCCATTAATTTCATATTTTCTAAAATTAATACATACTCTCCACCCATATACAGTAATTACAGAGTGTGAAAGTAAGGTGGGTAGGATTCTAGAGCCTTTTGAGAGATTACATTATACCAACATAGTTGCTTTCAGATAAACAAAATATAACCATACTGTCATTCAGCTTGCCTTTTCATCTGGGGGATTTGGTGTTAGCATCCAAAATGAGGAAACCTTCTCCGTTTGTTTTCTGGGACTGTGTCATCTCACTCAGCATAATGGTTCAAGTCCATCCATTTACCTGCAAAGTTCATAGCCATCCTTTCTTTTTTTTTTTTAAAAAAAAAAAAAAGCAAAGTGGGCATGGGCCAGGGGAGGAAGCCAGTAAGCAGCGTTCCTCCATGGCCTGTGCTTCAGCTCCTGCCTCCAGGTTCTTGCCCTGAGTTCCTACCTTGGGCTCCCTGACCCAGGAGATGTGAGCCAAATAAACCCTTTCCTCCCTAAGTTGGTTTTGGTCAGAGTGTTTTATCACAGCGATTGTAAGGAAACTAGAACAGAGATCTACAATGAACAAGATCAAATGGGGCAGAAAGAAGTGCAGAATGTATGGTTTGGACTGAAATAGAGCACTAGGAAGAGTAATGTTGTTAATTAATGTCATAACATGAATCAGTCAATGGGCTTTAGAATCCACCCACCAATTATTTTCAGACTCTGTAATTACTGTATATGGGTGGAGAGTATGTATCCATATTTTAGAATAACATGACAGTAATGGAGGAATATGTGAATTGCTAAGCATAAAAAAAGACTGAGAGAAAGGTGCAGGAGAGTTATGACAGAGTGCATGATCTGGGATGGTTTGGGGTGGGATGGGGGGAAGGGATAGGGGAATATGCCTGAACAGAAATGAAAAATGATGTATGAAATACATAAAACTTCAATAAAAAAAAGAAAAAAATTTTCCTTAGGCAAATGAAGATTCCTAGACCACTGAAATGTGAGACTGATTTGTTTTAGTTTTTATAAGAACTGAATGCCATTTTATACATTCCATGAAAAATAAACATTCTACAAGACAGCAATGAAGCAGCTTTAAATAAACTTGGAAAAGAAAATTCAGCATTGCCCCTTTGTATGCTTTCCAAATATCGTGGAGCAGAAGTTAGCTGAACTCCACAATTCTAAAGCTCTGAGCTCCATTTCCCATTTCCCAGGCAGTACCCAACTTGGTAAGATGTTTCATCTGTAGTCCTGAAGGAGACATACCAGCTTCTCCATTTTCATTAACTTGATGTCCTGTTGATGTAGCTTCTCATTCTTGATCTCTAACACAGCTTTCAGGCTTTCTAGTTCTTGTTCCAGGTACATGACCTGAGGGTTTTTCTGCAAAGGATATAGCAAGATATTGTCCAGTTTATTTCATATATCACAGAGTCCAAATTCTTAATGTAAGAATTTCTGACTAGACTCAGACAAACAAGTAGCAGGTGATGTCCTTTTGCTTTGTTTTGTTTTCTGAGACAAGGCTATGCTATGTAGCCTGGACTGACTATGGACTCATAGCAATCTTCCTGCCTCTGACTCCCAGTCCTGGGATTATAGGCATATCTGGCTAAATGTATATTTCTTTTCTTTTTTGTTTTCTTGAAATAAGGTCTCATTCTATAGCCCAGGCCGGTCTAGAACTCATTATGTAGTCTAGTCTGGTGTTGAATTCATAGCCATTCTCTTGACTCAGCCTCCCAGGTGCTGGGACCGTAGAAGTAAGCCACCATGCCTTGCTTGACTTCCTATAGCAGTTTCAAAGAAGTGAACAAAAAGAGTTAAGATCATTTTAATTTCAAAGACTTTGGTCATAATATTGAAGACAAACATTTTATTCATTTATCAGTAACTTAATATGGGGCAGATGTTGCTTTCATCAAATCTGTTATTAGAAACAAGAAAACTATTGCTTAAAATATAAAAACAGAGCTCTGGGTGGTGGCTTGGCTATCTAGCAGTCCTAAACTGGTGACTGGACAGAGAAAAGAAAACAATAGTTCTCTCTCTCTCTCTTTTTTTTTTTTTTTTTTAAAAACCACCCGTGACATGCAATGCCGCGGAGGTCAGAAGAGGGTCTCGGATTTCCCTGGAACTGGAACTCTCCTGGAATTGGAGTTACAGATGGTTCTTAGCCACCATGTGGGTGCTGGGGATCGAACCCGGGTCCTCTGCAAGAGCAGTCAGTGCTCTTAACCGCTAGGCCATCTCTCCAGCCCCCAACAATAGTTCTCTCTAAGGAAGGGAAGTATATTTGCAAAGCTCTCTGAAAAATATCAGATATAGAAATAATGTTCTGAGCCACTCCCTACTCTGACTGATGGAAATTCAACTGGACCATTTGAAAATCTGATCAACCATATATGATCTATTGGCCCAATGTTAAGTGAAAGAGTATTTTAGACAGGATTCAGTGGTTTGGATGATCAAAACTACTCCATGGGGCAGTGATTTCCCTTCTAGAGCAACCCTGAGGGAGAATAAGGGACTCAGTTTGGGAGATCCTTTCATCTCAACCTCCAAATCCTTTACTTTGAAGCAAAAAGAAATGTGTTTGGAAAGGCACACAGCCTGTTCAGAAAAAAACTAGGAGTGGTACCAGACCCAGAAGGAATCAAAACAGAAACCAACATGTGATCTTCAACTCTAGGCTCTTAAAAAAAAAAAAAAGCCCATACATAATCCTTTTAAAATTTACTTTGAAAGCCCTTAAAATAAAAAAATACGATCTTACCTCATTTTTAGTAGAGGAAAATGGCATAATTTCCTATCAACTTTCAAATATTTTTATCTGTTTTTGTTTTATGTATATGAGTGGTTTGCCTGCATGTATTTAAGCATCACATCACATGCATGCAATGACTGTACAGGCCAGAAGAGGGCGTAGGAAACCCTGGAACTGAAGTTACAGATGGTTATTAGCTGCCATGTAGGTGCTGGGAACCAAATCTGTGTCATTTTTTCAAAACAACCAGTGCTCTTAACTGTCAAGCCATCTCTCTAGCCCCAGCAATGTCCTGCCTCCTTTTAAATGAGCTTTTACAGCCTGTATGCTGTCTCTGGCTACTTTTCTGCCAGCTTGTCCCTGACTCTGCCCCTGTAAGCTCTCCTTTCCCCATCCTCAGTGCTGGGAGGAGGAAGGCACTGGGTTTCACTGTTCCCATCAGCTCCCCCTTAGCTTTCAAAAGGGGCTGTGACAGAACTCTCTTCACATTCCAGGAAGCTCTTTACACCTGCTCCCTGAACCATCAGTGAGCTCTATACTCTGCAGGTAGCTCTAAACTGTTTTTGAAATCACTGCCTTTTCTTAAGAATCTTCCAGGTTTAGACAAAAAAAAAAAGCGCTGGGCTGGGAAGCAGAGGCAGGTGGATCTCTGTGAGTTCAAGGCCAGCCTGGTCTACAGAGCAAGTTCCAGGACATCTGGGGCTACAGGGAGACCCTGTCTCAAAAAAAAAAAAAAAAAAAAAAAAAAAAAATCTTCCAGGTTAGCTTTGAGAGTTCCTTGAATATGATATTTATTCATACAAAAAAGTGTATTCATCTATGAAAAAGAATGATGTGTGGACACATGCTGCCACACAGATAAATCTTGAAATTACATTATGTGAACATGTCAGTTACAAAAGTACATGTGTCACATACCGTATGATTATGTGAAATGTTCAAAGCAGACTGGCAGCTACTCGGTAGGTGCAGGTTTCTTGGAGGAAATGGGGAATGACTACTAAAGAGTAAGACCTTCTTCTGGGGTGATACATGTGCTGGAATTAGATTCTAGGAACTAATCCACAAGATTATGAACATACCATATAGGAAACAATTTGTTGGTATGCAAATTTATATCACAATATGGCAGGGGTATTTTGCTAACGGCACTGGCTATTCATGCAGAGGACCCAGGTTTGATTCCTAGAACCTGTACAGCTGCCAACGACTGTCCTTAACTCCATTTCCAGAGAAATTCACTGCCCTCTTCTGACCTCTGTGGGCATTGCATGACATGGGTGTGCTTACATACATGCAGGCAGGAAGTACACATATACATATAAAATAAAAATAACATATTTAAAAAATATTGATCTTGTAGTTTTAAATTTTTTATAGGGATATGCTTATATTATTGGATTTCAATTTGTGTAGCAATTTTTAGAATGTAAAAACATCATTAGTAAATGAAGTTGTTTATGTAATTAAAAGAAAACACTGCAAGACATGAAGAGGATTCAAAACCTCCTATTATCTCTAGCTGCCGAATAATTAACTGACTCTAAAAGGCAATTGAGAAGAAGAAAAACCTGGTAGCAATTGGAGAACATGGAACTTACTGAATTTGCCTTTTCTCTTGATATTTTTTGTTCCTCTGATTTCAGCTTTTCATTTAAAGCATCATTTTCACTCTTCAGATCATTGATTTGTTTCTAAGAAACAAACATTGACATGTGGAACATCAGTTATCAAGCAGAGAAGGAACAAAGGTACCCAGATGCATATTTACAGCCATCTAACACCAAATCCACAAGTGCCAAGGGAGGGACTTACCTCTAATAATTCCTGCTTCTCATTAAGTAGATTTTCAAGTGATTTCTTTTCCATTTCATGGCTTTTCTTGATTTCTGGAAAGAAAGCATTTTTTAGGCAATAAATTCTATCCACAATCACTGAACTATACAGATGCAGGAGATGATGCAATTACAACTATGTTACTTTACATTTGTAAGATGCTTTTATGGCTGGGTGTGATGACACACGCCTGTAATCCCAGCACTTGGGAGGCAGAGGCAGGTGGATCTCTGTGAGTTCAAGGCCAGCCTGGTCTACATAGTGAGTTCAAGGACAGCTGGGGCTACAGGGAGACTCAAAAACACTCCTTCCCCAAAAAAGGTGCTTTTACAAGGGCTGGAGAAATGACTCAGCAGACGAGAGCACTGGCTGCTATTGCAGAGGAGCTGGGTTTGATTCCCACCACCCACATGGCAGCTAACAGCCATCTGTAATTCCAGTTCCACAGGATCTGACACCTTCTTCTGATCTCCCTGGGCATTGCATGACACAGTTGCACTTAAACACATGTAAGGAATACAGTCATATGCATAAAATAAAAATAATAAATTTAAGGGCTGATGAGATGGCTCAGTGGTTAAGAGCACTAGTTGCTCTTGCAGAAGGCCTGGGTTCCATCCCAGCACAACATGGTGGCTAACAACTGTCTATAACTCCAGTTCCAGGAGATCCAACACCCTCTTCTGACCACAAGCATTGCAAGACAAGAGTGCACCTATTTACGTGCAGGCAATACATTTATACACATAAAAATAATAAATAAAAAAAATTAAAGGTGCTTTTATATAAATAAAGCAATCTATTTTCAGATTAGCCCTGCTACATAGGCAGGGCAGAGATCTCCTTATGACCAGGAGCCCTGTTGCTCAAAGAGGCCAAGAAAACCTCAGAAAGCCAAGCATGAAGGGGAATGGTCTCCAAGCACAGGCTCCGACTCCTGGTTGGGGGTTCCAGCACTCCTTTCAATCTGTTCTTCCAGAAGAAAGCAGAAGTCTAAAATTAAGGTCATTCCCAGAGGAAGAAAGCAAGCAATGTTTGCTAAATTCTGTGTGAGCTAGTCACTTCCACCATCCCCATCTCTGCTACCACAAAGCTCTGTCTTTCCTGAGAAGAATCCCTGATAAAGGTGTTGTAGTCAACTCCTCCCAAACCACCTGGCACTACTCTGGAGGCTGCAGCTGGCTCACAGTAAAGACTGTTCTGAAGGAAGTGGCTTCTTGCTCCTTCTCTTTGGCGTCAACCTCCCCAGTGATGGTAAGCTAGCTAGCAACAAAAGATCCTTTCCATTATCTATCAAGTTCCACCTGGAGGACACCACAGTCCTGGTGTGAAAGAATGCTCGAGTACAGTTGTGGAATGGTGATAGTGGCCAGTTTACATACCTACGCCTTGAACTTCCCAGGGCCTAAAGTAACAACCACCATCACAGTCACCACCATGAAGAGGCCTTTGGAATTTTTAGAAGTTCATCCTTTTTCCTAAAGACCTGGCATTTATAACAAGCCATTATTTGCATCCTTAAGGGAAAAGGAGCACCCATTAACAATGGACAATGCAAAAAGAAACCAAGAGGACTCCCAAGAGAACAGCATAGGGCGCTCGCTGGAAGTTATAAAGCATTTCTGTTTGAATAAATATAAGCTTTTCCATTACATCTCTATTTAAACAGCAAAAAGCATCCTTGCCTGAAAGGGTGGTTTCATAGGCCTTCTTTAGCAATTCTACTTTCTCCGAGTGGCTAGCTTCAATTTCCAGCTTAGAGGTTTCATGGGCAGCATTTAAATTGTCAAACTGTAAGACAAAAAATAATCATATACCACCTAAACCAAAGGCACTAAATGGAATAACACAGAGCTGCATCAGGAGACATCACTCATGGGTTTGCACTGCATTTATGGATACCTAAATAACACATGTGAAGATTAGTCCACCCTGTCTTGCCCCTCCCACATCCCCACTTCATCTTCCCCAGAAACCCCAGCTCTCCAGGGTCCACTGTTGGCCATGGCTGAGTCCATCACAAGGAGTGAGACTGTGCTTCACAGTGACAGCCTACCCCAGCCCCATGCCCATCACCCTGACCACTCCCTCAGCCCTGAGCCCATGTCTGGCATATAGCATATGTGCTATATAGATATGTGCTAAATAAAAAACTACATAGATATGTGGTAAATAAAATACTAAGCTAAAAAAGGAAGCAAAGGGGGGGGCTGGAGAGATAGCCTAGCAGTTAAGAGCACTGACTGCTCTTGCAGAGGACCCGGGTTCGATCCCCAGCACCCACATGGCGGCTGAGAACCGTCTGAAACTCCAATTCCAGGAGAACTCCAGTTCCAGGGGAATCCGAGACCCTCTTCTGACCTCCGCGGCATTACATGACACGGATGCACAAACCGACATGCAGACAGTACACTCATACACATACAAAAATAAATAAAATTAATTAAAAAAAAAAAGGAAGCAAAGAATTTAAAAGTTTATTTAAAAAAGCAAACCAATGGTATAGCACCCCAATACCAGGATGCTTCCGGTATTATTGCCGGGTAGTTTAATGGGATAGTTTAATTTCTTTCTTTTTAAAATTTCGTTTTTTTTTTTTTTTTTCAGGGATGGAAAGTAGCACTAAGGATTGAACCCAAAGCCTTGAATATGCTTGGCAAGTATTCATGCCAGCTCTGAGCTACACCCCTGGACATCTTTTACTTTTTCATGGGAGACAGTTCCTCATTTAGCTGTCCAGGCTCCATCTACACCACAGACTGGCCTTGAACCTGGAGGGATTATATGCTGACCTACCCACCCCCTAGTTTTCCTTTCTTGTACTATTAAATCTAGAGCCTGTGCATGCTCAGAAATCACTACCACTTAGCCACATCACGGCCTTCTTTTTAGTTTTTATTTTGAACCAGGGTCTTACTAAGTGTCTCCCAGGCTAGCCTTGAACTTCTCTGGCCAAGGCAGCTTAAACCCGATTCTTCTTTCTCGCCCTTTCAAGTATTGGATCATAGGTATGCACTATCATGCCTGGGTACTCTCCTTCTTTAACTTGACATACTGCTTTGATCATACAAAAACAACAAAAAACTTCTTCCCCAATTAAAGTAAAAGACAAGGAGGAACTCAGAAGAGTGTAAACAATGTCCAAATTCAAGCAGACAGCCACCCCCGCAACTCCAGCCCAGCACAGACCTGCTCCTGCAGCTGTGTTTTATATTTTTCTGCCTCCTCAATGTAAATGTTCTGAAGTTTTTCACACTCCCCAGTGTAGAATTCCTTCAGCTGATTCTCTAGCTCCGTTCGGTCAGTCTGGTGTTGCTGGTTTAGCTTCTGCACAAACCCTTCATAAGCTGTTTGCAATTCATTCCTGGCTTTCTCTAACTTCTCACAGGTGGTTGAAGCAGCAACTAAAGGGAAATACAAGGGAAAAAGATTCTCAGTTCACCCAGTGTCTGAAATTCTCACATTTATGCACAGCTGTGGTGACTCTGGAGGCATAAAGAGAGATGTGAACCCAAAGGGCCATGGGCTAAACACTCCCCAGCCCACAGTGCCACTGTGATGTGGTCAATCCTAGGTCTTTGGTTGCTGGTCACACCCCGAGAGTGGGATGCTGCCCCTTCCTCCTTCTCCCTTTCATTTCTCTGCCATGTTGTGAACATTTTTCTCAACTCTGTGCTTGCTCCTGCTGTGATGTGTACTTTACCACTGGCACAGCTGGTCATGGGCTGAAACCCCCAAACTGTGTTATAAGGTGGTTATCTCAGGTACCTTGTTACAGTAATAGAAAGCTGGCTAACAAAACTAGACCTCTATGCATAATAGTACCAAAGTGTATTATAAAAAGAAGAGAGAATGTACTTATGGAGGAAACAAAACAAAACGAAAACCATAAAACACCTCCAAAACTGACTACCAGACTATAAGAGAAGTACTCTGGTAGAGCTGAATTTCTTAGGAAAGGTTGCCCTTTGTGTGATAAACATCAGTTAAAGTGGCATGGAGATAAGAATTCCAGGTTGGCCAAAATATTTCTATTTAATTTTATTTATTTATTTATTTACATTTATGTGTATGAGTGTGCTTTCTGCATGTAGGTAGGTGCACCTGTGTTATGCAATGCTGCAGAGGTCAGGAGAGGGTGTCGGATTCCCCTGGAACTAGAGTTAAAGATGGTTCTTAGCCTCCATGTGGGTGCTGGGAATTGAACCCGGGTCCTCTGCAAGAGCAGTCAGTGCTCTTAACTGTTGAGCCATCTCTCCTGCCCCAAGCCATCTCTCTTTTTTTTTATAATGCTTTTATTGACTTTTTGTATTTCAGACATCATTTTTCAGTTTAATTTAGACATATTCCCCTTTCCCTTCCCCCCACCTCACCCAAGATCATGCACTCTGTCATAACTATCCTGAATCTTTCTCTCAGACTTTTTCTTATATTTAAGAATTCACATTTTCCTCCTTTAATTTATATTACTCTAAAATATGAATACATACTTTCCACTCTTATACAGTAATCAGAGTCTGAAAGAAAGTGGTGGATCGATTCTAGAGCCTGTTAATAGACTTACATTATAAAAACATAGTTGCTTTCAGATAAACAGAAATATAACAATAATGTTGTTCAGCTTGCTTTTCATCTGGGGATTTGGTGTTAGCATCCACAAATGAGGGGAACCATTCGGCCTTTTGTTTTTCTGGGACTGTGTTACTTCACTTAGCATAATGGCTTCTAGCTCCATCCATTTACCTGCAAAGTTCATGATGTCATTATTTCTTTACCACTGAATAGTACTCCATTGTGTAGATGTACCACATTTTTGTCATCCACTAGTCTGTTGAGGGGCATTTGGGTTGGTTCCAGCTCTTCACTATTGTGAAGAAAGCTGCAATGAACATGGATGTGAATATATCCTTTCAGTAGGATGAGTCTTGTAGGTATATACCCAGGAGTGGTATGACTGGGTCAGGTGGCAGGCTCATTTTGAATCTTTTAAGGGTTCTCCATAATGCTTTCCATAATGGTTGTACAAGTTTACATTCCCACCAGCAGTGGATGAGTGTTCCCCTTTCCCCACAACCTCTCCAGCATTTGGTGTCTTCTGTTTTCTTGATCTTAGCCAGTCATATTGAAGTGAGATGATATCTGAGATTGGTTTTAATCTGCATTTCCTTAATTATTAATGATGTTGAACACTTTTTAAGATGTTTCTCAGACATCTTTAATTCCTCACTGGTGAAGTCTCTGTTCAACTCTTTACTCCATCTTTTGAGTAGGTCATCTGTTTTCTTCTTTGTTTTTTGAGTAGTCTATATATTCTTGACATTAATGCTCTGTCAAATGAATCACTGGTGAAGAATTCCTCCCACTCTGTGGGTTTTCTCTTTATTTCCTCGATTGCTTCTTTTGCTGTACAGAAGCTTTTGAGTTTGATGAGGTCCCATTTGTCGACTGTTGACCTGTGCAGCTGCTGTCTGATTTAGAAAGTCTTTTCCTACATATGTCTTTTTTTTATATACTTTTATTGATGTTTTATGTATTTCATACATCATTTTCAGTTCCATTTAAACATATTACCCTTTCCTTTACCCCCACCCCAACCCAGATTATGTATTCTGCGATACATGCCCTGCATCTTTCTCTCCGGTCTCTTTTTTTTTTCCTGTTTCATCGTCAGTTCTTTGATGCAGTCCTTTCTGTTGTTGCTGTTGTTTCCAATATGCATTACGCCCAACTGCTTTGTACAAAGCGTCAGGGGGCCCTACACAAGAAATACTTACAACTGGATAATTGGCGCTGCATCCACAGGATGAGGGATACCATTCATCGTTTGTTTTTTCTGGGGGACTGTGTTACTTCACTCAGCATGATGTCCTCTAGCTCCAGCCATTTTCCTGCAAAGCTCGTGATGTCGTCTTTCTTTACTGCTGCATAGAACTCTATTGTGTAGATGTACCACATTTT
This sequence comes from Rhizomys pruinosus, assembly GCA_009823505.1. NCBI lineage: Eukaryota > Metazoa > Chordata > Mammalia > Rodentia > Spalacidae > Rhizomys > Rhizomys pruinosus. The sequence goes on along the minus strand of VZQC01011398.1, from coordinate 1,804,082 downwards.
CTCTATCCACTTGTCAGTTGAGGGGCATTTAGGTTGGTTTCAGCTCCTTGCTATTGTGAAGAGAGCTGCAGTAAACATGGCTGTGCATGTATCTCTGTGGTGGCGTAAGTCTTGAGGGTACATGCCCAGGAGTGGTATGGCTGGGTCGGGTGGCAAGTTCATTCCAAGTCTTCCAAGGGTTCTCCACACTGCTTTCCATAGTGGCTGAGTTTACATTCCCCTACATATATGTCTTATACGTTGTTGCCAACTTTTTCTTCTATCACCTTCAGGGTTTCAGGTTACATGTTGAGATCTTTGATCCACTTGGAGTTGATTTTTGTACAGAGTGAGAGGTAGGGGTTTAATTTTGATCCAGTTTTGCCAGCACCATTTGCTGAAGATACTATTCTTCCTCGAATGAGGGGTTTTTGCCCCTTTGTCAAATATGAGGTGGCTGAAATTGTATGAGCTCAAGTTTGAATCTTCAATTTTGTTCCATTGGTCAGCAGGTCTTTTTTTTTTGTGCCAGTACCAGGCTGTCTTTATGACTGTGGCCCTGTAATATAGCTTGAAGTCTGGTAGGGCAATCTCCCCTGTATTGGATTTTTCACTCGGGGTTGCTTTAGCTATTTGAAGTCTTTTGTTTTTCCATATGAATTTAAGGATTTTTTTTTCCCCGAGTCCATGAAGAAGTTCATGGGGATTTTGATTGGGATGCATTGAATCTGTATATCAATTTGGGTAAAATGGACATTTTTAGTATATTAATTTTTCCAATCCATGAGCATGGGAGGTCTTTCCATCTTTTTATGTCATTTTCAATCTCCTTCTTCAGGGGTTTAAATCCCCTGCCATTAGAAATGTCTTGGCTTCAATGTAATTTGATTTGTACGAAATGCACAGAGCTTCAATAAAGCATTGCCTTAAAAAATGTCTTGGTCACAGAAGCCAAGACATTTCTCATTATGGTGACATCTCAGGGGATGTCACCATAACCTGCAGGGGTCAGAGCTAAGACAATGAACACAGGAATGATCCGACAGGAGCAGCAAGTTCATTTTCAGTTTAAATTGAAACTTGAGCTAATTTAAATGCATTAGTCAAATACATAATAGTAAACACAAAGTATTAGAACATACTGAACAAAAATCACTGTGGCTTAAATATTTTAGAAATAAAGGCACATTTTAAAACCTAAATATGCAGGTGTGGTGGTGCACGCCTTTGATCCCAGCACATGGGAAGCAGAGGTAGGCAGATCTCTGGGAGTTTCAGGCCAGGTGGGGCTACTGGGAGACCCTTTCTCAAAAAGACCACCCCCAAAAGCCCTAAATATGAATATAATGAAAAGCTGACATATTTTCAAAAGGTGGAGTAATTTGATACACGATTTAAAATTGGCGCATCCTAACTCTTCACTACAAAAATTAGAATCCCATTCTAATAGACTGAAGAACATACATAGAGACAGATGGACTCCACTAGAATAAAAACCCTAGAAGAACTAAAATTTCTCAGGAAGCTTTAATTCAAACTTCCAGACCTCTCACGCCCTTTCACATACACAAGCCAATGGAACACTACTGGGAAGTTCGAAGGCACATGATCTCCACATTCTCAAGTACCTATTAACATGAAATACTGCTAAATCAGATAAATTGCATTTAAGGAGTTATAAAAGGAAAATAACTGGGGCTGGAGAGATGGCCTAGTGGTTAAGAGCACCGACTGCTCTTGCAGAGGACCCGGGTTCGATCCCCAGCACCCACATGGCGGCTGAGAACAGTTTGTAACTCCAATTCCAGGAGAACTCCAGTTCCAGGGGAATCCGAGACCATCTTCTGACCTCCACGGCATTGCACGACATGGGTGCACAAACCTACATGCAGACAGTACACATAAATAAATAAAATTTTAAAAAAAATTTAAAAAAGGAAAATAACTATGATGACAGAGAAGCAGATATTTCAACTTGGTATAATTCTACCTAATGGGAAATTGGCAGCCATAGAGCAGTAGCTGGAACTTGTAGGAGGTCTTTAGGCCACTGGAGATACACCCTCATTCTGAGCACCCCCTTTCACTTCCCAGCCATGGGGTGAGAGGTTCTGCTCTGCCATGATGTGCTGCTGCCTTGCTCAAAGCAGCTAGGCTACCCAGTCATGGACTTCAACCTCTGAAACCGTGAATCAAGACAGATGCTTCTCTCGGTAATTACCTCAGCTATTTATTAATTATCTCAGGTATTTATTAAAGTAACAGAGAGTTGATCAACACAAATAGAAAGAAACTAACAATAAAAACAAAACCTGCTCCTTGATGCCTGGTACAGAAAGGGGCCCCATATATATTATCATGGCCAACCCACAGAGGTGCTGTGAGAATGTGATTTTTTTTTTTTTGGTCTTTTTTTGAGACAGGGTCTCCCTGTAGCCCCAGCTGTCCTGGAACTCACTCTGTAGACCAGGCTGGCCTTGAACTCATGAAGATCCGCCTGCCTCTGCCCCCAAGTGCTAGGATGAAAGGCGTGTGCCACCATGCCCGGCCTGAGAATGTGATTTTTAAATGTATAAATGAAACGAACATACAAGGAGGGGAAAATAATATTCCTAGAGGCACAGAGCCAGTAAATGGTGGTGGACTAAATTTGGGCAACTAGTGTGCAATCATCTGGTGTGCACGGCAAGCTGGTGCTTCTTCCACCCCACTGAGATGACCCTTGCACCAGGAGCTGGTAGAGCACAGGAAGGCTCTCTTGCTATTGAGAACTCCCAACAAATGAAAAACAATACTGGACCCAGGAGTACTACCCACGTTTACCTCCAGTCAGAATGGACCAGAAGGCTTGATCAGATTATAAAATAACTTTTAAAACACTAGTAAAATGGGCAAAATATAAACTTAGTTTTAATAAAGCACATGTGTATGTGGGTATGGTGCTGGGGACTGAACCCCGGTTCTAAGTGCTCTACCACTGAACTACAATCCCTAGGCCTGGTTTCAATAAGTCCTAAGTATATAATTCAGGGTCATTAAGTACATTTGCATTGCTATACAACCATCACCAGCATCTAGCTGTCACACTTCCCTCCAGTGCTCTGTACAAATTAAATAACACCACACCCCACCTCCCAAGACTCTGGAAAAACTCCAATTCTGCCTTCTTCCTCTGAACTTGATTTCTCTAAGATCATAACTGGAATCATATAGGACTTTTAATTTTTTCTTTGATAATTTTACCCATGAACACAATACAGTCTAATTATCTGTCCCACCAACTTCTGTCTTCCTCTCACTTCTGTCTGTACCTTTCTCCCTTCAGTACTTGTCTTTCTACTCTCACTGATTGGCTAAAAAGCATTTTCTACGGACCTTGTTCATATAAAGTTCTGATGCAATGCACACATTAGGGACCTTAAGCTTTCCAGCCAGGAAAAGCTTGGTCTAATATGGCCTTTTCACTTAATCCCTTTGGAATTTCAGGCCAGGAAATAAAAACTACATGATCAGGTTAACCCAAAACTCTCACATCAGACACAGAAGCATCTAAATAACCGGAATCAATCAGGAATAAACTAAGAGTCCGGATCAAACTACTGTCGGTTTTTAAAAAATAATTTTTGTTTTTATTTTATGTATATGAATGTTTAGCCTGTATGTATGTATGTGCTCCCATGTTGTGCAATGCCTGTGGAGATCAGAAAATGTCAGATCCCCTGGAACTATAGTTACTGATGGTTGTTAGGGTGCTGGGAACTGAACCTGGGTGCTCTGCAAGAGTGGCCAGTGCTCTTAACCACTGAGCCATTTCTCTGGTCCTTATGGTCGATTTTAATATATAATTATGGTATATCAAAGTTTAACATCAAATAGAATATACAGAAATCCTCTCACAATAACCACCGGATAGAGCTGTTTCCTCTGTTTAAAAACACAGAGCAAGTCCAAACAGTTTGCAGTTTTGCTGGATACTTTGAGTGAGGTGAAGGGAAGACAGAGGGGAGGGGAGGGGAGAAAAAGGGAGGAAGGAGATCAGATGGGGAGCAGATGGCTTACTGCTGCTGCTACACCATCCAAAGGGCAGGTCTGGCCCCAGACAGTGACCTCAACCTGCAGCTGTGGAGGGACTTCTGATCTGTTTATTGAGCTGTGGTAGTCCAGAACAGCTGGCCTACCTTCTTCCTCACTCACACAAATGGCTTTAGTTTTAACTGAATGGCCTGGGTTCTTAAGGGAACACTGATTTGGCAGAGACACTACCAAACTCTTTTTTGAAAGGATGCTCATGTAAACATCTTAGTAAGGGCTCTCAGAGTACACCTGGTCTGCTGGGGCATGCTATATATTTATGGTGGGGAAATAAGGACTTCAGCCCCCAATTTTAGGCTATGCAGCCCCCATTTTATCATGGCATGCAGGGTTGCAGGGCCACCTGTACTGGCTCCTGCCCCTGTACTCAGTCTACCTTTTTCTTATTTCTTTGCCAGAGTTCCAACTGCTTTTAGTTCATCTGACAAGCAACAACGCCAAAACCAAACACGAAGTAATCCAAGACTGGGAATAAGTGAACATGGTATTTCCCCATACTGACTAGAGTAGCTGGTTTATGAGAGAAGTTACTATGTGAATAGAAAACCCACCAAGTCAAAAACAAGTCCTTATGTCCTTGTTTTTCCTTATTTATTTTTTGGGGGGAGGGGGGTTGTTGTTTTGAGACAGAGTCTCCCAGGTACTCCAGCAGGCCTGGCACTTGCTCATGAGATCCACCTGTCTTTGCCTCCTGAGTGCTGGATTAAAGGTATGTGCCAACATGCCCAGCTTTTGTTTTTTTGAGACAGGGTCTCCCTTTAGTCCTAGCTGGCCTGGAGCTCACTCTGTAGACCAGGCTGGCCTTGAACTCACAGAGATCCACCTGCCTCTGCCTCCCAAGTGCTAGGATTAAAGGTGTTTGCCACCACGCCCAGCTTTTGTTTTTTTGTTTCCTTGTCTGAGACAGAATCTTACCATATATTCTCATCTGGCCTGAAACTCACTATAAAGACCATCCCAGGCTGGTTCCAATCTCACAGAAATCTCCTTGCCTCTGTCCCTGTTTAAATTGTTCAACTAGTTGAGTTTTTAAATCACCTGTATGATTAAGCATACCAAAGAGCTTTTTTTTGTTTTTTTTTTTGTCTTTTCGAGACAGGGTCTCCCTGTAGTCCCAGCTGTTGTCCTGGAACTCACTCTGTAGACCAGGCTGGCCTTGAACTCACAAAGATCCACCTGCCTCTGCCTCTCAAGTGCTAGGATTAAAGGCATGCACCACCACGCCCAGCTCCAAAGAGCTTCTTAATTGTGACTTCTGTACACCTATCTGCAAGCTTTAATGGCTAACTCCAAGCAACCTACCTAAAATAATAATATAGATAGATGTGGTGGTTCACACATGATATAGCTCTATTCAGGAAGTTCACGACAAGCCTTGGCTACATAGGGGGTTCAAGGCTGGCCTAGGCTACATAGCAAGACCCTTTCTCAAAAAAAAAAAAAAAAACAAGGGCTGTAGATGTAAGTCAGTGGTAGAGTACATACTTAGCATGTACAAGGGCCTGTGCTCAATCTTTAGCACCATGGAAAGAAAAAAGAATACAACTTTCACAATGAAAAATGCAGCTCACTGACTCATTTACAAAATAATTTCTAAAGTGTAAGACCATGTTGAGGAGCTGATATTTGTTGAGAAGTTGACCCAGCCTTGAGAACTTCAGGCCAAGGCCAGAACAGGAAAAACTAGGAGCATCATCCAGCCTGTCTAAATCACAGCTAGCTGAGCAATGACAAGCGATGTCACAGGAAGCGGAGAAAGGCCTGCTTTGATTTTCACACAGTCATTTGGAGGGCATCTAGAGGAGGCAGCACTGCGCAATCAAGTTTAACCTTGTGAAAAAGCAGGACCAGATCAGTCCCAGCCCTTCACCAGTTATCCCTGCAGAGGGGGAGTGAACCATTACCTAATTAGTCCTCAGGGAGTTTTGCAAGGGGGCGGGTGGGGGTAGTTAGACTGATTATTTCCATATCCTAGAGAAAAATTTCCTTTTATTGACTGATAAATGGTCAATTTTTGAGGAAAACATTACACAGCCATGGCCTGAAAAACATTAATATTCTTTTGAAATAATACAGAGCTCTCTTTTCACGTGTAGCTTCATAGGGGGTACGCAGCAATATTTAATGCTCAAGAACATAAACATGCTAACAGAATAGAGCCAGACCAATCCGGTTCCGACCTCACCACTCCACTCACGTACCCATGTGACTTTCGCAGATTCCTTCAGCTCTGTAGTCTACATTTCCTCATCCTTAAGGAGATAACACTGGTGCATTTTCTATGGGATTAAATATGATAACACATGTGAAGTGTCTGGCCCTGTGCCTGGCCATTTAAACATGTCACAATGTTACTGTTATTAGTAAAGAATTTGAAAATGCTTGAAGATCCTCAAAGATATGCCCAGAGTTCAAAACAGACTATCAGCTATGTTTTCATATCTTTATCTATGAATCTGTATATCTATGTATCTATATATCTATGTCTGTATGAATGTATGTATGTATCCATCAATATAGATATATGCTCAAAGTTAGATCCCCAGCAATGCACGCACACACACACCACACACACACGCATGCACGCATACACGCATACACGCATGCACGCATACACGCATGCATGCATATTGTGTCCAGTAGTCTAAAACAGTAAACTACTCAGGTCTCCTCAAATCTACTTACTACTATTGTTCTTTACATTATGCAAAACAAAATTTTCTGTCTTTCTTCTAAACACAGACGTAAATACAAGAGAAAATGGGGGGGAAGTAAGGTCACATGGAAAGTGAAACAAATTTCCTGATGCCACATTAAGAGGCAGTGACAGAAAGGGACAAACAGGAAACGAGGACGACTCCACTCTCCAACTGCAGGGCTCACTGCTCTGGGTGTTTCGGAGAAGCGGTTGTGTGTGGAAACCCTTCTAGGATCCCTCTACTCTGAACTACAGTAGTGTAGGACTGTCCCTCAATAGACGCCATCTTCCCGAGCCTCCCAAGATCACCGGAGTGGGGCTGGTTGACTACTGATACTTGCATAGAAGGGGCACAGAGAATCCAGGACCCTCACCTGAGCACCTGCCACCCCTCCCAACCTGTGTTCAGCAATTCGGCCCTGACTGCAGGTGGCCCCAGGAAAGACTAGAGTACATTGGCTGGGGAAGACAAAGGAAGGCTCTTTCCCTCCTTGTATGCAGCTGTGGGAAAACCATCACCCAGTCACCCATGCCTGGGTGAAGGAAGATCTTCTGGTGTGGCCTTAGGAGAGGAGTAGCCACACGCCTATAAGTAAGTAAACCCTCATCCACTGCTGGGTGACTAAGCCCAATAAACTCATTGGATTCCCAGAGTGCATTTTGGTGGACTTGTACCTGGTTTGTCATTAGGACCAAAAGAGGAGGGTGTGGATGTTGTTTACAAAGAAATTTAGCAACAGTTATATATAAGGGAAATGAAGCTCATGTGTTCAACTTGGCCCATGGCACTGGGTCCCCCTCTCCCTCTTCCTCTCTGGCCACCCTGGACCAGCTACCTGCTCTTAGTTCTGAGCTCCTTTATGCCTTTCTTTGGCATAAAATATAATTCTCAAAGAAAACTTTCTCATCTTCTGTACCCCACCCCAGACCCCTAAACCGAGACATGGCCTTCTACAGTAATTATTTCGTAGGCTTAACTCTATGAAGAAAGTCTTATCATGACACCATTCAAGGGCAAGTCGGTCCAATATACTTTTAAAATGGAGATACCACTGAACAAAGTAATCAAGAAAACTGTGACCCAGACTATCTGGCTAACAGGCATTTCTGACATTCTGGACCTCTTTGGCAAGGTCCTAATTATCAAGATAAGAAAAAATAAACTACGTGTTCTGGTGGCCTTATAGTTTAGTGGGAACGAAGGGAAACAGCAAGGTGTTATACACGGTAGAGCAAGTTTTAAAGACTGGGATGTTCACCTAGGCTTAAGAGCTTCAGATTTTGCTTCTCCAAAGGTACTTTTTCACAAAGCTAAGTAATCTGGCATATACGTGATAGGTAAGGAACTCCTCTAAATTTCAAAATTAGCTGTAAATGATTTTCTGATTGGTATTGTGCATGATTTCCATCAATCTATGTGAACCAATTTCAAAAATCAGAACCTGTATGCAATTGACTTTTTATAAAATTGACTCTCCCATAAATAATACCACTCTACCTTTAAAACTAGGTTGAGGCTTTGTGAAGGGCTCTCAAGTACATTTTTTCATGCAGTTGTCTGAGTTGATAAATAGGTATCATTATAAATCTCATTTCACAAAAGGCAACTGGGGCACCAGGCCTAAATTGAGACCTTGAACCCATTGAGTTCCATGCCCAGAACTCTGAACAGGTTCTGACTGGCCACTTTCCCAATTTGAGATTCAAAGGGATAAATTAATTCAGACATGTAGTGGGCACTAAGGAAAACTACAGTTCAATTCTCTCTTGGACCCACTGAAGAAAACGAAAGGTAAGGAAGGTGAAGAACACCATTTCTCCACCCTCTCTTTCTTACATTGATGAATTCTGAAAATGTCTTACTGGAAGGGAGGTTGCAATTCGGCTCTGTCGGCCTGTCTTGCCCCTGTCTGACAGAGGTGCCAGCTGGGCTTTGGCTGAGTCACCAGGTTCCCCTGGCAATGCTCTTCCTCCTGCTCTAGGACCCGTCTGCAAAGTTTTGGCTACTTTCATCTCATGCACTGGCCGATGACAGGCTGCAAAACAGATGTTCTCCTTGAAAAAACAGCACACATTCCACATAGAAATGAAAACATCTAGAAATGAATTGGACCAGAGACCAAAGCAAACTGACAGTGTGTTCTACAACTCAGGCCTGAGAAAAAGGAATTCCAATGTAAAAAAGAAATTTTTGTTTCAATCAAAACAATCCATTCAATGTTAATAACCAACTAACTTCCAGTCAGGCACTAACTACTCTGTCCTGCCTGCCCCCTTGCTAAAAACTCATTTTTAGGGCACAAGGATTTTATGAGCTGGTAAAAGCCCTTGGCATGCATAAACTTTGGAATTCCGTTTGTAAGAATGGACTCAAGTTAGTTGGAGCTATTTTGTATTAGAATGCTTAATTTCTGAATAGCTTTCCACATAAAACTAACAACATTCTAGATAGCCTGGTGTCAGGGTATAGTCCCAAGTGCACCTGCATGATATAAACGTGGAATTCTTGGACTCTGTCCCACACAAAATGAGTCAGAACTGACGGGTGTGAGAGGACTGATGGGAGTCTGCACACTTGAGTCAGGTCTGTTTCATCTCACAATGAAGTTTGAGAACCACTGTTCTGGACACATGACACTGAGTTAGGAAAATCAAAATTTGAGAGTCTGGAGTTAGGACAGAGACTAGGACAAGAAAGAACACTCAGTGGGCTCTCAAAACAGATTACCACTGGTGATACTTTGCATAACTATGGGTGAAGGAACATGGCCTTTTACTTATAAATAGAGCTAGCCAATGTCCAAACTTAGGGCAGACACGGATAAGAGAAATGGCCCAAGTTTGAGATGGCTATTAACTCTGTCAAATTACTCAACCAGATGAAGAACTCTAGGTAGATTTTCATTATACTGTTGTTTCTATTTTTTTAAATCACTCAAAATTAACCATAAAGTATATTAAAATTACTTTAAATATATAGCCTTGTTAATTCAGAGTTATAGCCAGAACTGAAATGCTGAAAAAATTAACACATCCCACAAGGTGTGAGGTATGAGGTTCATAGATACTGGTAAGTGTTGATTAGATGACTGTAAACTGCCTTTGACAAGTTACTTTTTTTAGCAGGTAAGAAGATATTTTAATTTAGCAGTAGCAGACTTCTTAAAACCTTGACTGGCAAAGGATTCCAACAGATGCATGCTTCTGTTGCTTTCAAATGATTTTCCAATATTTTTCTAGGTTATATGAAGCATTCCCTGTTGGGACTGTCAGGTGTTTGAAAGTTTGGTCATCTTGGGTTCTCATCCGAACTCTTTGCTTTTGAGCCATTTGGTATTGGGAAAGCAAGTAAATTTTTGAGGCTCATTTTTTTTTAAAGCTAGAAAGCACTTAGAGCTGGACATTGCTTGTTAGGAATGATTAGGGCTCAGAAAAATGCTCAGGATGCATACCATGATTTTTATATTCAAAGAGTAAACAAGGTTTTTACATTCTTATCACAGGAGTTTGAAGGATGTTTAGTATTTTAAGGGTTAAAATCTCATTTGGTTTATGAAACAGAAACAATCAGGGCTAATTTATAAAAATATATGAGCCTTATCTCTAACTTTTTATGGCCAGAAATCATCGTGAAATAAGTATCTTTGGGGGGGAAGGATTTGGCTCAGTGTTAGGGCATTTGCCTAGCATTTATAACGGGGTTTGATCTCCAGCACATCAATAAACAATCAAGCAAACTCTTGTCTTTATTTAGAAGGAAAATGTGATTCTAAGGATTACTATTAAGGAAAAGTAACAGGAATCTCAAGAGGAAGAGATGACGATGACGAAGATGATGATGATGATGATGACGATGGGCCTCCACATACCAGTTTTTATTTAACAGGACTCTAGAGTCAGAATGACATACCCTCTTTCTCAGAGGCAAAAAAGGTGCTCTGCAGATGTAAACTACTGCAAAGACTAACACTTAAAATTATCTGCTCAGGGGCTGGAGAAATGAGACAGCTCTAGTGGGTAAGATTACTGACTGCTCTTGCAGAAGACCCAGATTTGAAACCCAGCACACACATGCCAACTAATAACGATCATAACTCCAGTTCCAGGGGGACTGACACCCTCTTCTGTCCTCCTCAGGCACTGCACAACATGGGTTCACTTACATCCATGCAAGAATAACACACGCACATAAAGTGAAGATAAATTAAAAAAAAAAAATCTGCTGAATCATTGTAGTTGCCAGACATAGTGCTTCCCAGAGAGTTATACCTCATCTTTATTATTACTCATTCTAAGAGACAGAAATATAATAAAAACAGTTTATAGGGTCCAGGCATGGTGTCACTTGCTTTTAATATTAACACTCAGGAGGAAGGGGCAGGTGGATCTCTGTGAGTTCTAGGCCAACCTGGTCTACATAGTAAGTTCTGGGCCACCTGGGGCTACAGGGAGACCCTGTCTTACAAAATACCACAAAAAAGTTCAGAGGAAAATGTTTGTCCACAAACATCTATCAAGTCCAAGGAACACGCTATCTTTCCCTGTTACCATTGTTGGTTAAAAAATCCATTCACGGCTGGGTGTGGGGGCACACACCTTTAATCCCAGCACTCAGGAGGCAGAGGCAGGCAGATATCTGTGAGTTCAAGGCCAGCCTGGTCTACATAGCTAGCTCCAGGACAGCTGGGACTAAAGTGAAACCCTGTCTCAAAAAAAAAAAAAAAAAATCTATTCATTTACTGCAGCCTATAAACTGGTGTGAACCAAGCACAGGTGGCAGCCCTAAAAGGAGATTAATAGCATTTCCACAGTTCTGGACAGTGGAAAGAAGTGTACACTAGCTATAACAACAAAGAATGTGTACCAAGTACCCTGAAGGGTATAAGAAAAGGTGAAATTAAATTGCTTGAAAGATTTGGGCAAAATTCAACTGAAGACAAGATTTTTTCAACCAGGACTTAAGGAGGAAACAAAGATTTTGTAAGGCGAGAGTAAAGGGGTAGTCGGAGACAGAGAAGGCACTTCAGCTGACATGACAGCATGCAGAAGAGGCGGAGTGAGCTACGAAGAGTCCACAGCTGGGACGTGTGGGAGAAGAGAAGACATGAGGAGAGAGCGTCCAGATACAAGGGCAGGTTGACAACTGTGTCTGGACTTCTTCCCAAAGCCAAAATACATTCATCTGACATTTCCCAAAAATGTCTAGCAGAAAGCCAGCCAGCATGGTGGCACATACCTGTAGAATCAAGACTAGGGAGGCTGAGGCAAGACGACTGTGAGGTCGAGGTCAGCCTAGGCTAAGAGTGAGACTCTACCTCAAAAACAAATAAGGCAGCCTCATAGGTACACATGTCAGATTTACAAAGTCATTCCCTCAGAAACCTGTGGAGAAGACAGATGTGGGCCAATGGCAAGGTAACCTGTTGGGCGGCCACAGCAATAGCTCTTATGCTGAAGAAGGACAGAGCTGAGTAAGAGGTAGGACATAGACTGATGTGCATGAGATAGCATCCTGGATGGAGAGTGATTCAGTGGCTAGCCTGGGCGGTGAATGACACAGCACCTCCTGGGATGCTGATGCACAGATTTTGCAGAACAGGTTTGAGTGAGGGAAACACTGCAGATGGCTCAGGAAGCAGGGCTGTGCAGGGGAAAGTGATCTCACTGGACTGGTCACCCGAAGGCAAGGCCTCTTAGGAAGCATGCCCTGCAAACCATCATCATAGGACTTAGTGGTAAACCACGCTGTTTCCTGTCCATTGTCATCAAACATGACCACAGTGTAGACTTGAAGTAATGTGGTAAAGTACTGGGCTTGATGAAAGGATCCACGGATACATACGGAGACACGTGTGCGTCTCTCAGAAGCACTAACTTTCCCATTTATATAAAATTCTAGAGGTGATGAAGCTAACCTTTGATTAGAAAAAATCAAATCACTCTTTGCTTCTGTGAAAGGTGAGGCTTACAGGAATTCTCTGGGATTGAAGACACACTTAATGAGGGGTATGTGTGTGCTTTAAAACTGATGAGAAAAGACAGGACAATTGTGAGTTCACGGCCGGGCTAGGTCACATATTGAGGCCCTGACTCATAAGAATAAGAATCCTGTTGTGCCAAGCATAGTGGTGCATGACTTTAATCCCAGAATTCGGGAGGCAGAAGCAGGTGGATCTCTGTGAGATCTTGGTCTACATAGCAAGTTCCAACCCATCTGGGCCTACAGGTGGACCTTGTCTCAAAAATACCCAAAGCAATAACAACAATGACAATAAAATGCATAAGAATCCTGATGTACATAAATTATGCTTTCCTGAAATAATCATGATACAGTTATTTATATATATATATATTCATATTCAACTTAACAAAGACAAGAGACTGCACACATACACATGTAAAAGTTATGCCAGGGTAGTAAAACTACAGGGTATTTTTTGTCTTGTTTCAAAGTTTCAAAGGTTTTTTTTCATATATTGGTCTTAAACAAAAATGACCCCTAAATCCTTAAACGCCAATAAATATCAATTTATGTAAATGAAGAGATGAAGGTGTTTTTTCCCACAGAAAGCAGGAAAGACTTTCCTCAGTGAAGGACTACACTATCTGAAGATGACAGGGAAACAGAAGACATGGTAAATGACAGTGCATGAGATGGGGACCCTGGAGTGAGCAGAGCCTGTGGCTTGGCTCTGGGGACTTGGGAGTTCTTGAGGAGAGTGAACAAAGTCATTCTAAAAAGAGGTGTGGCTCAGAAGGGAGAAACATGCTGGCTGCATGTCACGTAAGGAGGCTTGACGTGGGCAGAGAATGGACGGCTCAGAGCGCTAAATGACAAGGCAACCAGAAAGTCAGCCAACAGTGGGGACAAACGGAAGCCACTAGCTTCTGAGGGGCAAAAGCACAGGCTACCAGAATTTCAGCGATCTGGGTTTCTGAGTTCTCTTTTACTCTTTGCAGTTCTTAGTCATTTGGAAACGTCCCAATTTTCATAGAGAAGGCAAACAAGGATTATTTCATTGAAGAGTAGCAGCAATAGCTGCAGGTTATTCTGGAAGGAAAAGGTGGATACTTTAATGATGGGGTGAGGGCAAGTCCATGACATCAGCTCTTCTTAGGTTGCCTATAATGGGTCGGATCCAATACTACTGCTTCATTCATATACACGACCAAGTATTCAAGCCCCAAACCAACCCAGCAAAGTACAGAGACTTTATATCACTGATGAGGAAACTATACTCAAAAACATTATGCAACTTGTAGCTAGGAATATGTGAATTCCTACACCACTGAAACAATAGTAACTGCCAGTGTATCTGGAAAGAATCAACTGGGTCTTACTTGTGTTTTGAGTGTGATAAACCTATCCTGAGGGATTTCTAGTAATAGTTTATCTACTTACTATTTCTTCTTGTGGTACAGTTTACACCCTCACAAAATAGCAATGTGGTTAATTATACACAGTTGTAATACAATATGTATCTTTTTTTTCTTGGTTAGATATTTTGCTTGTTTATTTTTTTTTAAAGGCAGAATCTCACTATGAAGGCTTAGGCTTATCTTTAACTCACTAAAAAACTCAGGCTGGCCTCAAACTTGTGGCAGTCTCCCTGTCTTGGCCTCCTGAGTACTGGGATTATAGGTGTGCACCATGACACCAACCCCAAAACGCATGTATCTGGAAACATAGCATTAATTACATTTATTACATACATTAATCACATTAATTAGTAACACCTGGCAGTAGACTTGTTACAATGTATTATTACTTCATGTGATCCTCAGAATGACCCTTGGGGTATACAAGCATTCCTACTAGTTTAGACAGCATGAACTTGGCACAGAAGTGATGTAACATGATTGCACAGGCCAGCCAGATACTAAGGATTTGAATCTGGATACTGTCACAACATTGTCCCAGGCATTCTGTTGAATTCAACTCAGTGTTGAAAACTGAGCCTTAAGCTTTAATATGTAAACTCTATCTTTGTCCCTCTTGGCTCCAGCTACACTAATCACGCTGAAAGCTTTGGAAGCATGGTTCCTGGCCTGCTTCAATACAAGTATTTAAAGGACTATCTTCTCCTTGATGGCCAAAACAAATGCTTTCCTAAATGCCTTATGCTGGGAGATGGTACCTGAGCAAGCCTGCCTGATTCAGCAGCAGCAATGACACCATTTCCAGCCTAGGGTGACAAAACAGTACAGATGAGCCACCTACACCATCCTGACACTCTGACAGCAGCAGGAAAAACACACCAGGGCACACTATCCTTATCAGACAAAAGGAGAGAGCGAGTACAAATGGACGGCTATTTCCTGCCCGGTGCTATGACTAACTGGAGATGCTGAGGACTGGGCCCAATGTAAATTGCTTAATTGTGAAAGGAGGATGGCCATTCAAGCAGAGTGAATGAGCTCAGTGTCCCCTTCCTTCTTGGTCCTCCCTTGTTGTGGAGAGTGGAAACCTGAAACATGAAGCAGGTTCATCTCTACCTCCACGGGGTTCTGATGAACTCTGAAACTCACAAAAGCCGTAGTTCCTAGCTCCATATCCATTACAGTATTTAAGGCCCAAGCAAAGGCAAATCGAGCCAGTCATTTAGGTAATCAAAACAACAGCAACTGATGGCAGACGTCCTTCATGTGTTTGAGGTCTGGGATGCCCACACTGTGGCTTCTGTTAACTGCTTTGGGGGAACTCTCACATCTTGGGGGTTGTATAGCTTCACGTGTCTTTAAAATTACTTTTCCATAAAAGGTCCTTTCTATAACTAAGGCTACCACTGCTGTCTTGGAACTGTTATTATGAATACAAATGGCTAGGCAAGAATTTGGCCTCAATTCCCCCTGGGAGGTGCAAAGAGAAGAGAAATGCACAGCCTTGATCTTATGTGCACTGGCCCTTGACCTCTGCTTTGGTTGGGCCTGGGTTGTTGGTAGCACTTTAAGAATGTTCCAGTTCAGAAAATTATATTGGTAGTGTTTAAACTCTGGTCTGATCCAGGGGGAAAATGGTCAGATTCTTTCAGAACATCATTTACTTTAGCTCTGTTATCTTCAAATACTTCTATATATAACCTTAGCACAGACTGTTCACCAAAAAAGTTAAGGACAAGGAGAGTTGACTTTTGGTCAGCAACTCTAGCCCTAGTTGCATCTACAGCAGGAAGCCAATGCTTAGGCTGAGGGGCCTACAGACTGGGGACCACAGGCCAACTGGTTTACCTTCAGAGTAGCTGAGGTAGAAAAGACAATACTGTCTCTGTCCATCAAACCAGGGAGTTCCAGGGCAAACAAGAACAGTTTGGACTGCCAAGAGCAGTATTTATTGTAGAGTGCTATCTGCTAGACACTCCGCCCCTTGGAGCTGGGTAGATATTATTACTCCCAGCATCTCCATATTGTTTGAATAGCACAGAATATGCCTTGTTCAGATGGGTGGTCCTAACAGGGAGCAAGCATCCTTTTAACTCTATACTAAACACCCACAAATCATCCCTGGGCCGTGTAACATAATTACCACTATCAGAGAGGGAGTTTTCTCAACCCTCAACCTTCTTTAATATGAATAGTGGTTTGGAAAAAAAAAAAAGCCCATGACAGAATTATTCAATTATTCAATAGGAATATAGGAATCCACACAACTACAAACTCACTCTGTCCTTGTGTGTTCAGTAACAGACATGCTTTGGTCATCAAAAGCTCTGTTAGCTTTAGTGAGCTCAGTGCCAGGAATTCTGTGAACTTGAGGTCAGCTGCCAAGATTCAAAACCAATGTCAATAGTTAAGTGCACAGATACCAGAGTGGGAGAGTTAACAGCCGCCTGCGCACAAGCCCACAGCACAGAAGTGAAGACCACACTTTCCAACTTCAGTAAACTTTATCAAGGGCGTAGGAAAGAAACTCTTACCTAGCTCTCCCCGGAGGTTAACAAGTTCTTCAGAGAGGGTTTTGTGTTGCTTCAAGGCTTCCTCCCGCTGCGGAAAACACACATCAAGTTACTAATGTTTTGAAGTGGGTCCCTTTCAGTCAGGAACACATTTGTTATCACTAGGAAAATGAGATCCAGAATTGAGAAGCCAAGATACGAATCACTTAAATAGTTTGTGCTGTTCAAAACAAAAACAAAACCCCACAGATGTCCTTTGCTGCAAAAGAAACTCATGTTTTGAGAATCGGTATTTTTCTCCGATCCTAGGGAAACTTTTCCTTTGAGGAACTAGGAACTGAATGGTTCATTTAAAAATATTTGCTTTGAGCTGACGCTTTGCTGAGGATCCGCAGAACCATTCAGCTAATGTACATTGTACTTAAGATGTAATGCATTCTCCTCCAAGGGCAATAAAGACCTAAGCAGTTTAAGATAAATATTTAATGTTCTAAACATAGGCACTTATATGGACTTTGTCCCATATCCGCAAATAAAAAAGTTTCTTACAAGGCCAATCCTATACTTTTAAACGACAAAGTTTGTTATAAAGCTACAACAACAAAAATAATTCTTTCAAGATAAAATTCGATCGATTTTACTCAGCTACACACTAGTTTCACAGGATCATGGTATAATTCTAAAAAGCAACCAGGCAGCTGTTTCCATGTTTTAAGAAGCAAATCTCAACCTTCCGATAAATAAGTTTTAAGTTACCCACAACTCTGTAGCAATCACGCATTCACACATACTTATACAGTCCTTAGAACAGTTCCTCTTGAAGTAGTTAGCGTCCGTCCCTAGAACCAGGGTGGAACTAAGGAAGTCACAGAATGTCAAGGCTCTAGGTAAATGCCCTTCCTGGGATGACCCTAGCCCGGGCTCCCACCACATCCAGATCACAGTGTTGCAGAGATCATGAGACCAGCCTCTGCAGGCAAGAGTTGCTTCTCATTCAAAGCACTCCGATTCCAGACGCCATCCCTCAGCAGTCCCTGACATTCTTCCAGAAGAGCACTATAAACAAACACTAATTACCCTTGTTGCTGCACAGGGAGGAGAGAGGCACATTTTGCTGCTGGGGCAGCCCATTTTCCAGCTTCTGTCTCCAACTCCCCCACCCCCTGCACTGTCCAAGGAGTCCACAGGTGGCTGTGTCTCCCACCAGTCCGGTCTGCCTACATTCAAAGCTCAACCAGGAGGAGTGCCATTGGCCCAGGTGGCCTTCCCTCCTGTCCTGCAGGTTACCGTATGCTTCAGACTCCTCTCTCCCCACAGAAGCTGATACTGCAGCTTCTGCCTCTGGCACAGGCAGCCCGCGATTACTTAAAGCCACAGCCCTTCATTTATGAGAAATGAGAGCCAGACATTACACTGATCGATTGCCACTTAACTTAAATATCAGCTGGGATGGTGGAAACAAAAACGGACCCTCTCTGCATAGATAATGGAGTTATTTTTAGATTTGTGAGCCTTTTTACTCCCCTCCCTAATTGAGGTCATTAGATTTTCACACTTACTTATAGAAAGGGGGAAACTTGTTCTTCAAAACCCATACACCAAACCATGTGGATGAACTAGGTGAAGGGGAATTAGAGGGCTATGTTGTGATTTAGAATTCTAAATGATATGATGAAATGACTCATGATTCTCTTAAAATTTAATGGTATTGCTCAGCATATAGTCCTTTGACATTAAAAAAAAATTTTTTTTTAACTTAAAAAAAATTTTTTTTAATTTTATTTATTTTTTGTTTGTGTATGAATGCACTGTCTGCATGTAGGTTTGTGCACCCGTGTCATGCAATGGCGTGGAGGTCAGAAGAGGGTCTCGGTTTCCCCTGGAACTGGAGTTCTCCTGGAATTGGAGTTACAGACGATTCTTAGCCACCATATGGGTGCTGGGGACCGAACCCGGGTCCTCTGCAAGAGCAGTCAGTGCTCTTAATCGCTAGGCTATCTCTCCAGCCCTAAAAATAAATCTTTAATGCTAACTTGACAGCTGGACATCACATGAATTTTATCACTTTTATTTTGTATTAGTATCTCAGTAACTATGAAGTTAACTCTAAACACTGCCTATATGGACAGGTAACAGTAACTATAATTTTAAAAACACCTTTTTCATCTAGTACATTTTGACATTAATGCTTAATGGAATCCTAAAAGCTTGATGTTTTTGTAAAAAAAAAAAAATACGGTATCAAGTTTTGTTGAAATCACCAATCAAGAACTCCAAGTTTAAAAATTAGTAAACAACCAGGCATGGTGGTGCATGCCTTTAATCCCGGCACTCAGGAGGCAGAGGCAGACAGATCTCTGTGAGTTCAGGGCCAGCCTGGTCTACAGAGTGAGCTTCAGGCCAGCTGGGACTAAAGGGAGACCCTGACTCAAAAAAATAAATAAAAATAAAAATTAGTAAACAACTGGCTTTATAATGTAAAAAGTAAAGTTTGAGGATAATAAAATAATCTGTAAATATAATAATGTTATTCTCTCCTTTGTTTCTGTTTTTGTGTTTGGAGGTAGGGTCTTACTATGTAGCCCAGGATAGCCTCATACTTGCCATCTTCCTGCCCAAACTTCCCAAGTTCTGGGATTACAGGTGTGTGCCACCACATACGGACTTTTCTAGTACTCTCATCAAGCCAAGCCTTCATTTTATTAATAATGGCAGTTTTTTTCACTGAAGTGAAGGAAAGCCAGAGGACAGCTTTATTAGACACACACATGACACATCTGAAGCACACTGTGACCTGCTTCAAAGGCCCCTGTCCATTGGTGGCAAAGCTGCAAACAAGAAGGGAGAGGTGGCAAGAAAAATCACATCATGCAGACACACGAAAATTTAACCACGTCCAAAGTTAAAGTTACAGATGGTGTATCTTCAAAGAGCAATTTTGGAAAAAATCATACTTTTTTTTCATAAATACACACTGAGTGATATTTTGTTTATTAAAGGAGTTTGGAGGACAAAGAGTTTCAGTATGTGTGGACAACTCCCCCAACTCTATTCAACCGTCCTGTCCTCAGTGTCTCAGAAGCCATTTACATCTTCAGACCCCTGCCAGTCTCCAAGCAGCAAAGAGGTATCAAGGTTCTCTGTCACTCACTGTCTCAGATGGGAGGGATGGAGATCAACTTCTATTTCACAATGGGTCCCTAACCCTCTCCACTTTTCTCTTAGTGTGGTTAGTCTGCTCTCATCCTGGTCTGTCAACCTGGTCCTGGATCATGGAAAGGATTTCTTTACCTTCCAAAGAGCTTCTGTAAGTTCCCTTGCAAAAAAAAAAAGCCCCAAAAGCCTTCCATTGAGTGCAGTACAAATAAAGCACAGAGGCTTGAGGTGTAGCTCAGTGACATTTATGCTTAGCATGCATGAGGCTCTGAGGTCTCTCCTCAGCACAACATACATACACACACACACACGCACACACATGCACACACATGAGTGTGTAGTCCCATGTATTGGCATTGCCCAGTTCCTGTCCAGAATGCAGACTCTTCTGTGCAGGCCACAAGCACCACACTTTTCTGCCTCCATGATCTTGTCAACGGCACCCTCTTTGGATGCCTGGCTTTCTTCATTTGACTCATTATATAAGCCTTATGGAATGTTTAATGTCAGAGACATGACCCCTCCCCTGAAGGCCCAGAGGGACATTTATCTTCCAGACTAAGTACCAACTAAGTACTTTTCATAGCATACACTGTAAAAAATACAAAAGAAAATTAAGACATAGCCTCTGCCTTCAAGCAGCTTTTAACTTAGGTGGGATAAAAATGCTCAGGTCCAATTCTTTGGTCATCAAAGCATATGGCATCATCTAAGGGAAAGCAGTACAGGATCATGGAAAAACTCAAGGCTTTAAGTATGATCTGTGACAAATGCAGAGCATAGAGCCTGTACTGTAACAGACACATACTGTTAGTTTCTGCACAACTGTCTGGGTAGCTCGCTCCTTAAATAGGCTCACCATTTACTCACAGATGATAAAATACATTCTGTCAGATACTGATTCTTTCAGATGCTCTTAGATTAGTGTTTCTGTCATAGCTGATAAACCATTTACAGGCCGGAGGACAGGCTTATTTGATTTTCTTTGTAGTATAGAAGGCAGAATTTCCCCTTCATACACACAATGAGAGAAGAGAAAGGTGGGAATATAGATAGAGAGCCTTTCATACATGTGCATTAGATATATGGAGGGCTCCAAGAAAATAATGGATTCTCCGTAATTTAATTGGGGTCGCTGGGATGCAAGCACTTAGTCTCTGGCTGCTGTCCCATCCATGTGCCTGAATTCTGCTGCTACCGAATGGTATCACCAGTGCAGAAAAGTCACATCAAACAGCTGAGATGTGGCTATGTCTGACGTCCTCTCTATTATTCACATAGTGCTTTTGTCACTGTGGCCACTTTTTTTTTTAATCTGAGACTTGAAGTTGACTACCAGCATCATCTGAACCCATATCCTTTCTCCTTCTCGCTCTCTCTCCTCTTTGATGCTGGCCTAGACTGATTTTTAATTTACAAAAACTAAAACAAAAGGGCCCCCACAATTATTTGGGGCTATGATGAAGAATTAGTCAAAGGTTTAGGGGGTGATTTTGGTCTTGTTCAGGCTTACCAAGAAAGTCCACCTCTAGACCCTTCTATGAAGACACTGGAATTATTAATACTAATACTGCTTTTTTTTTAACATTGCTGGTGATGTAGAATACTGTCAAAATGTGGCAGGAAGAACTAAGAAGTAAACTAAAACTAATATGAATATGTACTTTTAGAAACAGTGTGAGACTCAAATTTCCAGACTGGAAGGACAATTATTAGAACTTCCTCTATGGAATGATGTTTCTGTGTTGTAGTTAATAAACAGACTCACTGAAGAAGGGTAGAGGACAGTTCTGGGATTAGCTATACTCAACTATTTCTACACATAATTTGAAATTTCAAAATAAATTGGAAAAGGTTATATAACCACCATATACATATACATGCATAGAATATTTATTAATATATAAAATATATATTTATACACACATATATGTACACACACACTTCAAAATGGTATGAAAGAAGGTTTAAAGGAATCTTTTTTTTTTTTGAGACAGGGTTTCCCTTTAGTCCCAGCTGGCCTGGAGCTCGCTCTGTAGACCAGGCTGGCCTTGAACTCACAGAGATCTTCTTGCCTCTGCCTCCTGAGTGCTGGGATTAAAGGCATGTGCCACCATGCTCGGCTTTTGGAATCTTAATTGCTTAACTTTCCCCCATTCGTATCTTTCCCTTCCAACTGTTTCATAATAGTCCTTGTACACATTAGGTAATCAGTGAACATTTTCTGATTGTATAAAGTAGAGAAGGAGCAAAGAACATTTACATAGAGACTGGAAGTGCCTCTCACACCTGGGTTTTCCAGTCTTCCTCCACTTGTTCACTCAAGTATGCTCTGTCAACCACAGCTCCTGGATAGGTTTCACAAGAAAGAGTTTGAGGCAGACTAGCTAGCCTGGGGCTATAGGGAGACACTGTCTCAAAAAAAAAGAAAAGAATTTGTCATGCTGTGGACTAACAAAGCATCGTTCGGTATACTGAGCCCAGGATATTTATTTATTTATTTATTTATTTATTTATTTATTTATCTATCTTTTTGAGACAGGGTCCTACTGTAGCCCCAGCCATCCTGGAACTCACTATGTAGACTAGGCTTGCCTAGTACTCACAGTGATCTGCCTGCCTCTGCCTCCTGAGTACTGGGATTAAAGGTGTGTGCCACCATATCTGGCTGAGCCCAGGATATTTTAAGCAATGCATCTATTCTTTCTTCAATTGAGCACTGGATGTGAAGTATGTGGCTTATGTTTATGGACCAGATGGCATGGTTGGAAAGTCTCTTGTTAACACTATATTTGGTACAGAAGGATGCTCTTTGGGGAGGTTCTTAGGTGCTAAAATGGCTCAACAGGAGGTTCCTGCTTTTTTCTCAAATACATTCCTGGACATTTGCCCACAGAGGAGCACAGAAGGTAGAATTGCCTTCTTTATGCAACTTGCTTCTTGACTTTCATTGTATAATCCATGTGTGTGTGTTAGTGATGATGCTGTATAGACATCTGAGCATGCAGCCAGGAACAAGGCTGCTTACTGTTAGGTGACACTTAGCCACTCTGTGCCTCGACTTTCTTATTTGTAAATTCCAACTCACTATAGTTTCGATGAGCATTTAATAAAATAAATAATACCTGGCACTTCATAAATACCAAACAACTGTTAATTCCCTGTTGCCTTCCCTTCATCTCCCTAATACACAGCTAAGCATTTGGGCAGTGAGGGTTATATTTAAAAGGACACTGGTGTCAAATTGTGGAGATCTTTATTTCCCAAGTTATAAATCAGAATCATCTTAAACAAATATATACATATTTAATTATTTCCTAGTAAACACATTAAAAACTAAATTTTAATATTTCTTACTCAACCCATTTTAATCTAACCGATATAAAAATATCAATGATATCTTGCATCATCTTTTCCATTCTAAGTCTTTAAACTCCATGTGTATTTCATACCTACTGCACATCTCAATTCCTGCTGGTTATATTACAGGTGCTCAGTGCCCTTATAAGACTCCTGGCTCCACTCTCAGATGATCTGTAGAGAAGGGAGTCCCACTGGAGGGTTTAATCAGCAGGATGGAATGCTTTGGAGAGATGCAGTTGTGAGTAGTGTTTGGGGTAGATCACTGCAGGGAGAAGGGGAGAAGCAGAAAGCCGCTGCCAGAACCCAGACGACAGCCTTTCAGGTCTACACAGGATGATCTCGGTAGGAAGAGCAAAGATGAGAAAGGCTATGGGTTCAGAGTTCACAGGACTGAACGACTGATGGAACAGAGTGCAGAGAAAAGGGTTGAAGATAGGCCTGAGGCTCGATGCAATACAACAAAATAGTTGACTTATTTCTAAATAGAAAAGTTCAATGTTCCCCATACCAGACATCTATGGCTTCCAATTTAGCCCCTGTGGTTATATAAACAATCTCTTGATTTCCTTCCTCACGTATTAAAAAGAAACTAAAATACCATATACTTCTGTAGCTAAGTGAAGTAAAATTTTTTACCTCCCTCTCTTTGAAAACCTATGAGAGTCTGGGAATATAGCTTGGTACTAGAGTGACAGGCACAGGCCCTGAAGCAGTCTGCTAGCTCCATCAGGGGACAGGCCAAGCCTCTTTTACCTCTGTCCCTTTGCCCTAAACAGGTGATCACAGTGGCTATGTTGGAAACTGTTTTGGGTTTGTTGGATTGAATGGAACTACAGAATCAAATTCAACATTTCTGTACTTTGGAGGTATCATAAGTATACATCTTTAAAACTGTGGCTAAAATACATCTAAAGATTTATATCACTATCCCAATTCACCCTTAGGAAAAAAAAAATCATAGTTTTTATTGCTATGTCTTCAATAGCCCATGTTCACATAAACTTGGCTTTCTCGATGAATTTTAACACCCCTTTAGAATGCTGTGAAAGAGAAAAGAAAATCTGCTTTGCTTTGTGTCATCACATATTTTAAGAATAGATGCAATTGAGGGGGGAATGGTATATGTCTGCACATGTGCGTGCAGGTACGGAGGGTGGAGGAGGATGTCAGGTGTCCCCCTCTGTTGCTCTTCACCACACTCCCTGGAGACAGAGTTTCTCACTGAACTTGGAACTCAGTGGCTTTGGCTAAGCTGGCAGCCAGAAAGCTCAGTGATCTTTCTGACTCTGGCCCCGGTGCTCTGGGGTTACAGGCATGCATGACCATGACTGGCTGTTTACAAGGTGTTGTGGACCCAAACCCAGACTGGCACAGCAATCACTCTCACCTACTGAGCCATCTCATGGGAAGAAATTCTGAAGAGTCTCCAGACATGATTGTAGGAGTTATCTCAAAACTTACCCTTAAATATAATCAATCTCACTTTCCAAAGCATTAATTACATGATATGGAAAGCTACATGTAGTTAGACAAAAATAAATAAGTGGAATCAAACTATAATGTTATCATAGGATCTATGATGTATAAAGTACTGTCTCTCCAATGAAGAGAGGAAAAGAAAGAATTAAGAAAACATTTGCAGGCTAGGAAGATGCCACACTGGGTAAGAGTACTTGCAGTAAAAGCTAGAGGATCTGAGTTCAAATCCCCAGCATCTATGTAAAAGACCAGACATAGGGGCTGGAGAGATGGCTCAGCAGTTAAAAACAGTGGCTATTCTTGCAAAGGACCTGAGTTTGATTCCCAGCCCACATGACAGCTAACAACCATTTATGACATCCAAGGGCATTCCAAGACCTGGGTCTGCTTACTTAAATGCAGGCAATACACTTTAAAAAATAATAAAATAGTGCCTACATCGCCAGTGGTAAGGGATAGATAGATGGGTGGATTCTGGGGGCTCACTAGCCAGACAGATTAGCGGAAATGTCAATCTTCAGGTTCAGCAAGGTAGAGAGCTTCTAGAGAACTCTCTCCTCCTCTGGCTTCTAGAAATTGGTTCTGTTATGAGCAGACAAAAGCATAGTCGGGGCAGTGAGGAAATAGTTCCATCAGTAAGGTGCTTGCAAGGCAAGCACAGGTCCCGAGTTTAATTCCCAGAATCCTCATTTTAAAAAGTGAGGAATGGGGCTGGAGAGATGCTAAGTGGTTAGGAGTGCCAACCTCTCTTGCAGAGGACCTGGGTTCAATTTCCAACACACACAATATGGTGGCTAAGAACTGGCTTTAAGACGGGCATGTTGGTGCACGCCTTTAATCCTAGCACTTGGGAGCCAGAGGCAGGCGGATCTCTGAGTTCAAGGCCACCCTGGTCTACAGAGTGAGTTCCAGGCCGGCTGGGGCTATAGGAAGACCCTGTCTCAAAAAAAAAAAAAAGTGAGAAATGGTTGTGTGTACTGGGGTGCTGGGCTGGAGGAGTGGAACAGGCAGATCCAAATTCTATGCCAGTGAGAAATCCTGTCTCAAAATAAAGGTGGAGTGCTCCTGAGGAACAAAGAGGTTGTCTTCTAGCCTCCGCGTGCATATGCATACAACATACATGAGCACCTGGACACACATGAGTATCCTTTATCATGTATGCATATGCACACACACACACAAGCACAGCTGGATGGAACCTGGTCTTCCCAGTCATTAAATCTAACAGATTTATAGGACAGGAAGAGCAAGCATCCTTCATCCCCACCTCAGTGAGAAAGTCCCAGCAGCCTTACATCCTTACCTCAGACAGGAGGTGCTGGATCACAACGGTTAGTGCCTCAAATTTGGTATTACCACAGGAGAGAAGCTGCTTGAGCTGCAGGATAAATCCACTTTGGTTTTCACATTTTGTTTTGTATTGAGCCAATTCAAGTGTTTTTTCGGAGGACAGCACATCTGGAGTTGTCTGGGTCTGGATGCACAGGCTTCTGGGATTCTTTTGGCGGCCTTTTTCAACTGCAGTGGGAATTAATAAAAACACAGATATGAGGTTAATGTTATAATGGGGCTCTAAAACAACATGTGGGCTCTAAAACAACAAAATAAGCCATGTAAGTGCACTGAAGCCATGTTTACATTGGAGAGTGCATATGGAGGGGAACTGGGATGATCAAGGATCAGGATAGTTAGAATTCATAAACACAGACGATGGCTTTAAACTCTAAAGATTAATGGAGAGCACAGAACTGTGCACAGAACAGAGTTAGCAACCCAGAAACATGAAAACTAGGTGCGAAATAGTTTCATGATTTCATGGTTCTTATTTTTAAATTTATTATTCTGTGTGCTTAGGTGTGTGTGTAAGTTCAAGTGCTCATATAACAGTACCTTTGGAGGCCAGGGGACAACTTTCCACTGTGGGTACCAGGGAAAAACTCAGGTCGTAGGGCTTCCATGGCAACGCACTTGACCTGCTAAGCCATCTCTCCAGCCCAATTTCATGGTGTTTAATTCTCCAGTTTAATTGACAAAGAAATCTGATGCCAAAAGGCCCTATCTTCATCATATGATTTCTGTCTTTGAGTCTATTTATGTGATGAATTACTTTTATTGATTTATGCACATTGAACCATCCCTGTATCTCTGGAATGAAGCTAACCTGATCATGGTCAATTATCTTCTTTGATATCATCTTGAATTCAGCTTGCTAATATTTTATTGGGAATTTTTGCATCTATCTTCATCAGGGAGGTTAATGTATAACTTTTTTGTTTTCTTTTTATCTTTATCTGGTTTGGGTATCAAAGTAATACTGGCATCATAATACTGGCATTCTCTCTTTGAAGGTCTGGTAGAACGGTAAGCTCAGATAGCAAGACGTGCCTAGTGATGTAGGTAGTGGGCCCTAGCAGGGAACTTAATACTACTGTTTAATTAAAGTGAAAGAGCATCAAAATGCCATCTAAATATCAGTTTATACCTACAGACAAAAGCTACTCTCAGTCTTAAGGAGAGAAGTATCTATTTGCAGTGAATGGCACAGTGGAAAATTCAGACTCGCGGCTCTCAAGATGCTGAAAAGTGACAGTTGAGGACTTAGTCCCTGTGCTGGATAGCTTTAGTGTCAACTTGACACACCTGGGTTGAGGGAGCCTCAATTGGGGAATTGGCTCCAGTGGATTGGCCTGTGGCCACATCTGTGGAGTATTGTCTTGATTGTCGGGCAGTGTGGGAGGGCTCAGCCCACAATGAGTGGTGCCAGCCTGGGCAGGTTGTTGTGTAATGTATAAGAAGGCAGGGCTGGGCATGAGTCAGGGGAGCAAGCTGGTAAGCATCATTCCTCCATGGCCTGTGCTTCAGCTAATGCCTCCAGGTTCCTGCTCTGAGTTCCTGCCTTGGGCTCTCTGAGTGATGAACTGTGACCCAGGAGATGTGAGCTGAATAAACCCTTTCCTCCCTAAGTTGGTGTCGGTCAGAGTGTTTTGTCACAGCAATGGAAGACAAACTAGAACAGTCCCTAAACAGATATCTATATGACCCCTTCTAGGGCTCAGGGAACACTGTGGAAGAGGGGTGTGAGGTAAGTGAAAGCTGGAAGACAGACTGCAAAATGCCACGCCCACAGGCTCATAACTTCACACACTGCGGTTGTCTGCACTGGTGCTACACGAGACCAGGCTCAGTTTACAATCACTTTTGGAAGGGGGGAAACTCACTGGCCCCTATCAGTTACTGCTGAACTACTGGATACTGACAGGCTAGAGGAGAGGAGGAACTATTGTCTTCATTTGTACACACACTGCTGAATCCACTAGGCTCCAACAGTATCTTTGCAAATAGTGAGAGTAATCATTAAGAACATCCCTGAACACTCAGGCAGCTATAGCATACAGTTTTATAAAAATATCCTTTAAACGGGGCATGGTGGCACATGCCTTTAATCGTAGCACTGGGGAGGCAGAAGCACTCGGATCTTTGTGAGTTCAGGGCCAGCCTGGTATACAGAGTGAGTTCCAGGACAGTTAGGGCTACAGGGAGACCCTGTCTTAAAAAGACAAAAAAAAAAATCTTTTAATGCAACAGGAATTATTTCAACATATGATGAAGGAATTCATCACTAGCAGATATCCTCTAATGTAAACACTTGACAGGCAGCATCTTGGATTATGGAACCATCAGAAAAGCATGAGTAAGTATGAATACTGGGAGACTGAAAAAGTAAGGGTGTTAGGGTGTTTTAACATAGGCTAAAGAAAGTGAAAGAATTGCACAATGAGCAGAGCTAATACATAGTATTCAACTGGTTTTGCATTTTGGAGAAAGAACCAAGTACTGGAGCTAGACAGTAGTATGTTTCAAATCAAAGGTGTAGTATTAAATCCCTATTTAAATTTTATGTGTATGAGTGCTTTGACCGCATATATGTAGATACACCATTTCCATGCAATGCCCAGAGCAACCAGAAGAGGGTGTTGGATCCCTGGTGGTTAGCTGCTAAGAACCAAACTTGGGTCCTTTGCAAGAGCAGTCAGTGCCTTTAACCAACAGGCCACCTCTCCAGCCTCACCTCTTTCTGTTTTTGAACAGAAAGTAAAAAGAGATTAAAAAATAGAGAAAAAAATTTTAAAAACTGGATTGTGAGTCTTCTACTCTGATAAGATATGCATCCAAGAATATTGAATATTTTGAAATATTTTTCTTTCCTCCATTTTCTTTTCTTAAAAAGTTATTTTTCAAATTACAAAAAAGTTAATTTTTAATTAACACAGAAAGTAATAGGTTTCATCATGGTATTTTCATAGATAATTTAAGTTTTTTATTTTTATAAATTTTTGTTGATTACCCTATCTCCCCATCCTAATATCCTTCCCTGTAAGAATATCTTTTTCTGGGAAAGACTCTTTGTAACAAGCCTTTACAAACTGATATTTTATAGAATCTCATACACCAAATTAATCATATGTTTTGAGAACATTCAGAACTATATACTCCTGAGAAAAACAATCTAATCAGTGCTACAACAATTTGGAATCCTTGCATAATTAACTCTTACAAGCTAAGCTGAATTCATAGTCTTATACCATGCTACTTGTGACTCTGAACTATGTATGTGTGCATGAGACAGGACAGTGATGATACTGAAAACAAGGACATTGCAAACATCTCCCCTACAAAGGTTACAAGCAACATGGGGCATAGGCTGATGACATGAACTGGGCTTTGTGTGCTGTTCTCAGTCAGCGGGGTCAGAAAAACAACTTATTCCTTTGTGACTGTTACCAAAGACTACCTTGGCTTTCTTGATATCCTGCTCAATAACAATGAGAGGAGACCTCTGTTAGGAGAGAACAGGGTAGAAGAGAGTGACATATAAGACCAGAAGTAGAATGAGACTAGCATAAATACAGTTCTGAGAGAACAGTTCTGTAAGATCAGGCCCACTCCTAGTCAAACTACTCCAAAAGCAAAGATTCTCATTAACGAAGCACCATTAGGCCACCCTTTTCCCCACTCGACTCCCCCTTCCCATTTTCAAGTCACCTGCCTCCTACACATTTTCTATAGACCTCACACTTTCCCTGCTCCCTGCCAGGGACCTGTACAGCAGATGTGTCCTTCCTGAATCTCTAATAAACCAGCACATATACTTTAGAGCTCACATTTTGTTCCTCTAAGGTCACTATTAAGAGGACTACGTGCTTGAATGTGTTACTTCATTTGATATTAAATGCAAACTTTGCCCCCCTCCAAAAGTAGTAAGAGTGAGTGAAAGATTTTTTCCCAAGTGCATGATGAAACTCCGAATTCATCTAAGATGCCACATGACATCATTCTCCACTTCCCGTGCCTGGAGCTCTGGGAATAACCTGTTTGACATGAAAAATTCATTCAGTTTTGGAAGTATTCCAAATGGCTTTGGAAAAACAGGAAACGAATTTCTTAGCCTCTTGAAATAAACAGACCAGATAATCAGAACAATTCTAAATATGAAAAAAGGCTCAAGAAACCAGTAAAATAAAAGTTCCTTATTCTGACGAGCACTCTCTAGGTGCCGTCCAATTCTTTTTTTTTAATTTTTTTTTTAATTTTATTTATTTCTGTATGTGTAGGTATGTACTGTCTGCATGCAGGTCTGTGCACCCATGTTGTGCAATGCCGCGGAGGTCAGAAGAGGGTCTCGGATTCCCCCGGAACTGGAGTTCTCCAGGAATTGGAGTTTCAGACAGTTCTCGACCGCCATGTGGGTGCTGGGGATCGAACCCGGGTCCTCTGTAAGAGCGATCGGCGCTCTTAACCGCTAGGCCATCTCTCCAGCCCCAGGTGCCGTCCAATTCTAAAGGGTCTCCCTTTAGTCCCAGCTGGCCTGGAGCTAGCTCTGTAGACCAGGCTGGCCTTGAACTTACAGTGATCTGCCTGCCTCTGCCTCCTGAGTGCTGAGATTACTAAGGAGGTGGGAAGAGGGGTAAAACACAGGGAGTGGGAGGAAGGTGAGATTAAACAATAAGGATAACTGAAAAAGAATTACTTAGAAAATATAATACGTATGTCTGAGAGGACTAAAAGACAGGATCTCCCATAGCCCCAGCTGACCTGGAACTCACTATGTAGACCAGGCTGGCCTTGAACTCACAGATATCCACCTGCCTCTGCCTCCCAAGTGCTGGGATTAAAGGTATACACCATCATGCCCAGCTATTGAAAGAACTTTTAAGTGGCTAATAATCTCCACTTTTTCAGGGATCCACAAACTACTACCCATGAGTGCTTCAAGGAAAATAAAGAAACCTCAGGATCCATGTTATAAGAACCAACGACAGCCAGATCCCAGCACTTGGGGAGGCAGAGGCAGGTGGATCTCTGTGAGTTCAAAGCCAGCCTGGTCTACACAGAGTGTTCCAGGATGGCTGGGGCTACTGGGAAACCCTGTCAAAAAAAAAAAAAAAAAGAACCTATGGCAAGTTACATTCAAAATAGTATTTAAATATGAATTAGATAAAATGGCTCTCATTCACTGTGGTTGCTTTACATAGAGAAATAATTCCTATTTGCACTGATACCTGGTAATCCTCAGTTCTGAAGTGACTAAAATTTCCACTGTGTCTTATAATACTTAGAGGAATACTATTTTAAATAAAAGGGATTCTAGAGCATTTTCTATTTCTTGCATTCCTTTATAAATTTTGTGTGTGTGTATTGTGCACAGTGTCAGCATGTGTGTGTGTGTGTGTGCACGTGTGTGTCTCATGCACTCTCTTGTGGAGTACAGAGGAGGACATCAGGTGTCTTTCTCTTCACTCTCTACTTTGTTCCCTTGAGACCTGAAGCTCCCTGTTCCGGGCAGGCCAGCGGCCAGGCCCTCACGCTCCCAGGATCTGCTCATCCCCCTCCGCCCAGCGTTGGGGGTCTGCATGCGTGGCACACCAACTCTTATGAGGTGCTGGGGATTCAAACTCAGGTCCTCACATGCTACATAGAAGCACTCTTCCCCATCTGACCATCTTCCCCATCCCCCATTTTTATACTCTGAAATGATAGGTATTACCTCACAAAATTTAATATAAAATGTGCAAGCAAATAAAATTATTTTTCAAGAGGGTAAACATGAATTTTCAGCACTTAAATCCTTAACACCTGTCTATCTTCTATTCAGAATCTTTCCTTAAACAATCTAGACAAGACTTTTAAAAACATAGGTTTTTGCTATGACTTGAAAGACTTTTGACCCGGAGGAGCACACACTGGTACATCCTCTGGGGGAGCACACACTGGTACATTCTCTGGGGGAGCACACACTGGTACATCCTCTGGGGGAGCCTTCACCTGCACACAGTGCCCTCTACATGGGGCTGCTAGGGGTGTGTGACCTCAATCTTCCGTTCTACATACTTCACTCCCTTAGGACAAAATCCTACACAGCTGATGACCCAGTTTGCATATCTGTCCCCATTCTGGATTTAACCGAAGATCAGAAAGGTTATAAAAATCTCTGATGATGCTCAGAACCCTAAGGTTCATATAAATAGGTTGCTTTATAATCTTGAAAAGCAAGGGTTTCCCCTTAATCCTGTAGGATTATTTATGTGAAATTAGCATAACACAAATCACTGTGATGTGAGCAACCTTTCTTTTCTATCCTCACATGCCTTTACATGTTTATAAGGATTAGGATGCTATCGTTTTGATAATATAGCTATATCTAAAAGGATAAACTATTTTGTTTATTAGATCTATGTATCATTAACAGAAAACATTCTGATTTCAGTGACCCAATTTAATCTAAAACCTTAAAAATTATCAACAAGATAACTCCCGCTACCAATTCTGATCCAAATAAACTGTGACTCAGTGTGGTGGCACTGAAACTCCATCAGGAAAACAAAAGTCCTTACATGGACTTGTCTGCATCACATGTGGGTCCTAGGGAATTGAGCCTAGGCTGTCAGGCTTGGTGGCAGTACCTCTGCCTGCTGAGCCATTTTGCAGACCCCAAAAGTTTAAACCAAAGGCATCTGCTTGCCTAAAAAAAAACAGCTGAACACCACTACTCTGTCTTTGTTCTTTCTACTCAGAAACTTCAAATTAATAAATTTAAAACTAATCCAAATTCATAAAGAAAGCAGTTCTGCAAAGAGGGATTGGTTCATCTGAAAACAACTGTGCTCTTATATTGTGAATCCCTTAAAAATTAAATTTAAATTTAAAAAGAGGGATTGGTTCATTTTTCAGGCTCAAGCCACTCCATGAGATGCACCACTCTCTCAATACTAAACATTTTTTTTTTCTTTTTGTTCTTTTTGAGACAGGGTCTCCCAAGTAACCACAGCTGGCCTGGAACTTGCTATGTAGACCAAGCTGGGCTTGAACTCACAGAGATCTACCTGCCTCTGCTTCCTGAATGCTGGGATTAAAGGCATAAACCATCACACCCCAAAATACTAAACATTTTTTAAGAGAGTCTAGACCACTCACAGACTTAAGTATCATATAGAACAGCTGAGGGGAAAACCTGTGGCCAAATAAGCCATCTGTTCTTATAATCTCTGGCTTCCTAAGTTACCAAAATCATGTCAGAGAAAAGACCAATTAGAGTGTCTTGGGTTCCAAGAAGCACAAAATCGATCAACTGATCTGTTTTGTCTCCGCTCACTGGCCAGCTCACTAAGTATTTATTACAGTCTACCACAACAGGGATTGCCAAGGGACAAAAGGGGCCAGGGAGGAATCACTGGGGACAGCAGCATTGCTCTGGGATGCAGGAAAGACACCTGAATTCTACCAGCCTAGATGGCCATTTCCCATCTTTCTGTGTTCTCCTCCAGCCATACCTGAGGGTTCTAAAAGGAACACCATGCACACATTCTTGCCATTGGTGGCTCCCTGGCACAGGATGGTGGGCTTTCATCATGAGACACTTCATGAAAGTGAAGTGTTAATTAGGAATCACTGGGAAATAGGTTTTCTAAGCAGCAGCAACCAGCTATGCCGTGGTTACCAAAATGGCTACTGTTCATTACATAATTGTCTGTGGGACGCCTTGCTAAGAACTGGTCCCTGCTCTCAAGCTGCAGTGCAGCAGACAGAAATATGTTACTGGCCTTGGCAGAAAGATGCGATCATTAGATACTGGAATCCTGAGCATTGTGAGTGGGAGTGCAGGCAGGGAATCTTCTAGGTGGGGGTGGTCAGAATCCTGACAGAATTTGCACATGTGGCAGTTATGTGGAGGAGATGGCTGGGTTTTGGGTCGGGTAGAGCCAGAAAACACAAAAGCAGAAATACACAGCCCTAGAAGCCTGGGTATCTTGACACAATTAGCAATCCCAAAGTCAAATGAAGCCACTGGGACCCAAACAGGACTAAGAACGCGTGCACCATGCAAAATTTTATCTTGTAGGAAACAGAACGGCACTGAGCATGGTCCTGTGAGGGGGAGGAAGACCTGAAGGGACAAGGCCAGAGGCAGAGGGGCCAGACGGGAGGCCTGAGAATTCCAGAATCCACCGCAGTGAGGACGGGACGGAGAAACAAGTTTATAAGGTAGAACAGGACGACTGTCAAGGCCTGCCGAATCAAGGGTCGTCCGGCA
Source organism: Rhizomys pruinosus (assembly GCA_009823505.1). Taxonomy (NCBI): domain Eukaryota; kingdom Metazoa; phylum Chordata; class Mammalia; order Rodentia; family Spalacidae; genus Rhizomys; species Rhizomys pruinosus. The sequence continues at coordinate 1,769,833 of VZQC01011398.1, read as the reverse complement.
GTCATGGGTTTCCAGCTAGGAACTAACACCAGCAGATTAGCAGTAAGAATGGGGGCAAGGATAGAGGCAGGGGAATATTTGGAGTGCAATGTGGGGAAGGTGTAAGGATTTTATCTAACACTTCGCTCTTGAATCTCCAAAAATAGTCCACCCCAAGTTCGCCTGCTCCAGACTAATCACTTGCCAAGTAATCTTCCCAAGGTGCAACCAGGTCTTTATTTCCCATGGGCCTAGAGGCTCCCCCTCAACTCACCTTAATATGAATACACACTTTCTAGCTCTATCAGTTTAACAGTGAACTGACTGATGGTAACCTGTATTACCTTATAAAAATATTTTAAGGCATTACTCATGTCAGCAAATACTAGTTTAAATTTCTATAAAGCCTTCTAGAACTGTTTATTTGAAAAAAAGTTTCTAAAAGTATTCATAAATTAGCAATTTTTTTTTTACTTACTGAGTTTTTTGTGTATGAGTATTTTGCCTGCATGTAAGTACACCATGTGTATGCAATGCCAGTGGAGGCCACAAGAGGGTGCCAGATCCCCTAGAGCTCAAATTAAAGATGGTTGTTAGCTGTCATGTGGGTGCTGTGAAACAAACCTGCGTCCTCTTCAAGAGCAGCCAATGCTCTTAACTGATGAGCTATCTCTACAGCTCTACATGTTTTTATTTATTTATTTATTTATTTATTTATTTATTTATTTACTTATTTACTTATTGTGTATGAGTGTACTGTCTGCATGCAGGTCTATGAACTCTTGTCATGCAATGCTGTGTGAGGTCAGAAGAGGGCGTCGGATTCCCCTGGAACTGGAGTTAAAGACGGTGCTTAGCTGCCGTGTGGGTGCTGGAAACCGAACCCAGGTCCTCTGCAAGAGCAGTCAGTGCTCTTAACCGCTAAGCCTTCTCTCCAGCCCCATTTCTAGGAAGACACACAATTTAGGACTATTTCAAACTCAGCAAAGCAGTGTTTAAGAGTTTTTTTTTAAGGGCCAGCTGCTGCAGCTGTGCAGGCTGCGAGATGCAGGACTGGCACAGAGCTTCCGCGGGTGAGGACCCGGCCCAGACTTGGCAGGTGGCCCACTTCACCTTCCAGCCAGACCCAGCTCCAGAACCCCTGCAGTATGGGTAAACTCAGAAAATGAACCTCTTCCAGGCAATAACAAGTGCCTTGGATAACTCATTGGCCAAAGATCCTACTGCAGTCATATTTGTTGAAGATGTTGCCTTTGGTGGAGTCTTTCAATGCACTGGTTTACTAGACAAATATGGAAAAGATGAGTATTTAATACTTCATTGTGTAAACAAGGAATTGTGGGATTTGGAATTGGAATCGCAGTCACTGGCACTACCGCTATTACCGAAATTCAGTTTGCAGATTACATTTTTTCCTGCTTTTGAGCAGATTGTGAATGAAGCTGCCAAATATCGCTGCTGCTCTGGGAATCTTTTTACCTGTGGGAGCATCACCATCCCGGCCCCCTGGGGCTGTGTTGGCCACGGAACCCTCTATCATTCTCACAGTCCTGAAGCCTTTTTTGCTCATTACCGGGAATCAAGGTGGTTATACCCAGAAGCCCTTTCCAGGCCAAGGGACTTCCGTTGTTGTGCATAGAGAATAAAAATCCATGTTTATTTTTTAAGCCTAAAATACTTTACAGGGCAGCAGGTAAAAGTTTTCTGTATTTTTTATTTATGAATGTCCTTATACACTTTGCTTTTCACGGTTCAAAAATTTTTAACCACTCCCCTCAGCTTGATTTCCATTTTCCTTATAGAAAAAATTTCGATTGATTTCTGTGATATTTTTGTTCTCAGCTGTAGACTTTAGAGAAAACCTAACCAGTTGTATTTTGATTGTGGAATATGAAATGCTAGCAAGGATTAGAGGACTACACTTAGGTTTGTTTAGTAGATGTGGGTTGAATAAAAGAGTGAATGAGCTGATTTTTCTTTATAGCCTCTAAATTCCCTTTAGCTAGGTGACTTTCTTATGAAGGAGGCTCTGTGAACACTGCCCTGGGGTGGAGGTGGGGGTGGGAGCTGTCTACAACAAACCAAGATTTTTCCGCCCTCCCTTAGTTTACAGTCTTAATTCTATAAAGGCACATCTGTGACTACTTATTTCTCAACTGTAATGGAAAATTTAAATATCAAATGATTTATTCTGTCTAAAGTATTTTTTTCTGAATTCAAGAAAATTTCTTTTGCAAATCACTCTTACAGCTAAATTTAAATCCACATGTTTTTGTTGTGATGTACTTTATTCCAATAGAATACACAGCTATTGGGTTCGGTCTGATGGGCTTTTTGACAGCCTCATGCATTCACATAGCCATTAGATAAAACAAGATCTAGAGTGTTTTAATCATTCTTGAGCGCCCTTTTCTTCTCTAAGCCCACTCATGTTCTGATCGTGTTTCAGGGCTTCATAGAGATGGAGTGTCAGAATATCATCTCTGTGTTTGTCTCCTTTTGCTCAGACCTAATGTTAGTGAGACTCATATTGCTGCCTGTGTCAGTAGTTCGTTCTTTTTTCATTGCTGAGAGCCAGTCCATTGTGTGCTTATTGTTCATTATTACATTTTTTATAATATTGCACGATTGTGTACAATATTAAAACACTGAGAATGAACACTGCCAAAAAAGTTTTTTAAAACTACTCAAATCAGTATTTTTTTTGGGGGGGGGGATTTAAAATACTTGAGGATTTTAAATTGGAATGTGTTTCAGTGCCTTGTGTTATAAGTAAAAGAATTTACTGTATTAATTTTAAAGTTTTATTTTTTATGTGTATGAGTGTACTGTCTGCATGTAGGTTGGTGCACCTGTGTCATGCAATGCTGCCGAGGTCAGAAGAGGGCGTCAGATTCCCCTGGAACTGAAGTTAAAGACGGTTTCTTAGCCGCCATGTGGGAGCTGGGGATCGAACCTGGGTCCTCTGCAAGAGCAGCTGGTGCTCTTAACCACTGAGCCATCTCTCCAGCCCCAAAGATTTTTTTGTTTTGTTTTTGTATTTTTGAGACAGGGTCTCCCTTTAGTCCCAACTGGCCCGGAGCTTGCTCTGTAGACCAGGCTGGCCTTGAACTCACAGAGATCCATCTGTCTCTGCCTCCCGAGTTCTGGGATCAAAGGTGTGCACCACTATGCCTGGCACTAAAGACGGTTCTTAGTCGCCACGTGGGTGCTGGGAATCGAATCCAGGTCCTTGGCAAGAGCAGTCAGTGCTCTTAACTGCTGAGCCATCTCTCCAGCCCCAGTTACTGTATTAATTTTAAAGGAAGAATAAAGGAATTGAAAGCACAGTCACATAAAAATTACCACCTGTAGCCTGGCATGGTGGCACATATCTGTAAGCCCAGCATATGGGAAGCTGAAGCTGGAGGAGCTGCAGTTCAAGGCCAGCTGTGGCTACAGAGCAAGATTCCACCTCAAAATAAAAAGGAGTCACTGTTTCCAGTGGACTTGATCGTATTTTCTTCATAGCAGGAGGGAAAGTGTGAGCCTTATGATGGACATTTTCTATGGAACAGGTGGCAAAAGAGCTGAATTCTCATGTATCCAAAATAGACTATTAATTAAAAGAAGCCCTAATAAATATTTACCTCATTGAGAAGTACTTTAAGAAGGTACAGACTCAATTTAATGTATTTCAAAATGACCTAAAAGTTCATCTTAAAATGTTAATATATGTTTCAGGGATAAAATAGTATTAAAAATGGAATACAACAATTTCCAGATGTAATAATTTTAGGTTCATGTTGGGTGTGGTGGCACACACCTTTAATCCTAGCTCTCCAGAGACAGAGGCAGGGGGATCTCTGTGAGTCCAAGCCCAGCCTGGTCTACATAGACAGTTCCAGGACAGCTGGGGTTACAGGGAAACCCTGTCTCAAAAGACTAATAATAAATAAATAAATAAATAAATAAATAAATAAATAAATAAAATAAAAATTTAGGTTCATATTAAATATGCTAAAGATAAGGGATAAAAATGCTTTCATTCATTCTATCATTAATGATGTGAAATTTAAGTTTTAAAGATCTGAATCCCTTTGACTTAACTCAGGAATATCTTGTTATTCTTATTCACACTACCTGTAAATCAGAAGTCTTTCCTCAGAGACAAGACCCAGGGAAAGAAAAGATAACAAGTTCACTGATCTCAGCAAGGTGCTATCTAAGATAGCAGCTATATCAGTGGCTTTTTAACCCCCATTATTATAATGTAAATCATAGCTTCTTTTTATAAGATATTAAACAGTAGTTTTTCATGTTTTTCTCTGTCTCTCTAGAACTCTCTCTATATATATATATCCAAGGATGATCTTGAACTTTGAATCCCCCTGACTCTACCTCCAGAGTGTGAGCCTTATGATGGACATTTTCTATGGAACAGGTGGCAAAAAAGCTGAATTCTCATGTATCCAAAATAGTCTATTACATAAAAGAAACCCTAATAAATATTTACTTCATTGAGAAGTACTTTAAATAGGTACAGACTCAATGGAGGAGCTAAGGTTTTTTGTTTGTTTTTGTCCGGGGCTAGGGGTTGAACTCAAGGCTTCATGCATGTCATATAAGCAGTCTACCAATTGAGCTACATCTCTGACCTAATAAGTTTGTTTGGTTTTTTTTGTTTTTGTTTTTGTTTTTTGTCTTTTTGAGCCAGGGTTTCCCTTTAACCCCAGCTGTCCTGGAATTTAGTGTGTAGACCATGCTGGCCCCGAACTCACAGACACCTCCCTGCCCCTGCCTCGAGTGCTGAGTGCTGGTATTGAAGGTGTGCACTACCACACCTGGCATAATAGCTTTTTAAAAAATGGTATCTTTTTGTCTTAATGATTATGACTTGCCAGCCTTTTTGTTTTGTTTGTTCTTTATCATTGAGACAGAGTTTTACTATGTAGACCTGGCTGGTCTGAAACTTGAATCTCTAACTCAGAGATCTGCCTGCCTCTGCATCCTGAGTGCTGGAATTCAAGGTGTGTGCCACCATATACCCCCTCCCCCCGTTTGCCAATTTCATTAGATACCTAAAAATTTGCTCCGTAGCATGAAGCCTGATAATGTTAAGTTTAATTTCATCAGTGACAACATATACCAACAAGGTGTCCTTCTTAATTAACCCATGGAAGGCTATAGCACCAAAAATATCACAGTAGTGCCAATGAGGTCACACTCTGTGGGTGTGCCTTCTGTCACCACACACGGTAATGCTAGTCCTCAGGTCATGTTGCAATTGTGTTTTTCCTAAAAGGACACTTGTAAAACACTGTGGTTGAATCAAGATACTTGACATAAAACAATGAGCAGTGGCGGGCTTCCCCGAATGTACCCAAGGTGATTTTAAAAAATAATAAGAGTATTGAAGTAATTACAACACATTAACTTGTAAGAGAAACAAAAATTAAAGCAGCGAACCAAAACATCCTACTTCAGGAAGACTTATGTAAATGATAAAGAAAAAGAACATTATCTTTGAAATATTGAGTACAGAAATGGGAGTTATCTAGAACTCAGATCACAGGAAGCAACAGGAAAAGGAAAATCTCAGCCTGAAACAGATTTCTGAGTCCTAATTTTCCTCAGAACTACCGGGAATACCGAAAGAAGATATTAAAATCACATCTGTCAGGCTGGAGAGGCGGCTCAGCAGTTTAAGGCCCTTGTTAGGAAACCCACATGTTGTCTAACAAGTGCTGGAAACTCCAGTTCCAGAGGATCTGATGCCCTCTTAGCCTCCCCAGCCACTGCACACACATAACTGCTCTTACATGCAGGCAAAACACACATGTAAAATAAATTAAATAAAAATTAAAAATCACACTTATCTTTTTACCTAAAATAGTAAGTAACATGCATATAGTATTTTTGTTTGTTTATTTTATTCATTCTGAAACAGGGTCTCCATGTAGTCCCATGAAACGAGGCTGGCCTCAATCTCACAGAGATCGAGTGCTTCTGCCTCCCTAGTGCCAGGATTAAAGGCATGCACTACCATGCCTGGGTATTTATTTTTTTGAAACAGGGTCTCGCTATATAGCACAAGCTGTCCTCCATCTCTCAATATCCCTGCTTTAGCCTCCCTGTAGAAGGATTGTAGATATATGCTACCATGTTCAGGTCTGCAGTACTGCTGATAAAATATTTTAGCTCCAAAACATTCTTTAGAGCTAACAAAAATGCCATAATACATATTACATTATCTGTGAACCAAAATTCAATGAAAAGGGTATTTTAATTGCTGTGATTAAAGAGCTATTTACTATATATAAGCCACCATGCTCCACTACTGTCTCTTGGTCAAAAACACTACTCTGTTTCACACTTCAAATCCAACTCCAAAAAATGAACTTGCAGCTCAATGTTGCAAATGTGGATACTATATTAACACACAACTGAATATAGCAAAACTTTAGCTACTTGAAATCAGTCAGATTAACACATACTGGCTCTCTCTTTCAATGTCTAACTCTAAAAAATGTAACCAACTATCATCAATTATGAATGAAAAGTCACTTGACACCTGATAGCCTTCTTCAACAGAATGCTGCTGTAACTGTGAAAATGCACACTCGGAAGTCAGCAAAGCTACAGCTTTAAGACCACTATAGCTACAGGTTGGAATCTATCCATGATGAGAGTATTTCAACATAAGGGCACTCATAGAAGCGGTTCTTGGTAAATACTCATCTGTGTGGCCAGACGGTGGCAAAAAGCCTCAGGACAGCTTGTCTGAGGAGGGAAGGGTGTGGATACACAGAGAGCAGTGGCAGTGGAAGCCAACATATCTGATCTGCTCTTCTGGAACCTGGTCCTTTATGTACTCGATGAATTATTTAATTTTTTCTTTATACACACAAAACACATATGTGGATTTGTATTGTACATGTGTATATACACATACATATGTACATACATACCAATGTAAATACACACACATATACATTATGGAAAATATCTATAATGGCTTCACTTATGATTATTTTTTTGAGAAACACACATTTATTTATGAATAAGATATCCCCCTTAAGTGCACTACTAGTAAAATATTAGGTGTCTAACAACCCCATCTAAATTATACTTTTCTCAATGCATTATTTTATAATGGAAAATTAATTCATTTAAGTAACCATAGTCAAGCATTATGGTTTCTGTGTAAACAATAAAGTACCTTGAAAGTTTAAAGGGAATAAAAGTTTAAATGGAACAAACAGTCAACATCAAAATCAACATATTATTTCATAGGAAAAAAGTCAAGGCCTGTTGATATATTCAACTTCTTAAATTATGTTCTGTCCTTGGGTGTAAGTGACTTAACAGCCCATGAGAAAATAGCTGCTTTGCTTTTGGGGCAAAGGAGACACATCTGCATGTACTTAAGTGACTAAAGAAGTCAAACAATTTCCCAGCCTCCCTTGCAGGTAGAGGGAGACACGTGACTAGTATCTAGCCAAGGAGATTTAAGCTTAAGAGATCTGGCACCACAGTCTAGCTGTTGTTGGATGGCAGAGCTCCTTCTCAGGAGAAACAGGATGTCACTTCTTAGTTAAGCTGTCTGGTTTTTACACCTATAAGCAACCCTTAAAGACCACCAAAGAAGTCTCAAAAGTGAACACCAAATATAAAGAGCATAATTTAGGGCTGGAGAGATAGCCTAGCGGTTATAAGAGCACCGACTGCTCTTGCAGAGGACCCAGGTTCGATCCCCAGCCCCCACACAGCAGCTGAGAACCGTCTGTAACTCCAATTCCAGGAGAACTCCAGTTCCAGGGGAATCCAACACCCTCTTCTGACCTCCGCGGTATTGCATGACACAGGTGCACAAACCTGCATGCAGACAGTACATTCATACACATAAAAAAATAAAATTTTTAAAAGAGCATAATTTAATGGATTTCATTTTAATTAAACAGATTTCATTCATCCACCTCCAAAATGGTTCTTTGGCAACTGCCTCAAGTAAAAAAAAGAAATGGTTCTAAGACAACCCTGCTCTTCCTCAATATACCCTCCCCTCCTTAACCCCTTACTACCCTCCACCCCTGCTTTGAAGCTGGAGCTCAAACCCAGGGCCTTGTACTTATTAGGCAAGCATTCTACCATAACCACAGTCCCAGCCTTTGCCTTCATGTGTGATGCTATTCCTGGGGAGATGTGAATAAAGCTCTACTCGCCCCAGACAGGGAACCCATAGCAGACCAATGTAGGGATACCACCAAGTCCAACTGGGAAACCCATGCACTTCACTGGGATCACTTATGAGAGTATGAGTTACTGATAGGAGCAGAAATACAGACAGATCTATTACTGAAACCTGACGCCAGCTTGAGCGGGGACTCACCAAAGCTAGACGCTGGGAACACATTGCTCAACTTACAGGCAGCTACACAGGCTGCAGAATGTCTTCTAGGCAGCCTGGCTGGTCTAAGCCTCTTCTAAACAGGTCAGTTCATCTGAGTCTCTCACTAGTCCTGACTGCTTATATAAGCTTAGGGAGGGAGAGACCTAGTGTATCTGGCCAGTTTCAGGAAGTTCCTGAAGTTTCTGAGTTGTTTATTTTCTGAGTCGGAAGAAGCCTCCCTTCAGGATGGAATGCTTTATCTCTGAGGAAATGACTACACAGCACTATAGCAGTCATTTTTTATCTCAATAGCCCAGCAAAAATAACTTTTAGTCCTTAGTGTAGTTAATTCCTTTTACCTGAATCAAAAAGAACATTAACTCTTTGAGGATCAATTGATACCATCTACAATAATTAACATGGGTTAATTTCCAGCTTGGAAAAAAACAGTGAACTCTAAGTGGCAAGGAATTTTCTACTCAGAAAATTATTTCCCTTATACTAATCATAAAATTGGAACTAATATCCTGTAATAAAAATCTGAAATATTCTTAGATTAATAGTTTGCCAAAAAATACTCTTCCCAGAGATTCGGCCAATCTGTGAGGTCATTCCAGATTTCGTGGATTCCTCCCTGAAAAGGAGCCTGACATCTTGCTGGAGCATCACCCAGGACCCGACAGAGTGGCTCTTTTCTTCTGCCCCTTGTTTGCAGAAAAACATATCTTGAATCCAATGACACATTTTGTCAATAAAGTGCACAGTTCTAGGCTTTGGGCAGAGGCCTATAATCATCAGTCTCATTCTCTCTCCAGTTTGCTCAGGAATAATACAATTATTTTCTTTCTTTGAAGAAACTACCTGCTCACTCACCTCAGCTTTTCACAGCACTGTTTTCTCTGACTGCAATACTTTGCTTCTCAGCTAATTCCACTTATCCTAAGACTTCACCTTAAAAGGCACTTTTCCTTCTGCAACACCTGACTAAACAGAGCCAGCTGCTAAGAGCTGCCTGGGGGCCTGGGCCACACCCTGAGTGATTACCCGTCTCCAGTTCAATTGCAGGTTTAGAGGAGGCAGATCTGTGTGGGACCTAGCCCCAGCTATTTTCTCAGCATCTAGTCTTGCCTAGCACATGACACATGTCTAACGGAACCTTACATGTGACATGAATTAATCCTGCCATGGGAGAAGTGGGCTAGAAGTACAGGAAAAGCTGGTAGCACAGAGCAAGTATAAAACCCTTAAAAAAGCCCAGTCAATGTTGGGTTAGTTGCAAAGCAGGAAATTGTCAACTTTTGGTCACAGTTTCACCAATAGCAAGAGCAGGGCTGGGGATGTGGCTCAGTGGCAGAACACCTGCCTAGGATGCATAAGGTTGTCTCCAGCACTGCGCCCCACAAAGAGCAAGCTTCCTCTAAGTGCCTGAAGGAGGCAACGCCTTAGGTCAAAACAACAAGACTCCAAGGGTGGAGTCTCAGGTACTTGGAACCAACTGGATGTGAATAAATAAGATGAATAATAACTCAAAGATGACTCAAGTTTGATGGCTGGATAAGAAACATGATGTCATAAAGAAATAGTCCAGCCAAGAGGATTAATTGGATTTGGGAGATCATTTCTTAATATTAATTTCCAGGTGTAATAATATGTACAGGGTTTAGAAACTCTCATGTAGGAACTAAAACATGAGGCTGGACCTTGGAAAGCAATACGTATATGTGGCTGTCAGTTTGCAGCCTATGAAGTTGGGTGAAGTTCATCATACACTTAGTTCCTAGCAGAGTCAAGACTCTCTGACCCAGGACTCATGGAATCCAGGTCAACAGCTCCATCACTGAGGCAACCAATGACACTTCCTTTGCTAATATAAACAAGTTACTGCTTATCAATCATTTAGACAAGACTCAACATCTTTCAGATAATTTCTCTGACATTAAAATGGCATGCAGACGAGCCCACGGAAGAGTCTTGTGTGTGTTTGTGTGTGGGGGAGAGGGGACTGGGGGGGGGGGGTTACTGGAATTACTGAATTAAATTCTTCATAAACTACTTTAAAATACCATTTTTACAATACTTTGTTCTTTTGTGTGTGTATGTGGGCTTGTGTGAGTGCGCATGTGCACATGTGTGTGCTTTCAGGTGTGGAGGCTGGAGGTCAACATCCGATGTCTTTCTCAATGGCTTACCACCGTGTTGTATTCTTTATGTGGTACTAGGGATCAAACTAAGGCACGTTATGGGCCAAGCATCTCTCCCACCTCAGATTCTTCACACAGGCTCCGAACGCTCCTCCACGTGAAGCTTTCTCCATCACTAATTGTCCCAAGTCTAAGAGTTATAGCCACATTCACAGCCCCCCCCCCAAAAATCTGGAAGCTAGAAAGGCCTAAACAGAGCTCACAGGCTTTGGGTCCACTTCTGCTACTTGCTCTGTGCCCTTGGGAAAGTTACTTTATGTCTCTGGACTTCAGACTTTGTGGGCAAAATAAAGCAGACTTGCTTGCTGTTGTGAGCATTCTAGCTCTAAAAGTTATAAATCTCAGCAAATGAAATTTTAAAATATTAATATGTATCTATCACATCACTATTAACTAAATTCTGGGCATGAAGACTAGTGTCTTTGGCTTACATTACCCGCTTCACAAAAATAATACAAACTAAGCTAAAATATCAAGTGATAGAACAAACAGTGGGCTGTTCTTCCAGAGGATTTGGGTTCAATTTCTAGCACCTACATGGCTGCTAACAAGGTCCAAAATTCCAGTTTAAGGTATCCAATGTCCTCCTCCGACCTCCACAGGCATTGTACATAAGGGGTGCACTTACATACATTCAGTCAAAACCCTCATACACATAAAATAAAAATATCAAAATAAAATATTTTAGAATGAAGTAGAAGAACATCAAATACTAAGATATATTAAACTTATAAAGTTTAGCTTCAGAATGTGTCCTGTGCTTTCCGTTCTAACAACAGGATATGAAACACTTCCATTGATTCATGTACGGTTGGACTATGTATGGTTGGTAGCACACACATTTAATCCCAGCACTCAGGAGGCAGAGACAGGTGGATCTCTGTGAGATCAAGGCCAGCCTTGGCTACAGGGAGACCTTGTCTCGAAAAGATTCCCCCCCCCAAAAAAAAAAAAATCTTGGGGCAAGAGAGATGTCTCAGTGGTTAAGAGCACTGTCTGCTCTTGCAGAGAACCCAGGTTTGATTCCTAGCCTCCACATGGCAGCTCGTAACTGTGTGTAATTCCAGTTCCAGCAGAACTCATGCCCTCTTCTGACTTCCTCAGGCATTGCATGATGTGGGTGAACTTATACACATTCGGCCAATACAGTCATACGCATAAGATAAAAAATTTACTCTTTGGCAATTTCATACATGAATACAATATATGTTTATCATACCCACCCTCTGGTCTCCAATTTTTTTTTAACTTGGAGCATAGTCTACATTATTAAAAGCTACTTGAAGCTATTTGGAGCATAGGAATTATAAATATGAAGCACATTCATCCACATTTCCATCTCTCTCTCTCTCTCTCTCTCTCTATATATATATATATATATAATATGTATATAAAATGTCTTCATTTTTATTTGGAGGGTACAGGAGATTCAACCCCAGGCTTCAGTGACCACTAAACTCTACTCCTGCTTCATCTACTTTTTAGGATGAAAAGAATCACAATGACAGCTGGGCGTGGTGGCACACGCCTTTAAACACAGCACTTGGGAGGCAGAGACAGGCAGATCTCTGTGAGTTCAAGGCCAGCCTGGTGTATAGAGCAAGCTCCAGGCCAGCTAGGATGAAAGGGAGACCCTGTCTCAAAAAGACCAAAAAAAAAATATAAATAAATAAAGTAAGAATCACAATGACACTAGGGCTGGAAGGAAATGCCCCACTGCTGGCCCGGATTACTCAGAGGGAACGGCCAGTCCCTTCAGATGCCAAGCCCAGGGGAGTTATGAAACATGAGGAAGAGGTGCTGGAAAAAACCCAAAACGAGACTTATTCTGCAGGGAAGGCCTCTGGGAAAACTAAAAATAATTGGAAAACAAAAATCACTAGGGACAGAGATGAGCCTAGCAAAACACAACAGGCACACAGCAACGTACTATAAGCCCAGAAAAAAATATCATGCATTCGCCTGCCTGTGAAGCAATCCTCTTAAAGCCAACATCCACCAGCCCCAACCAAGTATAATGGCACCCAGCTTGCACAGAATAAAATCAACTCACTACCACTTCAATCATTGAAAAAACAGATGGGTGGGGCCCTGAAAGTGAGCAGAGAGTTTACACATGCCTGAAGGATGCAGCCAGTGATTCCCATGTTAGGCAGATGCAAACAGATCAGGGACAGTGTTTTGTGACTGAAGACGTTTTCACTATGAAGACTGGAAAACTAATTTTTGGTCCACTTACTGCCTTCTCCGCCCCCCCCCCCCCCAAGCATCAGGATGCTTTACTTTATGAGTGTTTAGAACTTGAAAATCTTTTGACATATTGAAATAACCTATCTACCTCAGTAAGACACTACATATTGAAAAACCACAGAAACCATCTCCTTTTTCTTAACTTGCACATGTGCTATTTCCAAAATCATTTGAAGAAAGCTGTGAATTAACGGGTGTTGGCCGTTACGAGCTTGTGACAGAGAAGAGTGCCAGGGAGCTCCAAGGCAACAATTCTGCATCCATAAACACAGACACACTCCAGCTCCAACACAAGAAGAAAGGGCTTCTTGCCATCAGTTAAGCCATTAAAGACGGCTTTATTCCCCCCAATTATCTTCTGTGTAGCAATCAGATAAGCATTTGCCAGTTTGTCAGCATGTCCCTCCCCCGTACCGCTGAACAGCTTGTGCACGACCAACCTGTGTGGAAAATGACAGTGCTTTTCCTGAACCCCGAAGGAAGACGAAGGTTTCGAAGCAGTCCTTTGGCAGTCAGGCGGACGTGGATGGTGGACAAGGAGAATTTAGGAGACAACAGCATGTCTTCAAAGCAGGTGAGTGCACTTCAAAAAAGGAAGCAGCTTCCAGGGACCCTCACATGCTGTCCTTTTAAACTCAGTTCTCTTCCAGGCCAAGAGATACAGGCGGAGAAAACATGCCTACATAGCTAATGTCAGGCCACCCCCAGGAGACAGAAAGCCACAGCTATCCCAGGACTCCAGGCTTCCGTTTGCACTCCCAGATGTTAAACAATGCTCTTCCTCCAAGTAAGATCCCTGCTGAGCAGATCCGGAAGCAGGCAGCCTCTGAGTTACATCACACTGTGCATGCCTTGGGTTGTTGTGGTTCTCAGCAGAGATGGGAAGGGGGGAGGATAAAGTGGGTGGTCTCAGGAGCTTTATGTAACAGCCAATGACGTTGCAGCTTGTCACTACTTGGAACATGGTTAAAGGACATTAACTACCACATACCTGTGTTCATTTAGTAATCCCCCTAACAAAGATGACATTACAACAGTCTGTATCCGGATTCATTTTCAACTGCATAGGTTTACAGTTTTAGCATGTTTTTCCAGATATTTTACCTGTATTCAGAAGTCTGATTGTTTGGACTTAAAAACAAACAAACAAACAAAAAAAAACCTTCAAACAACAAATATTTCCATTCTTTTTTTTTTAAAGTCTTAATGTGTTAATGACCAGTTCTCAAAAGGTTAAATTTCAGCTTCAATCGTTGTGAGCTGAGGACCTCACTAAAAATGGACAATGAAAGGTTAGTGTGATTTCTCTACCACATGTAACATAGGCATTCAGAGGAATAATCAATAGGCGGCCCTGGAAAAACCAAACTTACACATTTATAGAACATGGGACCGAGTTGGGGGATAAGACAGTGCTCAGCAGTGGGGTCTTTGCCCAGCGTGTGTGAGACCTAAGGTTGACCACTAGCACTGATAAAATCCAAACAAAAACCAACCAACCAACCCCAAATCCCCACCTCTCTCTTTTGTTGCTTTTGTCTGGCAAGACAAGATGTTATTCACAGCTCAAGCTGGCCCTGAACAGAAGATCCTCGGTGCCGAGATTACAGAAGTGGACCACCACATCCAGTTTGGTTAGTTTCTTACTTATGCTTTTGATAGAGTTAATATTTTTTACTGGTGCAAATTAGTTTTCATTTCAGTGGAATGGTTTGTAAAAAAAAATATTAAAATATTAAAATGAGGGCAAGCACTCAAAGCAGTTGAAAGGTAAAGACAGGAACAGGAAAACGAACACTGGCAGAATGCTCACCTGAATGAATAAATAAATAAACACCTAATCCTGTTCCATCAGGAGTAGCCAAGCTTTAAAAAGCAAAGTAAAGCTGGGTGTGTGCGGTAGCTCACAGCTACAATCCCACCACAGAAGGATTGCAAGTTTGAGGCCAGTCAGGGCTAAGTTACAAGATAGCCTGGGCTCAGTACACAGTGAGACTCTGTGTCAAAGCAAACAAACAAAAACGGTACATCAATATCAATGTTTGAAAAAAAATAAGCTTATTAAATAAAGACTGATAAGAAGCAATTATTCCTTTAGAAAGTCTATACAGCGTCTAAGAAATGAGGAGGACACAAGGAGGAAAGGGGAATATGAATAATTCACCCTTCTTACTCAACATCCCATGCTCTGTTGTGTCAGAAGATGTCAACAAAACCAACAAATAGCAGAGGGTCACTGTGAGAAAGACAGAACTCATCCACACATGAAGAATCTCCTAAACAAACTGTAGTCATGGAAACGGGAGCACAAATGACTAAGGGGCCAGGGCCAAGGGAACAGACCTTAGGAGTCGCTTTCACAGTTCTGAACATGCTAAACACCTTTTCCCGAAATTCTGGCTATTAAAAACAAACACATCACAATCTCCTCTAATATTATCAAAACCAAGTAACAAACCAAGATATCAAAGAGCATCAGAATTATGAAATGAATGCTAAGTCAAACATTAATATTAAAGGTAGAAACACAGCAGTCTGGTATACTCAGAGGGTTTTTTTTGGGGGGTGAGGGGTCTTTAGGAGGGGCTTTGTTAATAATAAACCCTAGGTTATCCTGTCAAAGGGAAATCCTTTAGATTACAACTACCCACAAGAAGGAATAGGCAGCCTAATTGCCAATTAGTTTTATTTGTTAAAATTTTTATGCTCTTGGGGCTCAAGAGATGGCTTAGTGATTAGAAGCACTTGCTCTTGCAAGGAACTGAAGATCCATTTCCAGCACCTGTACAGCGGCTAACCATCCACAACTCCAGTTCCAGAGGATCTGACACCCTCTTCTGGTCTCTGCAGGCATTTCACACACACGGTGCACTAACATACACTCAAGCAAAGCACTCATATGCATAAGGTAAATTAAAAATAAAAGAATTGATTTGACCTACATTAAGTTATCATTAAGCTTCCCAGATGCATTAAGGGCAATATTAACCATCTTTTCCCCAAAGCAGAGCAAGATGCTGCTGAAAGACTAGGAAAGATGTCAGTGGGAAGGAAATCTCAAGCCAAAAGGAGTTCTTGTTTGTAAAATGCACACACAAAAGTATGAAAGTGTGCTTGGATAGATACAAAGCTAAGGACTGTGCTGTTTTAATTCTTTCCCAAACACAGTCTGCCTCCTAGTGGCCAGACAGCACTAGTGCACCAAAGCAAAGGCGCTGCTTTGGGGACCCATTTCATTATCAGTGGCCAAGGGCTAAGTTAAGACCTGTGTGCTTTACTTTCATTTGCTTCACTGAATTTATATACTGTAATTTTAAAGATTCGATTATCTCCAGTATGTTTATGAATTTTATAAACACACACACACACTATGTAGAACAGGTTGCCCCTGAACTCAGAGATCAGCCTGCCTCTCTCCCCCAAATGCTGGGATTAAAGGCTTGTGCCACCATGCTCCACACATCTGAATATAAACCTAAACAGCTTAATGAACTTAGACATTTAATACATCTTTCCAAGGGATTAAATAAACTATGTTACTTCAAAAATGTAATTAAAAAGTCAATAGATATGGTGGCATATATCTTTAATCTCAGCACTCGGGAGGCAAAGGTACATAGATCTGAGTTAGAGGCCAGCCTGATCATAAAGAGTTCCAAGTAGAGACACAGGTAGACCTAGTCTCAAAAAAAAAAAAAAAAAAAAGTCAGTAGACATAACTTTAGCACTTAAATGCAAGGCATTTATGTGGTTTCCAGTGTTCTACTGAAAACAATTCTGAAAAGCAATAAACAAGACAATCACTTTCCCATGATCATTTTGATCATGAAAGTCCTGGGTGGAAGCGTCCGTGCTATGCACTGGCTGCTCTAATTTATACTCAATCTCCAGCATACAAGCTCCTGCTTCCTACTCAGCAAGATACATGAAAAACTAGGCACAGATAGCACATTAAGTGAGTTAACTTTTCTTTTTCATGTTTCTTCCTTCTATACATTTCTGTGCATTTATTTTTCTTTTATGTATTAAGTCTTCATTATTATTATTACTACAGTAAGAATACAGATTAACCAACAGTATTGTATACCTAAAATCTGTTAACTATGTCACAACTAAGTATGTTGTAACAATGTTGTACAACTTTTCATCTTGCATAACAAATACCACCACCCACGCAGCAACTTCCCATTCCTTGGCAACTACCTCCCAGGGCCCAGAATCCATCACACACTCTGATTTTTCACCACTTTAGACATCCAATGTAAATGGAAATCAGAAGCATTTTCTTCTTTGGTGAAGTTGTGTGTGCATGTGTGTGAATGACATGCATGTCACAATGTGGGGGGGCATAGAGGATGACTTCAACTGCTAGTCCTCACCTTTCTCTTTTGAGACAGGGTCTTTGTGGTGTTTGACGGCTGTGTATGGCAGGCCAGCTACCCCAGCAGCTTCCAAGGATTCTCCCATCTCTACCTCCCGTCTCTCCATAGGAGGGTTGACACTCCAGATACTCATATTTCATGCCTTGGGTTCTGGAGATTTGAACTCAGGTCCTTATACTTACACAGCAAATACTTTTACTTATTTTTAAAGCTGAATAGTATTTTATTTTATGAATATGCCACATTTTGGGTTAACATCCACTGACATGTAGGCTTGTACTCACATTCTGGTTATTGTGAATGATGCTGCAAAGAATGATTGATGAAATATCCCTAATAGATCCTGATTTCACTTAGGTAAATAAGCCCCTACTGGGTGTATGGCTTGCCAGCAGTCCTTCCACCTTGCAAGCCCCCCCCCTTTTACTTTGCCTCCCTTTACTTTGAGCCACAGGTCTAGCCTGATACAGCCTCTCCTGACTAGTTTTGCTTTTGTTACCTAACATGCCAAGAACTCATTACGAATGACAAGGCTGTGGAGCCTTCCCCTTCTGCTTTTTTCTAAGAGTTTTTCAGTGTCAAGTCTTACTCTAAATCATCTGAGCTGTTTTCTGTGTATGAGGTAAGATGAGGGTTCAACTTCACTGTAGTATGAGGACATCCAGTTTTCCACACAGTGCTTGGTGAAGAGCTACAGCTCTCCACTGGGTGCTTTTGGCAGTCTTGTCAAAGCTCAGTGGACTCTATGTTCACAGGTTCATTTCTGGGCTGTTTAGTTTCATTGGTCTGTGTCTATTTTCATACCAGTACAACATGAGCCCTTTTTTCTTTTCTTTCTTTTTTTTTTTTTAATTAAGTCAGTATCTCCCTTTAGCCCCTTCTGGCCTAGAATTCCCTATCTACACCAGGTTGCCCTTGATCCCACAGAGATCAGCCTACGTCTGCCTCCCAAATGCTGGAATTAAAGGCCTGCGCCATGATACTAGGCTTCGCACTGTTTTAATTACAATTTTATAGATTTAAAATTATCAATTGTGATGCCTCCAGCATTGTTTTTCTTTCAGAAGGTTGTTTTTGGCTGAGTTCCTATGTGGTTCCATGTGAGTTTTAGTACTGAGTTTTCTTCTCCCGTTTTTAAAAAAAAAACTGCATCAGGATTTTTTGACAGAGCTCCCTGTAGATAGTGGAGCTGTCTCTATCTTAATTTCAGAGAGTTTTACATAGAGCACACTTGTTAATATTGCCTATATTTGTTCTTACTAATATTGTTATAATGATTTTGATAAATGGAAGCTTAAAATGTTTGTCATAATTATTAATCTCTTCTATTAAATTAGTGTACCTAGAAAGGCCTTTTCTACTCAGCCTAGACTCAGTGTCCTTATTCATCTTCACATTTAAACATCTTCAATCTGAACACATTTATGTGCAACTGCAAAGATCTAGCTCTTGGCCTAGAAGGTAGCCAATGTCCCAATAGCATTTACTAAATGATCCATTCCTTCTCCTCCCTACTAAGAAGCACCAAGTTTTCCACATAGCTAAACAGTATCTGCCCTTTAAGCACAAGAGCAAAGTAGCAACCATTGACAGGTAAGAAAGAAAGATGGCCGGGCCTGGTGGAGCATGCCTTTAATCCCAGAACTTCGGAGGCGGAGGCAGAGGCAGGCGGATCTCTATGAGTTCAAAGCCCACCTGGTCTATATAGTGGGTTGCAGCTGGGGCTGCAGGGAGACTATCTCAACAAGATTTAAAACAAAAACAAATGACAGCAGGTGCAGTGTGGCAGAATCACGTCACATCACCAGAAAGGAGGTGAAGAAAGCCATCCTGTCTATCTTTACTAAATGGCACAGAAGGAGCAAGCATTTACACTTCCAAGGCAGACACCATGGCACCTGAGAGACGCTGTGTAAAACAGGGAACGGATAAACACAACTCAGATGCCTCTGGTATTCCAAACGGCTCCCATGAGGGTTGGAACCAAGGTAATAATAGTATGCTGTGGTGTGTGACATCTTCCTTATAAACAGCAAACACGTTTTATTTAGAGTCAGGTTTGCCTAGAATCCCATAGCATCATAACCTTTGAATAAATCACAAGAGCTAGGCCCCAGAGAGGATGGTTCAGGGCCTTAAGTGGCCTTTGCTGCTTAATTTAAGGATTTCGAGTAGCTCAACATCCTGGGGGAAGAGAAAACACTAAGAAATAAGCTAGAAAAAGTCTAAGAACAGTGACTACAACAGTGCCCCTTGGCATCTCGGCAGCCTCTAGAGCAGCTGTCATTTGAGAGCCTGGGATGAAAACACTCTACAATGCCAAAATGATTCCCACACTGGGATTTATCGCCCAAATGTTCCCACACTGCCAAATGAGAAACTCAAGACTCAGGCTTAGCCACTAGCTAGTCCAAGGTCAGGACAAAAATAGAAAGTAGCAGGACCAAAAGTGACAGCAATGCCCAGTGCCGCACAAGCTCATTCTCCTCCTGCTCATCATCACTGTCATCTGAGACCATGGAATTTCTTTAAAATGACTAAATATTACACTAAATAATGATGGAACATTTAAAATATTTCACTCAAAACATTCAAATAACATCTTTTTGTCCATCATATAAACTAGTATGAAGTTTTTGGAAAAAACAATTTGGTTATTTAAATGATTATAGAATGCATTTATTTGGGGTTTTAGTATCATTTTAAAGAATCTATCATAAGAAAGTTCCCCAAGCTTTGAAAATGCTAACTGTAAACATTTTCATAATGGAATCATTTATGAATGTAATATAGAACCATCCAAAATAAGGGGAATGATTAAATGTCCCTGCATATGCCACATGCAATGGTCACGATGTGCTAAGTGACAAAGCAAGATTTTAAAGATTTAAAAGGTTGTTTTACTCAAAAAGCTACACAGCAGTGTTTCCTCATGGGGTGCAAGTTAATTCCAGGTCCGTCTCAAGCTGTGAAAATAAGCACCATGCTTTTGGCTGGTTCATAATTGCAGCTCAGGCAGCACTGTAAGAGCCTGGATAACCTCTAGCTAATATGCTGCAATATGACCTTTCTCTTTCTTCCCTGATTTTCTGTTCTTATCTGCAATGGACTTGGAAGTCGCATAACTGTGTTTCCACTGTAACATAAAGTAGGAGAAGGTAGGCAGTGCACGGGGACTTGAGTAGTTACACAGAATACATAGGAAAGTAGGGGAGACATTTTGTAACTTCTTTTGCTTCTCGAGAGATGAAGTATTTGATTCTCAGTGTATTTCAAATTGATTGAAGCTGTACACTGTCTTAGAAATGTCCAGTTAAATGTGAGAAAAGTCGTAGAAACATACTAAGATCCTAAGCTGATACATGGGACTAAAACTACATCTGAAGACAATTTCACAATTAAGGATGATTGCATTTTCTTGGGAAAATGCATTAGTTTCTATTTCATATTGACCATGTTAAGAAAATCATTTTAAACTAAATTTATACAATTTTATCTGTTATAATAAAATGTTTACTGTTTGAAATGGCTTGTCAATCATGCTCCCCAAATGTTAATGCAATACTGGCCCGTGTCATACGTTAACTGTTCACACCTTAAAACCTGAAATTTCTCTTAAAAGCTTACCAATGAGAAATCACTATAAATAAGTTTCAATTTTGGTTTTTGAGACAGGGTCTCCCTTTGGCCCCAGCTGACCTGAATTCTCTATGAAGACCAGGCTGACCAGGATCTCACAAAGATCCATTTCCCTCTGCTTCTGGGATGCAGGGATCAAAGGTGTGTACCGTTATACCTACCTCAAAATTTCAGTTTAATCATAACATTACTTTTTAAAATTTATTTCTTTTTATATGTATGAATGTACTGTCTGCATGTTTGTGCACCCATGTCACGCAATGCCACGGAGGTCAGAAGAGGGTGTTGGATTCCCCTGGAACATGAGTTAAAGACAGTTCTCAGCTACCATGTGAGTGCTAGGAATCGAATCCGGGTCCTCTGCAAGAGCAGTCGGTGCTCTTAACCACTAGGCCATCTCTCTAGCCCCCAATATTACTTTTCAAGAGGAAAGATTCTTTTTGTCCATTCATTCATGCTTAAAGTGATCACTTACCTGAATTAAAAGCTGTAAAAATACTCTTTCTTGAAGGACCTAAAATATAAAAGAAATGTTAACACATTAGAAATATCACACAAAGTCAAACCATTTTGTAAGAGCAATTTCATTTTAAAAATCATTTCATTAGGAACAAAGAAAAGAGAGAAAAACCTATTCAAAGAACTGACCAAAACAGTAAACCTGTGCACTGAAAAGGTTATAAAAGATGGAGAAAAAGATGCAAGACAGGACTTGTGTATGACAGAATCCATGAACTCTGATGGGGGGAGGGGCATGAGGGGTGGGCATGGATGGGGGAATGAGTCTAAATTTGATTAAGAAATGTTGTAGGAAATGTGCTCAATAAAAAAAAGGTTTTAATTAAAAAATCATTCTATTAACCTATAAATCTTGGGCTCCATCTAACCACTGAGAAAACACCACTGAAAGATGCAGTCAACTTTAACCTAGTATCTCTCAAATACAGATTTTCTAAATATCATTAAAATGTTAGTATAAGAGTCACAGGAATTAAAGGGGTGCAGTGGCTAGAGCTGGCTCAGTGGCTAAGAATGCTGGCTGCTCTTATAGAGGACCTGGTTCAATTCCCCACACTGAGATGATGGAGTTATAAACTGGACTTTATAACTCCAGTTCAGGGGATCCAATGTCAGGGACAATTAAACTTCACTCAAATTTTAATTATTATTTTATTTATTTATTCATTCATTTTTTATATTGGTGGTAGACTCTAGGGCTCACTGAGCCACATCTCAGCCCTGAGACTCATTCCTTAGCAATACTGAATTCCCACCTTCCCTACTGTACTGACCAGAGGAAAATGGTTAAACTTTATGAAAGACGACCACTGGTATGCTTTCTGAAGGGACCAATTTCTATTCAGCTGTGAAGAAAAACACACTTTAAGCTTTTTCTTCAGACCGATTCAATATAAAATGCAACCAGGAACAGAACAGGTAGAGAACAAGAAGAAAACTAAAAAGGACTGTACTCAGCACAGATTGTCATTCGAAGAACCATCTGTAGATGGCTGGTTAGAACTGCAATTGTCCATCTGGGGAATTTTACAGAAAGGGTAATCTCTTGAAAATACGTGGCCATTATAAATGGAAGCCATTGATTCCCTCTCAAAATCTCTGAGACGACTCTGACAAATTCAATAGTAGGGCCTTTCAGATCACTGGAGTGGCCTTGTTCTCCACTGTTACCAGTGGAATCTCAAATTCTCCTTCGAAAGTTACCTCAGGATCAAAGCTCCACACTTTATGTTTAGGTTCTGTTAGGGGTAGTATGAGGCTTAATCATCAGGATAAAACCACAGTTTCAGAAATGGGTGCTACCTGAGCAGGGGCTATCTGATGCCTCAGAGCTGTAAGAGCCTGGACAAATGGGACACTGATTGAAGGGTTCCACCCATCCAGGATTTTTGCTCATTTGTAGAATTAAAAAAGTGTTCCTAATATTGACTAGGTCAGTAAGGGCTCAAGTTATCACATGATCTCTTACATATATGTGTACATATATACATGTAAAGTTGAAACAACTGTGCCCAATTTTGTTGAAACAAAGACAAAACCATAATCCAGGTACGGTGGCACATGCCTGTGATCCTAGCACTCAGGAGGAAGAGGTAGGCAGGGATCTCTGTGAATTCAAGGCCTGGTCTACATAGTGAGTTTAAGGCTAGCTGGGGCTATAGGAAGACCCTGTCTCTCGATCTCTCTCTCTCTCTCTCTCTCTCTCTCTCTCTCTCTCTCTCTCACACACACACACACACACACACACACACACACACAAACCTGTAGCGTAACTATTCAGAAGGCTTTTAAACATATAAATAATTGTTAAATATACTGTAAGTCTACTTATCAAAATTTAACTTCTTAAAAGCTAAGAATTTCAAAATTCTTTTGCTCTATCTGCAATAAAGTCTGTACCTTTCGAAGGAGTTTTAAGCAGGTGTGCATGAGCTATGGGTACCAAAGGCTTCAGATAGAAGGATCCTGACCCATTCTGAAATGCTTGTTTGGGAGGCTTCTCCTCATACTTGATGACAGTAGCATTACCAGCTGTGTAAGACAGAAAAGTACATCGTATTTAATACACAGATACTATCAATCTCCCACACTTATCTCTTCCTCCTTGAACCAACAAATGATCACTAAGCAACCACAACATGCCAGTCATTACCAAGTGCTGGGAATGCACAGGCAAGTTCTTTCCTCAGGTATGCAAAGCAAATGCCATCCCAAAATGTAGAAGTATACATTTTGTTTTCCTGGCACAGTCCAAGTTCATACACTTTTCCAGATCTGCTTTCATCTCAGATAGGAGGTTGAAGATAAACGCCCATTGTTGCTGTGTAACAAACATGCCCAATATGTTCTCTATGGAGACAGTGCAACTACAAGCTTCCCACGCTAATGATGCTGAACTCCTAGGCAGCTGCAAGGATAAGATGTGCTCTCCCCAGAAGCTGCATGAATAGCTGGACTGCCAGCTTCCATCCTGTTTACAAAGGTGCCCAGCCCCAAAGTGAAAAAATATGAAGGGACTCCCACCTAAATAATCAATATCTATATGGAAATGCAAATGTTTCCCTTCCATTAACATACTTGATTTTTTTAATTGCTTCTTAAAACTGTCAATACCTAATTCTAGGCATCAAGAATATTCTGCCATCTAAACACAGTCATATTTTTGTTCATGTGGAACACTTCATGAATGTCATCCTTGTACAGGCCATGCTAATCTTCTCTGTACTATTCCAATTTTAGTGTATGTATGTGCTGCAAGCAAGAACATGAATGTCTTTATCACCAACTCCAACCCCTTTCGCTACCTCATACTTCTAGCAAAGTGTGATGTTTCCCTTGTTCACAAACACACTAAGGTGAAGACACCTAGAAAGTTTTCACTAGGCAAAACCACCCCAGCCCTCCAACAGTGCTCGTTCATGTCACATTCTCCCCAGCTCCCATCCAGTTTGTGTCCAGTGAGCCAGCTATGAATTCTCCCTGTGCTCAGATAACATTCCTAATATTGGGTCAGATCAACACAGAGCCTCCCCTCCTGATGACAAGCTTCTGCCCACTTCCTGTCCTTACTTCTATTTCTCACAGTCCCCAGAACCAAGGACTTGGGACTTCCAGTCTTCACAGGTATAAAAATTCAACATAACTTTCAAAAGGACAAATACAGAAAATGACTTCGGTCTTAAAATGAAAGAACCAAAATTTCAAAGCATGTTTTTTAGACTTTCATATAAAGTGGGTACTGGGCTTTATGAACATTTTCCTGAAGTAAATCTAATCAATAAAGTCATATTATTATATCAACTGAATTTCAGACTTGCTTTTTTTTTTCTGAAGCAATTTTTCTTCTCAGTACCAAGTAAGACACTTGTTCAGATTTTGAAAAATTAAACACAGTTCAATTTATGAAACTAATACAAAACAAAATTGTATAACTCCAGGGGCTGGAGAGACAGCTCAGCAGTTAAGAGCACTGGCTGCTCTTGCAGAGGATCCAGGTTCAGTTCCCAGAGTCTGCTTAGTGGCTAGCAACCAACCATCTCTAACTACAGTTCCAGGGGATCCATCGCCCTCTTCTGACCACCGTACGCATTACATGACACAGGTAAACTTACACGCCGACAATACACTCATACACTTAAAGTAAAATAAACAAAATATTTATAAAGAACTTTTGTAAAAACCCAAATTGTATAACTCTGACTGCTTTGCTTTTCTAAGTTTTACGCACAAAGACCTCCAGTTTACAAAGAACCTAGTGAAAGGGTTTCTCACTTAAGCAAAGGACATATTTCTCATGAGGCATGAGACTCCTGGCCTCTGGCTCTGAGACACAGAGTAGGAGCTGTCGTCCTGAAAACAAACTACCTCAGTGCCACACTTGAACGCTCAGTATGACAACAGACAGCACCAGAGTCATTGCCAACTTTGGAACAATGAGTCAAAAATCACATTTTACATTGGAAGTATTCATACTATGTAGTTTATGTATTATATGTGCATCTACTTCACTGATGTGATAAAGTGAGCACATTTTTGTATAAGATTTTTCCTTTCAATTTTCAAGACACTTTACTCTTGACTGGTGGATTGCTTGAAGAATGAATATTAGTATGAGGCATTTCTCCTGTCTACTCAGGGTCCTACCTAACATGCCAGCTGCTCCATTTTTCCTCACCTAGAGCTGTGCCATCATGCTGTCATCTTTAGTCCTGTCTTACTTATGCTAGAATAACAGATTCCCTAGAATCCATATTATCACCTTCTTTAGCCCAAGGTACCTTTCAAGTGAAACAAGAAGCAGAAGAATGACAGACTCGGGAAAAGAGAAATAATTTTCCTACTGGAAAAGAGCTCCTTACTGATCTCAACATTTCTCTGAAAAGTTGAATTTCATACAACACTCTGGAATCTAGTTGAAACGAGTTTTTGTTTCATTAAATTAAATATACGTGCACAAAGCCAACACTCTGTTCATTTCTGGAATTCTTTGTGAATCAGTTTAACACTCCCTGCTGTACCAAATCATCTGGCCACCTGGCTTAAAATCAAGACTCTACTGAAATGTCAGCTTCTAAATTTCAAAAGCAAAATCATTCAACTTTGTAACTATAAGAATGCCTTGCCGGGTGCACCAACCTACATGCAGACAGTACACTCATACACATAAAAATTAATTAATAAAAAAAGAACGTCTTGCATATACCTTAGACATTAGAAGAGAACAAACAAAATTAATAGTGGTCTGAACATTTTCTTATAAAGTAGTCCATTCAGAAGTATGTAAGAACTAACACGTCTAATTTGGAGCCAGCACCATACACTGTCTCTCCTCTATTCCTTGCCTGTGGCAGACATCACTAATCAAACACAAAACTTTTCCTCTGAACCTGGAGGAAGCCTGAGAAAATATTTATACTTTATGATTTCTTATTTACTGAGTGCACAGTGTTGTCAGGTGAGACCATATTCACTAACCATTTTTGCTACAAGAAAAACAAAGCTGAGGATCAGGAAGATTCATAGTTCTGCCAACTTAATTGAACAAGTCAAGACACTTCCCATCCCAGTGAGTAGGCACCATCATATTGCAGTGAAGAAGTCAGAGAAGAGCTGCTGGAAGGATGCCGAGATGGTCCAGTCCTCTCCTCTCTTCCTAATCATCCGATGAGGAGACTGATGCTTCTCAGGAGTTAGCAGAGAACTCAAGCCCATCCCAGTGAGTGCCCATTCCTATAGCTCAGCTCTTGCCTGCCAGGCTGCAATCAGAATGCAGGAGAGAATGGCCCATTCCTTCATTTAGTCCTTCTGATCTCTGATTTCTGAGAGAGTGCCAACAGCTTTGGTTTACATCTCTGCCATTGCCCCATACCATCTGTCTCTCAAAAATAAACAGGCTTTTGTAGCCAAAGCAAAAGGGGAAGGAAGCCTTCGTATCCTGCTAGCATGGCAAAACCATACTTCCTCAAGACCCAACGTCCAAATTGCACTAGGGTCTGTAAACCTTCCATTCTATTTAAGACCTAAACTGTATACCTCCATTCCCTTAACTTAGTGATCTTGAAAAGTAGACAGTTGGCACCTGAACTCTACAAATGAGCACATTTTACTGTGCAATGTTCTACACTGATATCCAAAGGCAGTCATTATTCTGACTTTAAATGTTTCTGTGCTTAAAAGAACACACATAAGGCCAGGTATGGTGGTGCTCGCCTTTAATCCCAGCACTCAGGAGGCAGAGACAGGTGGATCTCTGTGAGTTCAAGGCCAGCCTGCTCTACATTGTGAGTTCCAGGACAGCTGGGGCTATAGGGAGACCCTGTCTCATAAAAAAATACAAAAACAAACAAACAAAACCCACCACACATAAAGAATGTGCTTAAAATCCCACATAAGAAAACTTGCCTTATTCATCTTCATTCAACCCATTTATAACTTAGTAGTATTGTTTCTGTAGGATTCTAAAGTACCAAGGACAAGATGCTAATTTCCCAACAGCACTATGCTACCTCTGAAGTTCTTAACTGATGCCACTAACAATACAACATGACAAAGATAGCAATGGACAAAGCAAGAGACCACCACCCTTCAAAGAGGCTCAAATGTCTACACCAATAGGAATCAAAACACTGATCAAAAGAGGACGCTATCTCCTAACGCAAGCCTTCCTCAGCAGCAGAAAGACAATTTTCACTCAAAATGATTTTCATATTTTACAGCTCTTTTTTAACAAAAAGACCCGTACATGTTTAATATTTTATATGAACGATGTATTAATCAAAATTGAAGAAAATAACTAAAAAAGCGAGGACTCAATTTAAATTCTAGAAAAATATTTTTCTGTATTTACACAAACTATAAGTCACATATACAAAACCAAATATTTAAGCAGAAAGTAAATCATCAGATAGTCTCTAATCATGGGATAATTTCATGTGCCAAGAACATTTATAAGCTGAATTATATTTAGTTAAGTCCCTAAACACAGAAAATACACAATAAAATTGGTTCTAAACAGATACATTCACATGTTAAATATACGTGAATATAACGAAGAAATACTAGAGTGGATAGAAATTACAAGAAACAAAACAAACAATCAAGAGGTCCTACAATCAATTTATTGAATAAAAATTGAAGCATGCTTACAAAGAAAGGAATCAAACCAGAAACCGTCGACCTACTTCTTTTCCTAGTAAGCGTGGCTAACAAAGGAATTATACAAAGGCTGTAGGATCCCAGGACCAGCAGTGCCAATAATGTAGCATCATAGTGCCTCTCTGAGCCAGCCGGGGGGGTGAGTGTAGAATTGATAAAGATCGTCGATGAAATACCAGTTTCTGTACAACTGCGAAATCCTCCTGGTATAGTCATTTAAAAGGATCAAAGCAAGCTCAGGCAGGAAAGACTGCAGCCATGTTCACGCTCAGACCCCTCATGCTTGCTCTTAGAGAATTAGACCGGAGGTGGGGGGGGGGGACTTTGTAAGCTCCAAGGCACTACACAAAACACATTAAACCAGCTAGCAAATCACACTAAGAAAGAGACTCACTGATGTGAATGTTTAATCTGCAAGGACACAGCGCCACTAGACAGGCTCTGTGAGTGCACGGGGAACCCCTTTTGTTAATAGACAAAAAGAAATGGACAAAAGGATTTCACAATCTCCTTGGGAGGGTCAGGCGGGCTACAGTGGCCAAGTCAACATGGCTCTTGCTGGAAATGCTCGGTACGCTCAGTCCTGTGGATTTTTGTCTGCTCCAAGTGTCACAAATTCCATCACTGTGCCTTTGGGGACTTGTTGGTGACTCTTGTCTTGGCAGTTTGTTTTTTAAAAATGCATGCTGCTGGAGTGAGAAATCTAGTAGGGATGCGATCTTATAATAGTCCTTGTGGTACTCATGTTTCCAAGTCCACAGAGAATTATATGCTACACACAAGCCCCCTGGGGTTTTCCTACAACTTCAAATTTCAAACTATGAGCAGATAATAACCCTGCTTTCTTTTAAGTAACATATCCAGTATTCTTCAAGTACCCTTATGCAGCTATTTTCTTGCCTGCTGCCGCTAAGTGACCTGCTCAAAATGAGTTATTGGTCATTAACTTAATACCTATTCTCTGTAAAGCATTCTGTTACATACTTGCTGTGTGACTTTGGATCTGTAATGAAATCTCTGAGCTTCGATTATGCCTCATAAATTTAGAAACTCGGTAATAACAAAAAGGTACTGGGGAGGGGCACCCCTATTGATACTGCTCCTCACATGAAAGGATTCAACACATGTGTACATATTTTGGAGTGATGCATATTGGAAGGCATAACAACAACAAACAACAACAACAAACAGAAAAGGCTGCACCAAAGAACTGACTGAAACGGTGAACTTCTGCTTGAAACAGTAAACTTCTGCATCGATAATTTTGAAAGAGACTGAGAAAAAGATGAAAAACATGTTTGGCAGAATACATGAGCTCTGGTGGGGTGGGGTGGCAGGGAGGGGGCACAGGTCTAGATTTGATTTGTAATGTAATTTTGTATGAAATGCACAGACCTTCAATAAAATATTGGCTTAAAAAAAAAAAAGGATTCAACAGTGTTGTCCCTGTAGCCTCACCAAAAAAGAAGAAATGAATTTGCAGAGAGATCACATCTCCACTTCTCAAACTTTTATCTTGTTTTAACTTACATTATAGTCATCAATGCTAATATCTTTCTCCGCCTATTTTTTAAATTTTGATTAATCAATTAATTCATTATTATTGTTATTATTATTGACAGGAACTCCCTGTAGCCCCACCTGGCCTATAACTCTCTGTGTAGATCAGGCTGAACTCAATCTGACAGAGATCTTTCTGCCTCTACCTCGCAAGCACTAGTATTAAAAGGGGTGCGGCACCATGTTGGCCCTCAGCTGTTTTATAGAGCAAGGACCATCTCTTTGGTGTCCTGTTTTCCCCACTGCATCTATCACAGAATCTAGGCACAGCAGGCAATCCAAAACTGTTTCAATTCATTCATGAATTATTTTGTGAGGAAATTGAAGAAGAAAATAAAAAATCAAAACTCAATATATCTTTTGGAAAAAAATATGGACGGCTGAGCTTGTTGACCTACTTTATATGCAGAAAACAGAATTTATATTAACTAAAAACTTTGAAATATTCTCCTGTATTTACAACTAAGCTTGAGGTTGTTTTATTTATACCATACTGAACCTAGCACCTAAAGTTAAAGATTATGAAATACTGCCACAAGAAAGTCTTTTACAAGAAAAAGAAACTGCAGTCATGGTTTTTTTGATTTCTAGTTGGGTTCCAAGAATTAGTTCCTATTCTTCTATAAACAATCTCCCAAACATTATCAATTTGAATAGCATACTTCATACAACAGGTGCCATCAACATAAAATTATTTTAGTGTTTCCCAGGATGTTTATCTAAAAAAAATTTGTTTCTAAGATTTTTTTTTCCTGTTAGACTTTGAGTAATTCCAAATAAGTAATATGCAAATTAGCCACTAAATACAGAAACAAAAATTCTACTCATTTTTAGAAAATGAGTTTGTCTTATTATAACTGCCATTTCAACAACCTCCCAAAGTTTGACATTAGACTGACTTACAATTATTGCTGCAGGTGCTCAGATCACTGTGGGTGCTGGCCACTGACCGGGCGCTTCCTGTCCTCCGCAGCACAGAGCTTTTCAAACACGCTTTGGATTTAGGAAGTGGTCTAGGCGAACTGACCCAAGATGGTTGTGCAGTTTTCAAGCTCGTGGGCTTTCCTTGAGATTTAAAAAAAAAAACAAAAAAACAAAACGACGTTCACCATTATCCATCTTGAAAGCCTGTACTTTAAGCATATATACTCAAACTTCTAGCCCAGCTAGGGAATTAGAATGCACAACAGATGCTCAGAACCATGACACTCAGAGGAAAGATTCACACACACTTACTTGTTTTGAATAATTTAGAAGCGGAAGAGCAAAACAGACGAAGCACTTAGGCTATGAGAATGTGTGGCTGAAACCCTATAACCTGAAGTAATTCACTTGCACATCTTCTCTGAAGTGGAAGACAGATCAGAAGAATTATGTGAAAAGGAAGCGTTGGGCCAAAATTGAAATCAAAGCAGAAGCAAACTGATACTATAGCCCTCCAACCCTTTGACAACAACAAAAAAGCAATTAGAGGACTTTTCATGGGGGGGGTGGGGGGTGCTTTAACTTTGAACACCAGGTGGCGCTGTGTTATTATTCTGTTTTTTCCATTTCCTCGTTACATATTCTCGCCAGGTTATCTGTCAAATTTACTTATGAAGAATGATCCTCACCTTTCTGTGTCACCATGAAAAGGTCTGCATGCCTCCACAATTCACGTGAGCTTCCTATCCTCTGATGTTTGACACCACATTATGATGCCTACACCTTCTATCTGACACTTCCTAAGCGTGATTCTTTGAACACAACTGTTCAAACATACTCTCTTGGAACGTCTAGTCCATTTCCTTCACTCTCTCTCCAGTGCAGTACATGAGAAAGAACCTCAAATTCTCAATCTTACTCCCACATTTCTGAATCCCAGACCCATTCATATTTAGCTTGGACACTCTTGCTTATTTCTGTCATTATATCTCTATTTCTTTTCTTTTTTTTTTTTTGGTATTTTTGAGACAGGGTCTCCCTTTAGTCCCAGCTGGCCTAGAGCTCACTCTGTAGACCAGGCTGGCCTTGAACTCACAGAGATGCGCCTGCCTCTGCCTCCCAAGTGCTAGGATTAAAGGCATGTACCACCACACTCGGCCTATTTCTTTTCTTCTTCTTTTTTTTTTAAGCCTCAAAAATACTGCAACTGAATTTCCTCCATAGAATTTAACACCAAGTCTCTCAAGGCTAGTCATGCTGCTAGAATCACAGACCTAAAGAACATCAAGGGTTGGCAAAGACCTTTGAGGAAAGTGACAGTCACATTATGCCAGTGTCATTTCATGCTCATCACATTGCCCAGATGACAGACATCAAAAGCAAATATATCATCTTAACAAAGAAAAATGACCACAAGCTCCCTGTGTCTGGCATCTGAAGCTACCTACATTTGAGGCTTTCCACCTTTCTGGCCTTACCCCAGATTGCTTTGTGACATCATGGTATCTTCTTTAGAAACAACTTATCTTGGTCTCTGACACTGGAATATATCATGTGCTATTCTACTTTGTTGGAAATGTCACCTCTTCGAAGAGCCCTTTTCAATCAAGTTCCTGCAAATCCTTACCCTTTTCCATCTACTCAGGTACTGTAGGGACAGCTAGAGCCCTGTCCTCCCATCCCTTCGCCTCCATCATGTTGTCCCTCCTGAGAAGGAGCACTAAGGTCATGACTCAAGCTAAAATGTGGGATTCTGCATTATCTACAGGATAGTGCCATTATTTAAACTTATTAATATTTAGTTTTCAGGGCATAAAAGGCAGTCCTAATACGAATTTCTACCAGGCTAGCCCCTTTATGTTATGTGCTTAGTCCTACACACACACACACACACACACACACACACACACATGCACACATGGAGAAACAGAGAAACAGAGACAGAGAGAGCTCTGCTCTCCTCTGATCATTCCCTGTAACAAAAGTCACGTCTGGTCCCATGTTTCCGTCCACTGCAATCAGGCTCACGCTTCTCTTCTACATCCTTGCTGCTCTATGAGGTCTTGAATCACTACCTAATTCTGACAAGATCTCCCAAATGATTCAAATATATATTAAGGTAGGCCTAGCAACCATCTGAGCAGGAAAATTTTGATCTCAAGGTCTCCCTGAGCTACAGGCCAACCTGGACAACTTAGACCCTGTCTCAAAAATTAAAGAGAGACCCGGGATCTAGTGCAGCAGCTGGGCACTCGCCTAGCGTGCGGGAGGCCCCGAGTTCAGTCCTTAGGACTTAAAAAATTCATTAAATCTGAGAATCACAGCCTCCCATGAGCCTCTCCCACCAGGTCGCCCGCTCTGTGCACAGTGGAACATGTTATTTTTGCCATTATGCTTCATATGTCTGCTAGACAGGTCTCTAAGGTCCTTCCCAAGAGAGGAGTTCCTAACTCAACTCTGTCCCTTATTTTACAAAGCATGGAGTATGGAGTGGGTCTTAACAAGCATTTGCTGAATCAATTTTTTTTCCATGCCAAGAGTAAATGACTAAGTTTGAAAATATGTTCTCTCACAATAAATACTTCATCCTTTTTATAAGCCAATTTGACTCCAGTCTATTAGTTAGAAAAAGGGAGCCATTCTTACATTGTTTATCATAGTTAGCAAATGTCAGACATTCAAAGACCCATTTGATCTTTTAAAATATTTTTTTTTATTTTATGTATGAGTGTATGTAAATGCACTCATGTCATGCAATGCCTGAGAAGGTCAGGAGAGGGCCCTGGAATTGGAGTTTCAGCTGGTTGTTAGCCACCATGTGGGTGCTGAGAGTTGAACTTGAACCTGGGTCCTCTGCAAGAGCACCCAGTGCTCTTAACCCCTGAGCCATCTCTCCAGCCCAACTTTATTCGTATTTGCCACCAGTTTTACTTGCTTTTAGAAGAACAGAAACAGATTTTTACAATACAAATTTACTGTGGCAGGCGTGGTGGCGCACACCTGTAACAGCACTTGGGAGGCAGAGGCAGCTAGATCTCTGTGAATTCAAGGCCAGCCTGGACTACATAGTGAGTTACAGGATAGCTAGAGCTACAGGGAGACCCTATCTCAAAAAGACAAAAAAAAAAAATTTACAAATTTATTAAACAGCTGCCCCACCTGCAGCAAAAGCATCCTGACTGAGTCACCTCCAGAAACAACCATCAGGGCTAAGCAAGTGATGCATCAGCTTTTCTGGGCCACGGTTAAGGTGTAGTGAAGGCCCGACAAATTCTGAAATGACACTGATTCCTCAGGAAGCCATGTTTCCCAGCACTGACTCTGAAAGCACTACAGGTCTGTAAGTACGTCTCGGTGTACCACAGACCTCCCTCCATCACACTCATTCTAACCCACAACCTGCCCACAAGCATGCTCGCCCAGATCAGTAAGCATTCCGACCTGCCCTGCCCCTCTTTCCTCAGTTCCCTTGGCACACTCATCCAGCCCCATCCCCCCCACCTATTTCACCAAAATGTGAATGTTTTCAGGCAAAGTCTTGGTATGTGGCCCAGGCTCCTGGGCTCATTGGATCCTCCTGCCTCAGCCTGTGTATGTTCCTGTGGGTGTACATGTGTCAAGTGCATTTGCACCTCTCTCTGTACATGCATATGGTGGCCAGAAGTCAATCTTGAATATTGTTCCCTAGGAATCGTTCACCTCGTTTTGCTTTTTAGAAGCAAAACTGCGCTAAGCTGACTGGCGAGGGAGCTCCAAGAATCTGACTGCTTTTCCCTCTCCCAGCCTGGGTCTTTTTTGTGGGTGCTGGGGATTGACTTGGGGCCTATTGCTTACAAGGAAAATACTTGCTGACTGAGCTATCTCTCCAGCCTCCAGGTAACACTTCTGATAAAGGCAACAATCCAAGAAATGTACTGTTATATTGTCACTTTATAGAAAATCAACTTAGATGAGTTGACAGCTTACTTAGGCCACATGTGCAACTGCTGACAATGAGTCCTGATGCCTAGCCACCAGCTCAAAGTTCCCTTTCCTGTGACTTCATTTTTTATAGCTGAATAATATTCCATTTTGGATACATACCACATTTTCATTGTCCATTCATTGGTTGAATGTCTAATTTGGTTCCATTTCCTTGCTACCGTAAATAGAGCAGCAAAAAGCTGCTCTGGGTGTGCAAGTATCTCTTTGGTAAGATAGGGAGTTCTCTAGGTATATGCCCAGGAGAGGAATAGCTGGATCACATGGTAATTCTATTTTTAAATTTTTAAGGAACCTCCAAACTAATTTTCATAATGACTAATTTTCACTCCAAGTAGTAGTGAATAAGGGCTCCTCATTCACCTCATCCCCTCCAACATTTATCAGATTTCATTTTTAATATTTTTAAATTTTATTTTCATTTTACATGTATGAGTATGTTGCCTACAGGAATGTAAGTGCACTGCCTGTGGAGGCCAAAGGAGGAGTCAGACCCTATGAAACTGTAGTTGAAAATGGCATGCGAGTACGGGGAACCGAAGCCAGGTTGTCAGCAAGAGCAGCCAGTGACCTAACTGTTGAGCCCTTTCTGTATCCCTTGTTGCCAGGCCTCTTGATAGCCACTCTGACTGGTGTAAGGTGGTATCTCAAATAAGTAGTTCTAATTTGAATGTCCCTGATGACTAGGGCTGTTCAACACTTTACTTATTGGCCTTTTGTCTTTTTCTTTTGAGAACGATCCATTTCATTTCTCGTTTGTTGATGGGTAGTTTTGTTTCTTGGTGTTTATTTTTTACGGTTCTTTGTAAATTCTGGATATTAGCCCATCTGAAGTGTAGCTGGTAAAGACTTACTCTCATTCTACAGGTTGTTTGCTCGACCAAGTGTCTTTTGCTGTTCAGAAACTTTAAAATTTCATGTAGTCTCATTTGTTGATTCTTGGATCTAGCTCCTGTGCTACTCAAGTTTGTTTTTAGAAATTCCTTGCCTACCTACCCCAATGTCTTGAAGAATAGTCCTTATGTCTTCCTCTAGGAATTTCAGACTTTTAAGTTCTTTGATACACTTCAAGTTGACTTTTGTATGGAGTGAAGATAGGAATCTAATTTATTTTTTCCGCACATGAATATCTAGTTTTGTGAACACAATTTGTTATCCTTGCTCCACTACATGTTTTTGCCCCCCTTTGAAAAAAAAAAAAAAGGTGCCTGAAACAGGATAGCTCAAGCACTAGTTGCTCTTGCAGAGAGAGGACCGAGGGTCAATTTCAAGCATCCATGTGGTAGCTGACAAACATCCCTAACTCCAGTCCCAGGAGATCCAAAGCCCTTTTCTGACCTCTGGGAGCACCACACACCATGGGTGCACCTACCTACATGCAGATAATACATTGATACACAAAAAAATATTTTTTTAAATTAAGTGCCATAAAAAGTAATAAATATTAAAGCCACTGAAGCCAGACTCAAACACAAGACACCTAAAACAAAGCAGATCAAGAAACCAAGAAAGAATAGAGTGAATCGATAAGTAGATTCCAATCATCACTCTATTCTAGTCTACCAGCAAGCAGCAGCTGTTCAACCTTTTTTATTTTACTAAGGAAAAAATTAAAACCAACGCCTTCATTGATGCTTTTATATGGCTATTATGAAGACAGTCACTTTGCTACCGGAAAATTCCTCTTGATTCCATTATGGGTATCTTTCCCGGGGCCAGAAAGGAAAGCCAAAGAATAAACTTCTGAATGGTGATTCTTTGCCCTACCACTTCTATTAAGTGTTTTATTCTCCAAGAGAACCTCAAGGCCTTTGCAGGTGCAGACTCAACCTCCCAGTCCTCATCCGGTTCCTCCCTTCTTTAAGGCCTGGGAAAGGTTGATGATCCTCAAGAGAAACTCATTCAAAGAAGGGACAGCAATTTCTAGAACCACAAAAGCACCCACCTGCCAAAGAAATGTGCCATCGCTAAACTATCAAATGGACATGAATGAACACAGCTTTATATCATTTCTCATAAGACTGTTCAGCACTGAAAAAATTATTTGCTATTCTTCATATTTGATAAAATGTACTGGCTGTATATGTGAGGTTAAGTTAAAAAACATCAAGAAACCTCAACTACAATATTACCAAAAACATCTGGAGGGTGGATTCACAAGCAGAGTGTCTTACGTAAATATTTGCTTGCTTAACCAGGAGGGTAACAGCAAGTAATCACAGAGCTCATGTATATACTATGACAGAAACACCTGACACCTTCCTATAGAAATCAGACACAGATTAGCAAGCCAAAGTGTAAGCTACTAGTGAGGGCAGTGTGCTTCATTGTAAGACATAGTGCTCTACAGTTTGTATTGCTTGGTGGGAACACAGGTGTCAGGGGAAGAAAATGTGAGGCAGGAGACGTGGGTATTTCACACTTGGGGGAAAGATGGCATTAAATGCCAGCATAGGAATTTTAAACCTAAATTTTGAGGGATGTGTATGGTAGGAAATTGGAGAGGAACGTGGCAGGCTCCTAGCATTTATGCCAAACTTGATCACGTGGTGAATGACAAAACTACCCCAAATAAATTGAGATCAAGGGCACATTAAGTTGTCAAACCTGCCAGGTCAAAGGAGTGGGTTTTGTTGTTTTGGTTTGGTTTTTGAGGCAGGATCTCCCTGTAGCCTCAGCTATCCTTGAACTCACTGACCGTGCTGGCCTCAATCTCACAGAGACCCACCTGCTTCGGACTCTTGAGTGCTGAGGTTAAATCCTGAGTGCTGGGATTAAAGGCATACTCCAGCACAGATTTTAACTAGACCAGGAAGAAATGACTGAGGTCATTTTGAATCATATAAACAGAATAAGGCATGCAAGTATTAGGGATATTTCTGGTATCATGAAGATAAATAAATGCTAAATAGTTAAATACAAAAGAACATGTTTACAGTTATGATTATTATTTCAGTTAAGTGAAGTTACATAAAACGGCCCTTGTAGTAATTAGCTACAGTAAAGAGGAATTATATAAAGTAAAACTAAAAGCAATAAAAAATGTTATATTAGAAATAAATGACATATACTCAAAACAGTGGCTGCACATACATCTGCAATTAGCTCTAATGAGCCAAATGCTTTCACTAACAATGTATATCTAAGAAATTAGTTTCATTGGAGAGTATTATAGTATTATTAAATATTCTTCAAATAAGATAGGTTGCTTACAAAATATATGCTATACAATATCAACAGCTTTCTTATCTTTGGAAAAACAGAAAAAAATTATCATTTAGCAATAAAAAGATTTTCACACATGGACAAAGGTATATACACATCATGCTTCTAAGGGTAAATTACCAAGAACAAGATTTGACCATACATGCTTGTTAAATTTTCCCTGATTAACATTATACATTATTATTATTATTATTATTATTATTATTATTAGGCCTTTTTGAGACAGGGTCTTCCTGTAGCCCCTGCTGGCCTGGAACTTACTATGTAGACCAGCCTGACCTTGAACTCAAAGAGATCTGCCTGCCTCCACCTCCCAAGTGCTGTGATTAAAGGTGTGCACCACCATGCATGGCAAATGTCATTTTAATATAAATCTACACATAATTCCTGAAGGAATTGAGGGATTTATTTTAAAGGTTATAATGAGGGGCTAGAGAGATGGCTCAGTGATTAAGAGCACTGGTTTCTCTTGCAGAGAGCCTGAGTTCAGTTCCCAGCATCCACAGGGCAGTTAACAACCATCTGTAACAGTAATTCCAGGGTATCCAATGCCCTCTTCTGGCCTCCTCAGTACTGCATACACAGGTATACTTACATACACATAGGCAAAACACTCATACACATAAAATAAAATTTGAAAACATTTATAAAAATAAAAGATACAAACAGCTTAAAAATTCTGGACGAGGGCCTGGAGAGTTGGCTCGGTGGCTAAGAGCACTTACTGCTCTTCTAGAGGACCCACATTCAGATCTCAGCACCCACATCAAGCAGTTCTCAACAGCCTGTACTCCATGAGGGGATTTGACAAACAGTTCTGGCCTCCATGAGCATGTGCACTTATGTGCACATACATGTACACATGCACAGTTAAAAATAAAATTAATCTTTTAAGAATTCTGGAAGAGAAAATAATGAGAGGACCACTAACAACAACAACACATCCAAGAAGTAGATTTGAAAATGGGAAAAGATTCGATATTTTTCCAAAGGAGGCTCACTAATGACTGACAAGCAAATGCAAAGGTGAAAGACACTCAGCATTCCTTGTCATTAGGGAGAAGCACTTCCAAACCATAAGGAGACCTTCCCACTCACAATAGCCTCAAAAACAATAAAATACCTAGGAACAAACCTAACCAAAGACACCAAGGATCTCTACAACAAAAAATTTAAACCACTGAAGAAGGAAATTGAGGAAGACATCAGAAGATGGACAAACCTCCCATGCTCATGGATTGGGAAAATAAATATAGTAAAAATGTCCATCCTACCCAAACTAGTGTACAGATTTAATGCAATCCCAATCAAAATCCCCAAGAGTTTCTTCACAGGCTTGGAAAAAAAAATCCTCAATTTCATTTGGAAAAACAAAAGACCCCGAATAGCCAAAGCAATCCTGAGTGAAAAGAGCAATACAGGGGGGATCGCTATACCAGACATCAAACTATACTACAGGGCTATAGTCATAAAAACAGCTTGGTACTGGCACAAAAACAGACCAGTTGACCAATGGAATAAAACTGAAGATCCAAACCTGAGCTCATACAATTTCAGCCACCTCATATTTGACAAGGGGGCCAAGAAGACACAATGGAGGAAAGACAGCATCTTCAGCAAGTGGTGTTGGCAAAACTGGATCACCACTTGTAGAAGAATGAAATTAAACCCCTACCTCTCACCTTGTACAAAGGTCAACTCCAGATGGACCAAAGACCTCAA